>JARHVA010002547.1:1322500-1842500 GCA_037957365.1 Torreya grandis | reverse complement strand
ATTACCAATGTTAGAGGTAAAATCACAAGGGGTGAATCAGTGAACCCATATATTTCAACTTCACTTCCAATCCTTTCAAACTATTAATCAATAAATACATAAATTCATGATTCATACACATCATTCATAAAAATTAACAAGAAAGACAATGCAAGATCAATAACATAACACATGTCATACGTGGTAAACCCTCTTGGGGAATAAAACCCACTGGAACTTAAAAATTTAATATTGTCCTATAAAAACAAGATCTAATTAAGACCATTTATAAATTATCAAAGAACTACAATCCCATAAGGTGGTTCAACACCTGTTTAGCCCAGCTGCAATAACAACTAGACTTTTATCAAGTTTCACCTTATAAGGAGGTTACAACCACCTTAGATGCTAAGATACCACAACAACACCTATAAACACATCCACCTATAAATTTATATCTTCAACACTTGATGATGAAACTATGATTATCACTCTTCACCTTCACTCACACTCAATCTACAAGATCATTATTTTACCAATATAATTATGACCAATAAATCATATAAATAGTCCTCAATTTGTTATGCAGTTCAACTCATCCTCAAGGCACTCTACCCCTCCTTCACTCTACTAATCACAAATATAATCCTCTCTCAAATCTCTCCTTAGTCTCTTACACCAAGTCAAGAAATCACCATCTTTGATTTCACTATTTATAGAGCAATCTTGATAATCAACACCTTAGTCAGCCATTAGGAATGCCTTAGCCATTAAGATATATTTCACATGAAAACATGTCTCAAAATAATCTTCATAGGTCAACCATAACATTTATGGGTCAAACTTAAGGAATTACGCCTTTTAATGCCCTTGTAGCTCTTATAGGTCTCATGGAGACCTATTCACCCATTTGGCACACCATTGAACAAAAAAATAACACAAGAACACTTTCAATTACATGGGTCCACTCCTTACTTCCCATTAGACATATTTAAATGATCACAGTCATCTTAGCTCACATATGTGTATGCTAAAATGACTCAAACACAAGCCTTATACATAGGAACACCATTACCAAACAAACAATCAACTTTTAAGTATTATTCATACTCAATATAGATTGATCAAACCTCCTAAATACTCACATAGCATCTTAATGGAGTGTACAATACTCCCCAATATCCAAGTCATCATGAGACATCAAAACACCATGAAAATGAGCTCAAATATCCTTCTTAAGTCACTTGCAAAATAAGAACAAACACATAGTCAAATTTGAACATTAATATCTTTGACTGTACATACTTCCAAATATTCAAATTAGGTCCATTAGATACATCATAGAGTCCTATACCCCTTTTTTTGACTGCATGAGAGATTTATCTTCTATCGAAAGATATGGACAAACTACTAAGCACTAGTTTTTCCCTTTATCAAATTCAAATATTCAAATGGCAACAGTCACAATTAAAATTTAGATACTTTGCAATTATCTCATGTCTTCACTAATTAGATCGAATATGCACCATAAAAATCTTTTGATATTTAACACATAGGTGTCAATGATCAAATGTTAAACCTCAACCACTCTTCTATCATCTTGTGTCCTTACTCAACTTGGCCAAACATGCTCCATCAATCTTTCTTGAAAGTACACTGAACATTAACTCTATCAAACTTTAGTCATTTTGACCATTTTGACTTACTACACTCCTTTGATCTTAATTATACGAACACCCACTCACCATTGATCTCTTATCCTTGCATTTTATTAGATGTTAAACATCATGTACCTATCCTTATCTCTTTGCATCCTAACTTCTTGGAGCAATGTGCACCGTTGATCTTGCTCGAGCTATAACTCTTTCAAAAATTAATTATGGGGACCCTTTCAATATGCCTAAGTAGCAATTTTTAAACCTTAATAACTTCTTTTACACTTTGATGCATGATCTCAAATTTAGACTAGATGATATCCTCACATAGGAGAATCTAGCCATATAAAATAAATATCTTAGAACCATCGTGCATGCAAGATATAATGCCATTAAAATTCTTTCTCAAAACCTTCTATCATATAACCAACTATGTCAATAATTTGTCTAGGAGACCAAATTTGCTCTTGCATAACGTTTTTCATTGTTTAGTGTATGATCTCAAATTTAGCACAAATGAAATAATATTAAAACTAAATAAACCCATATGATTAGTTTCTCTTGACACCTTCACATGTGCAAGATATAATATCAAAAAAATTCCTACTCAGTTTTTCTTGTCACACATAAATTTAGCTAAGTATAGAAAAACACAGTCAAAATGCTTAGGAGCCCAAATTTTCATATGCACATCATTTGATGTGATACATTTCATGATCTAAATTTTAGTGAAAATAAACTAGGATAAAATATAAACAAACCCATATGATCACCTTCTCTTGAAATGCCCACACATGTGAGATATTCCATCATCAAATTACTTACTTAGCTCTTTCTGGCTACATTGAAATTTTGGCTAAGTATGGGAAAATAGTGAATTCCAACTAAGATATGACCATCTCCCCTTGACTCATTCCCATGTGGTAATGGTGACATCATCAAATTGCTTACTCAAATTTTCTACCACTGGACCCAAAGTGTCTAGATGAAAACTATGATCTACCAGATAAAAGACACTCATGCACATAATCAATCAAAGCATTATTGAATTATGATACAACCCATTACACATGATCAAATGACCATACTCATCCCTGAACCTTTTTAACCATGTAAAATCTAAAGATCACTGAAGATCAACCAAGCCTTCTTCAAGAATACTAAGACAAACACATTGCACACTTTTTCACTGTCACATGGATTATCAAGGCTCTTCATACACTCACTAGGACACCTTCACAACATCACTAAAAATTCTCCAACAATCTCCCCCTTTGTCATTGATGTCAAAAAATATCATATACAACAATATACAACTCACTTTCTCTCTTCAAGCACTCCCATAATAGGAATTTTCTCCCCCTTCGACACAATGACAAAGTGGGAAATAACTGATTCTAAAGACCTAAAAATACTATCAAATGGGAAAGAAACATCTTATAAATATGACACAACCTCCCCCTTACCTTGAGCCTACTTTAGCTTGCCTTTACAACATCCTTTTGCTCCATGCCAACACTCTCTTCAATGAAGCATTGCAACCAATGAATAAAGAACACACAAAACCATAGAAATGTGATGAAACACATCAAG
Organism: Torreya grandis; assembly: GCA_037957365.1. Classification (NCBI taxonomy): domain Eukaryota; kingdom Viridiplantae; phylum Streptophyta; class Pinopsida; order Cupressales; family Taxaceae; genus Torreya; species Torreya grandis. The sequence continues at coordinate 1,839,273 of JARHVA010002547.1, read as the reverse complement.
AACCATCTAAGAGGGAGTCCCCTTAATAAATATAATAAATTTAACCTTTTGAGCATTAAACTCTTATTGACATTTGTATCAATCTCATTAAGCCACCTGGAACCACCTATTCTGGCTCTGGACTATAGCTCCTTCACAAACTTTTGAAATAGGTTCATGAACTTGTTACTCCCCCTTAAAAAAAGACCTTCTCTGATTTAAATTATCGTCTTGAGCATATAAACATGATTCTCACACTGAAAAGAGTCTCTTAAGAAGCATAGACAGAGACCTCCTCTACATACTCTACCATGGTGTATGACTAGGAGTTTCCCACAACTCCTCATATTCCTTTTCCTCCTTGGTCATCTAATACTTATAGTTATTATCATTCTTTTTATTTGGCTTAGGAGAAACAAATTTCTCAACCACTACAATATTCTCCTTTTATTCTAGAATTGGATTGATAATGAATGGAGACAACAAATATTCATGACATACCTTTTCATCCGTAGAAAATTCCTTGTAAATTGGAACCTCATTATTAGGTATATACAATTTATGTTATTTGCATTATGCTTTCTCAAAAATATAGGGATGTTCACTTGGATCCATATATACCTTAGGACTAGCTTTAAATAACACCTTGTTCTTCTCTTTGAGATTGATCTCTTCATTCTCAACATAAGACCTCTTGGTACTCTTCAATTTTTAAATCATTCTCCATCATAGTAAATAAATTACTTGGACCTTTAGACTCATCATGATTTATACTTATCACCTTTGGCTTCCATGTGCTAACATGATTTATTTCTTACACTCTAGGAGCTTGATTAAACCTATTCTAACTTATAGACCTTTGATTTTAAAGACTATCAATGTGACCTCTCTATTCATAATTGTAGCACACCATAGTTGATGGAAATAGAGTTTGTGTTACCATGTTTTGAAAAAAAATTACCATATGTCCTTTCTCATGACAAACAAAATAACCTTCCCCTTTTGAAGAGGAATCACCTTGTCTAATCTTATGTGGAAAATGGTTTGAAAAGTGTTCCACATCAATAAATTTAAAACACTTGATTTTCCTTACTCCTTTTGATTGATGACCCCCATCGTAGTCCCATGTAAACTCAATTCTAACAAGGCTCATGTATTCTCTAACCCTATGACCAAATTGATTACATGTATAAAATTAACCATTAAATCTTGCATCTTGATGGCATTTGGTTGTCTGATCTAATTTGTCTTCATTCTACCATCACCTTTAGTACTTGTCTGATGATTTGTCTTCAAAGTATGATTTTCCCGGTTCACATTAGTCTTCATCTTGTCTTGAGTAACATTCTTTGGTTCTTCTTTATATCCAAGACCATTCTTATCACTTGCATGATTTTGATCATTTATAATGTTGTCTAGATCACTTTAATTACTTTAAAATATTATAAATGACATTACCTTACTATAAACCTTATCTAACTTAGATTTCAATGATTCATTTTCAATTACATACCTTACACATTCATCTTCTTTATCTTTTAGGCTTGTAGATAGAATTTCCAAATTAACCATATCTTCATGATACTTGGCATCTTCATAAATTATTCCTTCAAAAACATTACATTTTTCCTCGTATTCATTAAGTTTAGATTTTATCTTCTTCTCAATATTCAGTTCCTTAAGAGTATTCATCAATACAATCTCATAGTCCACCTAATTTTGATCATTATCCGAGTCACTCCAAGTAGAATCCTTATGATGTGAGAAAATATATTCTTCAGCTATGAATATAGATTCATCTTTAATAGGACCATTATCTTCATGATCATATTCTAAGTCACTGTCTTCACTCTCATCTGATGAATTGCAATCTTATTTGGTGTAGAGACTTTTCTTGTTTTTGAAAAAAAAATCTTGCTGCTAAATGTTTTGAATCCTTTCTCCCTGTATGTCTTCTTGTTATCATATTGGCCTTCACCATGCTCTTTATCATAAATATTATCATGTTTATGAGGTAAATTATGATCAAAGTGTCTTATCTCTCCATAGTTGAAACATTTGAAGGTTAGTTTACCCTTATACTCCCTGAGCCTATGTTTAATTTACTAGTAATCAAAGAAATTAGTTCATCATCGTCAATGTCAGATATGTCATCCTCTTTGGATTTCTTATCTTGGAACTTATTCTTAGGCTTCATCTCTATCTTGAATGAAACTTCTTTCTTTGGTGGTATATTGTCATTTATTCTCATCTCATATATAGTAAGGGTGCCATGTAATTGATCCATCTTCAATTGAGTAAGATAGATACTTTTGGATCAAGCCTGAGAGATAGAGACCTTAATACCTGTAAACTAATAATTTGATGATGAAGGGAAGATTAATATTGTGTTATTGGATAAATAAAATCAAAAGCAAACTAAACTAACACCTTCATGCCTAGTTACTAGGGTGAACTTAATAACAAAAATAAATGAAAAGAATAACTAAAAAGTAAGGAAAAACAAGAATCCTCCACCTTCCTTGGATGATCCAAATTATTTGTTGTAATGGCTTGCTCAATTTGTGCTCATGAAGTTTACATCAATGGAAGCTTGATTACCTCCATCTCTCCTTGGCACCTTGGTTGGCTTTGGCATCAATATTTTGGCATCATAATTTTGGCATGTGAGAGATTTTTGGAATCAATTTGGCATGGTAACTTTGTAAAATTTAATATTCTTTAAAGATATTTGAGCATAATAACTTTGCACCAAAATAACTTAGAAATGATGTTAATGGCCTCTCTATTTATAGATTTTGGAAAATGGATAGAATCAACTTGAACCATCCATCTCAAGATTGAGATGTGTGGCTAAGGATTAATCCAATTATGTAATTAAAAATACATAAATAGGATCATAAATATTTGGGATAGAGGGACATTTAAGAGGCATGTGAGGCATTGATGAGGCATGGGAGGGGTTAACCTTGGTATTTTATGCATTATGGCCTAGGGATGTCCTCCCAAGAAATGATGTCACTTGATGATGCAGATATTCAATATTCATTTCTAAAAATAAGTATTCAACAAGTTTCCATGGAATTATTAATTAGGCTCTAATTTAGTTTAATTATATCTTAAACATGATTAAGCACTTTGTGCACAAATTACTCAAATTGATTAAAATGCCTTGTTATTGGTCCATAATTTGACTGTATTAGAATTAGAATGTAACATTAGATGCATTAGATCTATTATCCCATTTAGGATATTGACAACACCAAATAATAAAGGCACACATCTTGTGCAAGAGTTTTGATAGAAAAGAGCAATCCAGAGCACCTAGGTGCAAAAATGGCATTTTGACTTGAAATTATTTGATCAAAGTTAGCTAGCTCATAAATTTCATTGTCTCATTTAGGGATACCCTACCAAAATTGGAACTTGAATATATCAATTTCATCTCATTTAATGTGTTTTAGTGTTTTTAGGCCAAATTGTATATTTTGGTAAAAATTGGTCAAAATCCTAGTTGGAGGTTATCGATGGCCAATTTTAGGTGATTATAGTTTGCCCCTATTTGGGAAGGTATTGTAAGCTATAAGAATAGTAACATATTTTCAAATAATGCGAAATAGCCTGTATGCCAAAAAAAATATGATGATTGATGAACAAAGCTCTAAATGGTGTTTGGGAAGCCTAGGATGATGCCCCCTTGAGGGAGTGGTCATCACATTTATTGATGGATGGTCCCTCAAAAAGAAGCAAGAAGAAAGGTGGAATTAACCCATGGTTGAAATTAATCCAAATGAAAAAATGCTTGCATGCATTGATTTCAAAAGTTACTAATTTGACAAAAGGTGGTTATAATCAGGAATAAAAGTCAAAATAATGATTTTCCCATAGGTAGTTATAATCATTAACAAGACCTAGATTGGCTAAAGATGATTTTGCCCCAGTTAGAGCTAATTACCAAGCATAACTAAAGGATATAACCTATAATATAGATTAAATATGAGTGGGTGAAAAGTGATGAAATATATGAATAGAAGAATAAGATTGATCAGTGTGAATGATTTAGTTGTACCTACCAATGAGGAGATGCTTGTCCTGATTAGTAATGATACAAATAGAATGGTTAATGGGTTGATTTTATCAAGGTGGGATGGGAGGATTTGCCAAGGTGCCAAGGAGAAATGTCTATATCTCCATTGATTATATACCTTCTTGAAGCTAATTTTTTCTATAGCATGTTGATAGAACACCATGAAGACTTGGCCAAAATATGCATAAGGACTGACTTCCAATCTAATAAACACTTAAAAATAATGCACCAATGTTAAAAACCATGATGAAAATGTTGATGTATGAATATGGATGGACTCAAGAATAATGATCCAAAACTCAGAAGTTCTGGCTGATAAATATCACAATAACATAGAAATAACACAATAACAATGAATTCTCTGAGAAGAGATGTAGTATTACTCAAAATCGCAATACAGAAATATGCTTATCTCTGGGAAGAGATGTCTGTCTTCACATTTCGGGTTACCTATTCTTTTATACACAATTTGAAAGCATGGGAAGGATGTGGAAGGTCACCAATCTCGAGGGAGATGAAGTGGTATGACTTCCAATATTTAAAACAATACATAATTCAAGAAATTACTATTTTTAGAAACTTACTATTTTTAGACAGCACTATTAAAATTGAAATTTGAGGCACTTCCGTTGGGTTTTCGGGGGTCAAACTTCATTGAGCAGAGCTCCATGCCATTTCACGATGTTCCCCTCGTTCCTATCTTTCCAACGGTTCAAACGGCGAGTCAATTGGAGCTACGGTGCAAAAGTTATGGCTCCCGGAAGTTCCGTCATCAATTGGGGTGGAACTGTCACCTGAATTGCCGCCTGAATTGATGCCTGGATCAAATAATGTGCTCAAGGAATCACCTAATGAATGCATATAGACTAAGTCAATGCAATAGTGTTAAAAGTAAACAAATAGATAAAAAAACAAATAAACAAACAACTTGAAATAAATAAACAAAAAAAGCTTGAAAATAAAATCAAAAGAAAGCATCCTAACAATAACTTTGCCCTAGTAGGGTAGATTGAGGATAACTGACTAGAGTTAGATAGGATAAATATTTATGAATTTTTGAAATATTATAAATGTTTTTGGAATTTTGAGGTATCTTAACTTGATCGAGAATGATAAGATACTTGATTTCAAAATGATGAGAGTGTATGAAAATGGGGACTAAGGTGACCTCAACATGAATTGAGCATGACCCACATAGTCCCAAAATGACCTCAAGTAGCAATAATTTTATCCACACAAAAGGTGTCGAAAAACCAACTAGGTCCCAACAATTTTTAAAATTTGAAAAATGGCCAGTCAAATGAAAACAATGATGGCAAGGTGATGTGGTAATGCATGGTAAACAAGTTATGCCCTTAGTTTACCCATAGGTAGTTATAACTAGGATACAATAGAATAAGATCAATGATACTAATTTTCCCATAGGTGGTTATAATTAGTATCAAGACTAGTGAGACACTAATTTTTCCATAGGCAGATATAATTAGGCTCACATAAACAAACTTGATACAAGATGAAAAATGAAAGATATCTTATCAGATCAACTATCACATTACTTTCATAGACTATCATTATAAACACAAATTTGATAAGAGTTAAAACTTGATCTAAATTCCCTCATTGAAAGTGTAGGAAGAACTAAAGTAACCAAGATCAAAATAGGATTGGGTAGGATGACTAAAAATAGGCTTCAGTCTAGAAAAGAATGGAATGGTTAGATGGCATGATCTTGATAAAGATAATGATGGTTTGATAAATTGGATAAAATGGTAAAAGAGTTACCCCTAAGTCATGGGGTAAATGGAAGGATATGAGACAATGGAAAAAAAATATGTACAATGGCAATGACATGGTAATGTGAAATGGTATGGTACATGTTTTTGGCTTGGTTGTGGTTTTTAATTTTATTATTCCTGCTTATAGGGAGATGCACATCCTAATCAATAAATGATATAAATAGAATACTTGATCATGTTAATTACTAGCCCACACCTTGTCTAAATAACTTCTCCATCAAGAATTGCTTACATATTTGGATTTTAATAATGTTGTTGTGATCTTCATTGGTCATTGATTTTGATTCCTTCAAACATCGAGACAAGGTATATTTGTAGCATCTAGAAAGGAAAGTGAAACCAAGGATGGTAAACAAAGACAAAAATATGGATGGTAGGTTTGATTATGAAATGGAATATTAGATGATAATGGAATGTGGAATGGTTTGGAAATAAATGAAGATTGAGACATTCAGTCATAGGTAATGTTGTTGATGTCAAATTTGACATGACTTTGGTTATGGTGGGGCCAAAGAATTTTTATCTCAATAATACCATCATATTTTGTTGTTGTTTTGGATTGAGAGTAACTACCATTTGATTAGGTTATCGATTGGAAGCTATTTTGATTTGATCTTTGATATTATCTTCATCAACCATTGAAGAGATTTTATGCTTAACTATTAGCACTTCAAAGAGATTTTCACCAATGAATTTGTCTTGATTATCCCATAGCACCTTCAAGAAGGTTTCACTAAGGAATGTTGACTTTTGAATTTGATTTTATTCTATCACTTCCAAAAAATTTCACTTGAATATGCTGAGTTCTAACTTTGATTGTCCCCTAGCACTTTTGAAAAGTTTTCACTAGGAGAGTGTTCTTCTACTACATGAATGTGGTCTTGGCCTCCTTCCTCTTCTTCAAATACTATGTCACCATGGATGTAGTTCAACAAAGTGTGATTCTATCGATCCCAATCGACACTTATGGGAGATAGAATGTCAATAATATGGCTATGTTGGTTGATGGTAATAACCTGTGCATTGGTAATAGAATGGGTAATGGATAAATTATGTCAAAGCTAAATCACTCATCCTCAAAAATCATAGAAGGATCATAAATATATTCAAATTGATGTGCAAGGAATGCAAACCAATGTTGTAGTAGTCATGAACATATTCTGTATCTAAATATGATTAAAACTCAATAGACTCTAAATCCAATGTTGAGACTAATGTTGATTCTAATTTTGATGATAAATATGATATTGGTTTAATAATAGAACTTGACTCTAACTTTAATTATTCATATGAAGGGTACTCTATTATAATTATGTCTTATTGAATGCTTGGTATTGGATAAGTAATGGCTTGTGATGGCATAATGGGCTCTATATAGATTGGTTTGTCAGAATGGGACTCCTCTAGGATAGGAAAATGGTCAAGAGACTAATCCTTAGAGACTAGCTTGTCAATAGGAGGCTCTTGAAAAATAGGCATATGGTTGAGGTAATGATTTTCCCAAAGGCAATTATAATCATTAAGAAGTGACTCAATAAATATTGGCGTGTAAGAGTGAGACTCCTTGATAATTGGTATAGGATCAATAGGTGATTCATCATAGGTTAACTTATCACAAGTGATTGGTTCAATAAAAATATCTCATATTCATTTATTTTCTTTGCCTTGGTTTCCAATGAGTTATAAAATACTAGTTTTGAACATAGCTTGGTCTTTGAACGATTGGATGGATTGAGGTTTGGATGGGATTGGTACTAGATGAGGAATGGTGTATAGTTAGATAATGGTAAAGCATTTGGGAACATGATTACTTACATGAGCCAAAGGATGAAGTATTGAAATGGTAATCATAGGGTCGTGTGGATCTTGGTTGATCGCACAAGCCAAAGGACTAGGTTTTAGAATGATGAAGTGGCATTGTGGAGATTGGTTGCTCACACAAGCTAAAGGATGAGGTCTTAGAATGGTAATGGTATGGTATTCTAGATCTTGATTTCTTGCACATGATAAAATATGAGGTCTTAGATGGATAATTTTGGGGCATTATGGAGCTTGGTAGCTTGTACAAGCCAAAGCATCTATGTCCTCCTCATAAAGCATATCATCCCAATCTTGAGTTGGATCATAAGCTAGTTTTTTACTATGTTTAGTGTAGTGATTATCATAAAGAACATATGGATTCATGTCCCAAACAACATTATCTATAGTTGGGTCTTCAAATTCCACCTCATAAACCATATGATCCCAATTGGTAATTTGATTTGGATTTTATGGTATTCGACTATGTTCCCCATACAGAGTATTGTAGGGAGAATAATAAAACTCCTTAGAAATTTTTTCTCTATAAGGGTTCCTAGTGGGATTTTATGCAACCATTCTATCATAAGTTAGATTATATGTGACTCCACCATATGTGTAGCTAGACATATCTACATAACTGATGAAAGATTTGAAACAAAAAGGCTTAGAGTTCTACAAACTCTGAAAAAACTATGTCTAAAAGACAAATGGTTCAAACTTGGTCTAGCTTGGTCAAAAGTGTGGAACTGTATCTCCAAGAATGTTTTGAAAGTGGAGCTATATCTCCAAAATAGTTTGTCATAAAACTTTACATAAAATAGTCTAATGTCAAATGTCTAACATAAAATGTCATACACATAAAAGGTCAAACATTTGAATAAAAATAGGCATGTCAAAAGTCTAGGTCAAAGTGTTTCAAACAAGGTCAAAACTAGGAAAGGGAAAAGAGTTGCTAGGTGTTTTATACAAATACAAATTCAAAATCGAAGCTCAAATGAATAGGCATATGCTAGGACTTTTGGCCAAATAGCATCAAAATATAGGATTAAAATTAAGGCATGATGTGAATTTAATCTAACAAGTTTGGAAACAACTTTGACATAGACCCGACATACAAAATCAAACATAAACATGATCAATTGGAATTAGGCATAAGGCAAAAGGATTTTAGAGAAAGACTATGTTCTCCTAAATAAAGGCACAAACAATGATGAGGATATGCATTGAACAAACAAAACAGCAATAGTTTTCAAATTTGGGTAATCAATTAACTAAAGTTATACAATACAAAAGAGATAGATCTGTGTATTAGCTCCATGAATTAAGGCTTAAAAATAAATTAATCAATGTTTGGATCCAAACTTGACAAGGTTAATTGAGAACTTAATGTTGAAAACTAGGATTTGACCAAATAATCTAGACAAGGTTGGACAACATGATAGCACAAGATAAAGGTCCAAATGGTATACATGACATGGTTTAAAACAAATGGTTTTTTATACAAGGTAAACTAGTCTTGAAATAAAATTGAGCAGCCTAATGGTGTAAGCATGCTTGAAGGATATGGTGAATGTTATATTTTAAAAGACTCAAAGGAAAAATGGTTTTGACATGTTTTGGGCATCATAACACTACCCTCCAAAACTCAAATGACACACACAAAAACAAGTTTAGAAAAAATTTCAAGGCACAAGTGTGGTGTAAAATGGCCAGCATAATACCTCTTTATACAAAATATTAATGTATAAACAAATTGGTTTTGACATAGTTATAAACAAACAATCATGTTTTAGTGTCAAAACATACCAAGAAAAAAAAAATGACTAAAATACTCTAAATATAATCATCCAAATCCTAGCAAGGGTATGGTAATGTGGGGTTGAGTAAACTAACAAGTTTTTAAACATTTCTAGGGGAATCAATTGCACAATGACTTTCACATCAAATGATGTATAAGAAAAGCCTATAAATTACGTGTCTATAGTACTTGGCTTATTATAAAAAGGTCTAGTCCTTTTTGCAATTACTACATCATGTTGTTTGCTTGGTGTAGTGTGATGTCCAAAGTGTAGATACATCCTGTGTGAAGCTCCATCACTAGAAGGTGGTTTAACCACTCAAACATTATGATCCTAGTGAGAGTGGGTGAAGTCAATGCAGGGAGATAAAACCCCAGGTTAAATTTTCCCTAAAGAACTCATGGGAGGTAATGACGTCCCACTCAAATGCTAAGATGCAATGAAATGAAAGACATAAAAAGAGAGAATTTAGGGTCATTATCAAGGTCACCTAAACTATGATGAGTTTTGGGGAGTACTTTAGATGACATTCTTTCTAAGATTTAGACTAGGCTTTTTGTAATAAGGATGGTGCTTTTGATTCCAAGGGTTTCCTAAAGGGGACAAATGGAAGATCATACACACACAAACCTTATTTTTTCCAAATAAGTTCTAATTTAAATAAATAATTGAATACAACAAGCTTTAAAAAGTGAGTTCATTTTTAAGTACTAAAATAAAGATTTGGTGGTGCTCATTTTGGCCCTTGGCCTTAAATTGCTAAAATGGTAAAATATTTCACAAAAAATGACCACACAAAGCAATAAATACCTAAGTTTATTTGAAGCACAAATTGAAGATTCAAGACTTAGCCTAATTTCATGATTAAAATACCAAATTTTAAAATGTTGCAAGAGTTATGATGTGTTTTAAGCACTAAATGAAATATATCTAAGACTTAGCCAAATTTTAGGTTCATTTCAAGCACTAATTCAAATGTGTGAAATCAAGAATGTTTATTTTAAACCCAAATTAAAGTGTGTTTGGTTAGTCAAAAGCATTCAAACCAACTTCCAAACTACCCCCTCAACATACAAAATCACAATTATAAGGGCCTAATTTGAAGAACTTAAGAGTTTGAGAGAATGACATTAAGAATTTTAGCTCTTGAATTGATAGTTGAGTTGGGTTGATAGTCGAGTTGGGTTGGATAGGTGAGTTGGGTTGATAGGTGAGTCAAATTGACAAGTGAACTAGGTTGATAGGTAAGTTAGGCTAGATAGGTGAGTTGGGTTGATAGGTGAGTTGGGATGGATAGAGGAGTTGGGTTGATAGGCATGTTGGGTTAATAAATGAGTTGGGTTGGATAGGTGAGTTGGGTTGACAGATAAGTTGGGATGAACTAGAGTTGAGTTGGGATGAACCAAAGTCAAGTTGGGATGAACCATAGCTGAGTCAGGCTAAACTAGAGTTGAGTCAAGTCAAACCAAAGTCGAGTTGGTATGAACCAGAGCTGAGTTGGGATGAACCAAAGCTAAGTTGGGTTAAACCAAAGCCAAGTTAGGATGAACCAAAGTTGAGTTGAGATGAACCAGAGCTAAGTTAGGATGAACCAGAGCTGAGTTGGGCCATCTAGAAAACAAAACCATGGTTTATAAAAATGGATTTTTTAGCTCAAATTTGTTCTTTATTTGCTTCCATACTCTAAGAACCTACATGACAATATTTATTAGGTTACTTTTAATAGCTTTGTGAGAAAATTTGTGGGTTACGGTCCCATCGGGCATGTAATTATGTGAACTAGGAATTTGACAATGAAAGGGAGATTAGTATTATGTTAGTGGATAAATCAAATCAAAATCACACTAAACTAACACATTCATGCCTAGTTAATAGGGTGATCTTAATAATAAAAATAAATTAAAAGCACAACTAAAAAGTAAGGGAAAAAAATAATCCTCCACCTTCTTTGGATGCTCTAAATTCTTGTTGTATTGGCTTGCTTGGTTTGTGCTTGTGAAGTATGCATCAATGGAAGCTTGACTACCTCAATCTCTCCTTGGCACCTTGGTTGGCTTTGGCTTCAATATTTCTGCATCATAACTTTGGCATGTGAGATATTTTTGGAATCAATTTGGCATGGTAACTTTTCACAAGTTAAGCTTCTTTGAATATATTTGAGCATAATAACTTTGCACTAAAATAGCTTGGAAATGATGTTCATGGCCTCTCTATTTATAGATTTTATAAAATGGCTAGAATTAATATGAACCATCGATCTCAAGATAGAGATGTGTGGCTAAGAATTAATCCAACTATGTAATTAAAAATCCATAAATAGGCTCATAAATATTTGGGATAGATGGGAATTTAAGAGGCATGAGAAGCATTGATGAGTCATGTGAGGCATTAACCTTGATATTTTATGCATTTATGGCCCAGGGATGTCTTCCTAAGAAATGATGTCACTTGATGCATATATTAAATATTCATTTCTAAAAATAAGTATTCAACAATTTTCCATGGAATTATTAATTAGGCTCTAATTTGGTTTAATTAACTCTTAATCATGATTAAGCACTTTGTGCAAAAATTACTCAAATTGATTAAAATGCCTTGTTATTGGTCTAAAATTTGACTGGATTAGAATTAGAATGTGATGTCAGATGTATTGGATCCATTATTCCATTTAGGATGTTACCAACACCAAATAATAAAGGCATGCATCTCATGTAATATTTTTGATAGAAAAGAGAAATCCAAAGCACCTAGGTGCAAATTTAGCATTTTGACTCGAAATGATTTGATCAAATTTAGTTGACCCATAAATTGCATTATCTCATTTAGGGATACCCTAGTTAAAATTGGCACTTGAATATATTTGTTTCAACTCATTTAATGCGTGTTAGTGTTTTTAGGCCAAATTGTACATTTTGGTGAAAATTGGTCAAAAGCCTAGTTGGAGGTTATTGATGGTCAATTTTAGGTGTTTACAATACCTTTTGGACTAAATTTTCATTTTAAATATTATCTCCAAGATCTTTAATGATGTTCATAGTATCATCAACTCTCTATAGATAGGATGCCACATAATATTCTTCCTTCATCTTGAGGCTTTCAAATTGCCTTCTATGAGTCTGGAACTTAGCAAGCTCAACCTTTAAATCTCCTTCAAAAATGATATTCATTTTGTGACATATCTCTCTAGAAAAAGTATGATGGATTTTCTTGATGTAATTAGTCTCTAAAAGACCACAAGTGATAGCATTCATTTCCTTGTAATTGTTCTCAAACAAATTCTTATCTATAGCATTGGATGGAGGAGTAATAAGAGTAACATAACTATCCAAAACTAATTGACATACATCAAACCATAGGGACACAATATATTTCCTCATCCTTTCACTCCAAAATCATAATTGGATATAGTGAAAATTGGTTCTCTCTTTATATATAAACCTTATTGATTACTACACATATTATACCTTGGATCACCTTCAATTTATTTAAGCTTTTACTAAAGGACCTACTTTGATACCAATTGTCAGAGGTAAAATCACTAAGAGGGGGCTGAATCAATGAGCCCAAATATTTTAAGTTTAGTTCCAATCCTTTCAAACTCTTAATCAGTCAATACATATATTCATGATTCATACATATCATTCATAGAAATGAATAAGAAAGACAATGCAAGATTAAGCACATAACACATGTCATACATAGGAAACCCTCTTGGAGAATAAAAACCACTGGAACTATAAATGGACTACTATAATATAAAAAAATATCCAATTTATACCATATATAAATGATCAAAGAACTAAAATCCTTATTTAGTGAGACTATAATTCCACAAGGTGCTTCAACACCTATCTAGCTAAGCTACAACAACAACCAGACTTTTAGCAAGTTTCACCTTACAAGAAAGCTACAACCAACTTAGATGTTGAGTTACCACAAAAACACCTATGAGCACATCCACCTCTAAATTGATGTCTTCAACACTTGCTAATGGACCTCTACTTATCACTCTTCATCTTCGCTCACACTCAATCTATAAGAGCATTATTCTGCCAACATAATTATGACCAATAGATTATATAAATAGTTCTCAATCTATTCAACTCTTTAACTCATCCTTAGGGAACTCTACCCCTCCTTTACTCCTCAAATCGTACACACAAGCCTCTCTCAAATCTCTCCTTAGTCTCTTAAACCAAGTCTAGAAATCACCATCTTTGATTTCACTATTTATAGAGTAATCTTGATAATCGACACCTTGGTTGGCTATTAGGCATGCCTTATCTCTTAAGGCATCTTTCAGATGAAGAAATGACTCAAAAAAATCTTCATAGGTTAGTGATAGAATCTATGGGTGATCCTTAAGGAACTACACCTTTTAATAAGGCCCTTGTAGTTCTTATAGGTCTCATGGAGACCTATTCACCCATTTGGCACACCATTGAACAAAAAAAGAAAACATGACCACTTTAAAATACATGTGTCCACTCCTTATGTCCCCTTTTACATCCTTAAATTATCATAATCATCTTATCTCACCTCTATGTATGCTCAAACAACTCAAACACAAACTTTATATAGAGGAACACCATTAATAAACAAAAAGTCAACTTTCTTAAGTATTTTTCATACTCAATATAGATTGGTCACACCTCAAAAATACTAACATATAATCCTAATAGAGTTTACAACACCCCCCAATATCCAATCCATTATGAGACATCAAAACATAATTAAAATGAGCACAAATATCCTTCTCAGGTCACTTGAAGAACAAACACAAACACATAGTCAACTTGAAACATTAATATAATTGATTTTACATAATTTTATATCTTCAAATTAGGTTAATTAGATGAAACATGTAGTCCTATACCACTTTTATTTTTATTGCATGAGTAAATTCATATTCTATAGATAGATATGGAAAAATTATAGATCACTAGTTTTTCCCTTAGCAAATTCAAATATTCAAATGGCAATGATCACATTTAAACTTCAGACACTTTGAAATTATCTCATGGACTCAATTTTCAAATCAAACATGCACCATTTATCTATTTTGATCTTTAACACAAAGATGATAATGATCAAATGTTAAACCTAGACCACTCTACTATCATCTTGTGTCCTCATTCACCTTGGCCAAACACACTCTATTGATCTTTCTAGAAAGCACAGCAAACTTTAACTCCATTAAACTTCAGTCACATTGACCATTTTGACTTACTATGCTCCATTTATCTCAATTGTATAAACACCCACTCACCATTGATCTCTTATCCTTAACTTTGCTCAAATGTTAAACATTGTGCACCTGTCTTCATCTCAATACATCCTAACTTCTTGGAACAATGCACACCATTGATCTTTATCAAGATTTAAATATTTAAAAATTGAATATTTGGACCCTTTCAATATACTTGAGTAACCATTTTTAAACCTTAATAATTTTTTTTGTGCTTCAATGCATAATCTCAAATTTGGACTAGATGATATCCTCACATAGGAGAATCCAACCAAATAAAAACTAGCTCTTGGAGCCCTCAAACATGTGAGATATAATTCCTTTAAATTATTTCTCAAAATATTCTATCATAGAGCCAAATATGTCAAGAATTTATTTGGGAGTCCAACTTTTCTCCTACATAACATTTGCCATGCTTCAGTGCATGATCTTAAATTTAGCACAAATGAACTAGGATTAAAACTGAACAAACCCATATGTTTTGTTTATCTTGAAAACTTAACATCTAAAATATATAATATAAACAAAAATACTACTTATATTTTCTTGTCACACACAAATTTGGCTATGTATGGAAAAACACAGTCTAACTACCTAGGAGCCCAACTTTGCATATACACATATTTTGATGTCATACATTGCATGATGTATAATTTATCATAAATAAACTAGGATAAAAACTAAAAAAAACCCATATGATCACATTATCTTTAAATTTACACATTTTTTAGATATTCCATCATGAAATTTCTTACTCAGCTCTTTCTGGCCACATTGCAAATTTGGCTAAGTGTGGGAAAACAATGAATTTTGACTAATAAGCCAATTTTACACCCTCATATATTTAACCATTATTTTATGCATGAATTAAGATTTAAAACATATGAAATATGGAATAATGTGATCACAACCCTATGACCATCTCCCCTTGACTCATTCCCAAGTGGTAATGGTGATGTCACTAAACTACCTAATCATATTTTATGCCACTAGACCCAAAGTGTCTAGATGAAAACTATGATCAGCCAGATGAAATCCACTCATGCACATAAGAAATCAAAGCATTCTTAACTTCTGATAGGACCCATTTCACATGTTAAAATCACCATACTCATCCCTAAACATTTTTAACCATGAAAACTCTGAAGATCAACCAAGCTTTCTTCAAGCATAATAGGACAATCACATTACACACTTTGTCATTGTTACATAGACTATCAAGGATCTTCATCCAGTAACCACGACACCTTCATAACATCACCATTACATCAATTACAATTATATAATATCCAAAAACATCATTAAGAGAAATAAAAATTAATTTTTGAATCTGTAGATCAAAGTATCTTATTGACTTTTAGTCACATTTTGTCAACTGACATATTCAACCTTGACATTGATCTACATCAACTAGTATTCCACATCAGTGAATGAAAAGAAATAGATCATTCTTGTGAATAATTGTATTAATTCACTCCAACTCAAAGATTTGGCATATTTAATATAGATCTAGAGTAATTAATCTTTTACACAACTACAACCTACAACATACTTCCTGCCATTTCAATCATATGAGCTTATTTAATTGTTTATGGATTTAAATGAGTAAATGCATCATATTTTATCATATTGGTTTGTTAAAATTTTAGAGGTTTATTAGTAGTGTGCATTTGTCAAAGTTGAGTTCCTTTAGGTTTAATATTTTTGTTAGTACTTTGGTTTAGGATTTTATGGTCTTTAAAAAAATAAATGTTAAAGTCATTTCGAGTCAAGTGAAAGTGTTTTTCTTTTAACAGGTTAGTATTTAATTTCCATAGGGTGATTTAAGTCTTAGTTTAAAGTAAATTCATTAATTTAAGTGTCATTTAGAGTAAATTGGTATTTGGTATAAGTTTGGTTTATTAGTTTTAGTCTAATTTTTAATTAGATTACGTTTAAAATTTTAATAAATTTATTAAAGAAAAGAGTTTTATTATAATCATTTTGTGTCCAAAAAAATTGATAAAGTATTAGTCATATGTCAATAATTTTCTTCAAAATAATAATCTTTATGAGTCTTTATTGTTGTCAAAAAGTCATCTATTGAGTTAATAATTGAGTCATTTTTTTTCAAGAGTCATTTTTATGTCAAAATTATTAAAGTTAATCCTGTCTTATGTAAATGATGCATTTTCAGTTAAACCCCACGTCCTAAGTCAAAAGCATAAATTATGTATATGGGAGAATTTTATCATAAAAAATGACATGATATTCAAATCTTCATCAACTGAGTAAGCACCTTCTTCTACTAGAGGAAGGAGGAAATGAAGGTTGAAGGTTCTAGAGCTTCTCATCAGTCACCAACGATGGGGCCTAGAATTATTTGGTGAATTTTGTGTGGTACATTTTTTCAATTTTTTAGTGTGGTGTGATTTTCACCAAATCAGCTAATGCCAAGGATAGTTCTTCAGTGGCAATAGAAACTATATATGTTACTTTTTTTAAGGTGGCAATAAACATTAATAGAGGATGCATTAGATAACAATGAGGATTTATTTATCCTGATATTTTTTCTTAGTTATGTGTGTTTTCATTCCCCGAATTTTTTATAAAACCTATGATATTTGGAGAAAAAAGAGAGTGTAGATATAATGGAATATGGTAAATAGTTGTATAGGAGGGCAACTAATTGGAAAAATCCTCAGACTACAAAGATCTTATCACTACCTTACTTCTTTATGGAGATGATCATCCAGTGACACATCTATTGTGATCACATAGAGTAAATACAAGATGCATTCCTTCACATATTAGTGGTCATGTTCAACAAGATCTAGACATCAAGATTCAAATAGTAGAATGCAGAATTAAAAGTATGTGTTGGCATATGATTTTGTTTGAGCCAGTTCTTGAATATACATATTCTCCCCATGCTCACATTAAGGAGGTGTAGATAGGATTAATAATGTTCACAAGGGGATAAATGTTGAGGTATTGTGTGTTCACATTATTAATATAATAACATAAATATTATTTTTATAACAATATTGCATTAAATACTTATGGTTAGTTTTATTTTAGTTAGTCGAATATATTATTAGTCACAATATATTCAAATATAGTGGGTTGTTGGGAGTTTTTTTGTGTGACATTTTGGTGGATATTTGATCTCCTCACATATAGGAAAGAATCTTCCTATATAATTTGTATCTCCCATATGAAATATGCATAAGAATTATATAGTGAATGCAATATTATTATTTTATTTAATTGATTATTTATTATGTGATCTTCGGCTCTTTATCTTCTATGTAGCTCTGATATTCCCTAATAAAAATTGATACAAAATATCTTATAGGAGATTTACATTTATAGGTATAATATAGGCATAAATCTAATAAATTTAGCAATGTAAACACAAGACAATTTATAAATGGATTGTGTGCACCATGTACAATATGTAAATATTGGTGGGCAAATGTCAAGGGTGTCCTCACCCACCAATTTGATTATAATTTTTACATGTGCATGTGCATATTAATTACCTCATAATTACACCTACATGACCTCAATATTACACCTAAGCAAGATAAATACATGTGTAGGAATAATCTATAATAAATAAATATAAGGATAATAATATCATACACTAACATTTTACTTATCATATCCAAGACGTTGTAGAAGTGTCATGCTAAAAACATTCATTTCAAAAGTGTTACTGATCACAACACTAGTGCATTGCTACCATATATGAGGGTGTTAATCATCAAAGGTTCTAGAAATGATGAATGTTTTTAAGTTTACTATTTTAGAACCATACTTGGCACTTTGTATTTTTCAAGTGTCTTTTAATTTTTTGCTTTTTTTATTAGAAACCTTGATTTTATCATACTTTGTTGTTTACCTTGAATTTGATTTACTAACTTCTCTTTTAGTAATTTCACATTTTATTGTTACAACCTTTTATTTTCAAACTATTCATTTTGTAATTTGTATTTATTAGCTTGTGCCTTTTTTAATCTTGATTGATCTAATTATAATTTTTTAATCTTATCTTTCTCTAATTGAGCCTTATGAATATTTTCCTTTTTTTTCATTATCCATTGGTATCCATGCTAATTCATTTTTCACTTGTTTTTTAGAAAATGAAATAATAAGGTGAGTGGGTTTTTTGATTGGTGTATGAATGATAGGATCACTATTGGACATAGTCTCTTGGTGTCCTAAGAATGCCAAGGTTGTCATTGACATCAAGATTGGTCATGATTCATAGTGCATTAATGATAAAGTGATCAGATTGATGGTTTGGAGAGTGTTTGCTTAGTTAAGTAATTGATGGATGATATTGATGGTATTAACATGTTGTAGAGGCCCTATGGGGTATTATGAGTGATTAGAGTGCTTATAGAAATGAAAATAATTCATCAAAGCAGTCATATGAGTGTCTATGTTCAAGTAGTCATCTTAATAGATAAAGCTGAATGAGCATATTGATGATGTCAGCATTCACACATGTGAATATTTTAGAAGTAGTCTAGTATATGGATGGATTCCCCATTAAGAGGTGATCATGTATTCCAAGTCTTAGGTTTAGACATGGTGCGCAAAAAAAGTTATAATAGTGCAAAGTTGGCCTCTCAAAAAGAGTTCACTAAGTTTCTATACTTAACAAAATTTTAAATAATAGATCCAATAGTGAGTGTTCAATAGATCTAATGACATGCATCTAATATAACCATATTAGGATCTAACAGAACATGTGATATTATCAAATAGTGATATAATGGTGAATATTAAGTCAATATGTCAAAAGATGATCATAAGGCACACGTGGCTACCAAGTGGTGAAAGATCAGTGAAGACTAACTATAGGGTGCATAAAAGGCACATGGGGCTACCAAGTGGCACAATCGTGAAAGTGTAGATCAATGATCAATGATGAGTTTTAAATTTTTGAAGCTAGGAAGTTTGCAAGGAGATTGATGGAGTGCATTTGATAAAGTTTTTAGGGGATACGAGATGAAGACACATGTCTAAAATGTTTGTATTACACATCACATTATCATTTGAATTAACAAAGGGAAAAACCTATCTATAGTTATTTTCTAGTATATTTTGATATATAATGAATTTGAAGGTGATGTAAAAAGTATATTTGAAGAGGACTTCAAGGTGCATCTAAAAAATTTGATTAAAATATTTTAATGTTCATATAATTATAGATATTGAGATCCAATGACATGTGTGTCCTCTTATATTAACTTGATCAGACAATCATGATTGATTCTCTTCACTCTATTTTGGTCCTCAATTAATTTTACCTTATCTTTCAAAGGTTATCTCCTTCACTTGAATCCACATAATCACAACTAGCATAAATAGGCTAGTAATGCCTTGTATTTATACCACTTTCTTCCTTTAAAGTATCTTGGTTAGCCAAGATGCTTTACATATTTTTTATACATTTTAAATAGGTCATAATTCAAATTAAATGTAAGAAAAACACACTTAATATGTCAGTCATTACCTCATTATCTCCAAACCACCATTAGGTCTTGGTGAGACCTAAAACAATTAGGCCTTCATAATCACACGTTACATGTGAGACTACTTGGGCCACCTTTATCCTTTACCAATTATTTGAACTCATAAAACCTATCTATAATAGACCCTTTCTCACTCCCTCATGAGTCCATGCCACATTTAATACCAATTAAATACTTGAACCTACCAATTAGGTCTCCTCACTCTTAAGATCTTCATACCTAGAAAAAATAGTCTCAAACTTCTAAAGCAACAATTCAAATATTTAAGATAGTTATATGATTATATCACATGGATTAACCCTTAAAGACCTATTCAATTCCTTCATGTGATTTATATACTTCAACATAGGCTCTAATCACTCAAAACAACTCTCTCAAAAAAACCACTTAGATTGGTCATATACAATCAAAATATAGTTATAATATTTTGACTCTCCATAACTGATCAAGAGCATATCATGACATAAAATACTTTCTAATAATCCTTAGAGACATAAATAACATCTCCATACTCATTTTATTCTTCAACTTTGATCATAACTATTCCAACTCACTTTTACAAAGTGGTCACTCAAACTATCTATTCATTCAACAAACATAGTCAAATTCTAAGCAATTGTTCACACTAAATATTTTTTTTTGGTCAAGGAGGATATTTTGAAAAGTGGTCACTAAAACTATTTATTCATGAAATAATCATGGAAAACTTATAAATAATTATTCACACTGAAGATGGCTTGGCCAAGGAGGATAAGGAGACCATCAAAGATATGAGAATTTAGTTGGAGGTTACAATTTCAAGCATGAGAGCTAAAGAAGATGAATGTGATCAATTAAAGACTAAAATTGTTTCTCTAAAGGATGAGCATGAAAAGGTCATAATCAAGATAGGAAATATTTAATAAGAATAAAATAAATCATAACAATACAAAGAAGATGGTAGCATGAAAGATAAAAAGTCAAATCAATTCAAGAGAAAAAGGAAAAAGCCAATTAGACATCTAAATAATTCAAGGTATGCCAAATATTATATGGAGCATTATTTTGTTTGTCATCTTGTTGGTTATAGGGAGAAATACTATGTAAGAAGAAGCACTCAGTCAAAAGGAGATCACTACCATATTCAAGTAAAAGTTATGGAAGAAATTATTTTCTACAAATGTCAAAGAGTTGGTCATATTTCTAGGTTATACAAGAAAATACCATTTAATCAAGATAAGTTGAAATAGGATACTAGAGTACAAGAAAGAAGACCAAATAGAGAGAGCAAAAGGAAAAAAAAAGTCAAAGGAAGGTCACAATTATAATTAATAAAAAGTTATGAATGATCTTATTTGTTTTATATGTCATAAAATTGGTCACATTGCTAGATATTACAAGAACAGGTTGAATGAGTCCTCAAAGAAAAATAAGGTGTATGGAGCTCCTAGTGTGCAAGGAAGAGATCATACATGGATATGGAGACCTAAGACTATTAAGAGAGATTAGATTGAGACCAAGGATAAAATAATTGATAGGCATATTAGTCAATATGAATTTTTTACTATGGTAGATATGAAGACAAGATAAAATTTCTATTGTCAACGTTTATTGATAAATTTGAATCAAATAATGAATTTAGTTGAATGAACAAATAGTTTGAGTGACCACTTTGTAGAAGTGAGTTAGAAGAGTTATGAGTAGAATTGAAGAAAAAAATGAGTATGATTATGTTTTATAAGTCTCTAATCATTATTATAAAATATTATATGTCATGATATTCTCTTGATCAGATATAGAGAGTCAAAATAGTCTAGCTATATTTTGATTGTATATGACCTATCTAAGTGGTCATTCTGAGAGAGTTTTTATGAGTGATCAGAGCCTATGTTGAAGTATATAAATAACATGAAGGAATTAAAGAGTTAATTAAGGGTTTTCTCAGGTGATGTAATAATATGGTTATGTGAAATATTTGAGTTATTGCTTTAGAAGTTTGAGACTATGTTTTCTATGTATGAAGACCTGAAGAGCGAGGAAACCTAATTGGTAGGTTAAAGTATTGAGTTGGTGTATAGGTGACATGGAGCCATGAGGAAGTGATAAAGTGTATATTATATATAGGTTTGATGTGTTCAAATAATTTTCAAAAGATTAAGGTGTTCTAAGTAGTCTCACAAATAACATGTGAGTATGAAGGCCTAATTATTTTAGATCTCACCAAGACCTAATGGTGGTTTGGGGCTAATGAGGTAACTACTGACATATGAAGTGCATAGTTATTAAATTTAATGTGTATTATTACCTATTTCAAAAGTATAACAAATATGTAAATCATCTTGGCTGACCAAGATGGGTTAAAGGAAGAGAGTGGTATAAATACAAGGCATTATTGGCCTATTTATGCTAGTTGTGGAAGTGTAGATTCGAGCGAAGGAGAGAACCTTTGAAAGAGAAGGTATAGGTCATTGAGGAATAAAAAGTGTGAAGAGGATCATTCATGATTATATAATCAATTTTATGTAGGAGGACACATAGGTCATTGGACCTAATGACCCTAGAATAGGTAGTTTGAGCGAGTTAGTCCTAGAGGTAACTTGAGAGAGATTAGAGGTGACACGTGAAGAAAAAAGTGGTCATCATTAGCTCAAGATAAAAAATAGGTGTTTAAGATGATATATTCGAGGTATCTAAGTGGGTGATTAGTTACCTAGGGGGTTGGTTCTTCCTTATAAGATAAAGCTTGTTAAAGGTCTAGTTATCGTGGGTGCTTAGCTAGATAGGGGCAGTAGCTCCTTATGGGATTGGTGTCTCACTAAACTAAGGGATGGGTGTTCCTTGATCATTTGGTGCTGGTATACATATTATATCTTGTTTTATATGAATATAGTCCATCTTGCATGGTTTAGTGGGTTTTATCCCCCAAGATGGTTTCCCACATATATCATGTGTTATGTGCTTCATCTTCATATATCTTCCTTGTTGATTGCAATGGTTAATCTGTATACATCATGATTTTATGCGCTAAATGTTTAAGATTTTTGAATTGAATTAGATTATCTTGCATCACTAATTCACCCCCCTTCCACCCTTTTAGTGATTGTACCTATAACAATCACCACTATCAATTATCTATTGTATTTTTTCCTTTAAATCTAACCAATGATCTATGTGATGCCCATGCATTTTATGATTTGAAAAATAGTATTTTGATCTCCTTAGATGATGTAAAGGAGTAGAGTGATCAAATTATTTCTAAGCATTTCTATTAGAATATTAATTGAAATAATTTTCATACTTTTTGAATCATTATTTATATATTTATTCTATTTTATTTTTTCATTTGGATATAAGCATAACTTTTCTATATGAAGATACAAATGGATTAACATTAGCACATTCTAGATTCTTAGAATATGTGAAATTATTTTCCAATTATTTAATATTTGCATTGAAATAATAATTTTTATTTTGCAACTCTTCTATTAAATTTATCATATTAATGATTTGATTATTTATAACTTCACAATAATAGACTCTAGGTACTTCAAATTGAATATACATACACACACCATCTTGATGAGATGTGGGAGGTGAAGGGATTTGATGAATAATAGGTTATTAACCTTCATTTGGTGTTGTAGGATGGGATATATTACCCCTTGGAGTAGAGATACAATGAAATTGGTTTGAGGGACTATCACCCACTCAGAGGTTAGGAGGGAGAGATTCATTTGTAGTCATTTTAAATTTTACAAAAAACAAAAGGGGAATAAGAGAAAAGAGTCATATGAATGATAACAAACACTCCAACATGATTATGAAAATTATAAATGAAATTGAAACCCTAGGAGGACAAGTTTTTAAATGAAATCCTAAGGTTTGGCTATATTCAATAACAAGTAGGTTCACTAATATGTTTTATCAAATTTTATTCAATAAGGATATTAATTACCCTAATTAGATAAAATATTGTGCAAAATTAGACTATAAAAATTATACAATAAATGACACACCTAATTTTTAAATATTTTCAATCTATAAAGTTATTAAATAAGTAAATTTCAAAGGATAAATTTAAGACATAGCTAGAAAACTAATATGCAAGATGTTGTGGGATCTAAAATTGATTGTGTTGTCTGGGTTGAACCTAGAACAAGAGCTAGTAAAGTACATAGATAAGAATTTTGTGGTTGGGTAGGGTAAAGGACCATTGTAAATCTCTTGGGGCATTATTTTATAATAATGAAACTATTTTTGGCCTCTATATTTTTATCATGTAGACTATCACAGAGCCTCTGATTTGCTTTGATGACCACTGTGTGGCTGATTTTAATCTCAAACCCCTAGTTTGACATGAAATAAGACCAATGCAAAACCATGGAGTAAAAAGGGTTAGAATTTTAATTTGGTTCAAACCTCTACACTGCTTAAGATTTTGGTGTTTTTCTTTATGGAAGCCTCCTTGGTGAAACATTACATGGGATGAATTTATATAGTGTAACTATTAGAATTATTTTCAATAGGTATTATTTAGACTTATTGGATGACCTTTACATGTATTTTAATTTTATAAAATAATCATTAATTTATGGGAGGATAACATCGAGGATGGTGAAAAATAATAGGGTGTGATGTAAGCCAAATGGGGCACTCCTATCCAAATGGTAGAAACAACTAAGCAAGAGGTAAGAATCACTACTAGTTTGGGCCTAAGTTGCTAAGAAATCTAGGTAGATGGATATTTGGGTGACTTGTTATGTTTTTAAGTGTGGGTCATCATGAGAAAAGTGAATAGAGGTGGTTGAAATTCCTTAGGATAGGTTATGAGATAAGTGTGTTAAATAGATGGTCACAAGTGCATGATTTCATCTTTAATGTTAATTTATTTGACTACAAATCTATAAATTAAAAACTCTAACAAGTTTTGGAAATGGCTAAGTTCCTTATTCTCTAAGATCTTCCTTAATATCCTCCTCTTCCTCCTCCTCTTCTCCACTCCAATTTTATAAAAAGATCAATAACTCCTCTCAAGAAAGGATATCCTTCCTCATATAGTATCAATTCCATTATTTACAATATAATGTGAAAGTGACATGTTTCCCTTCCCATTCTTTGGCTCATGGTCAAAAAGTCTTCTGCCTATGTAACTCCACTTACAATCCCATGTGGGCAAGTAATCAAGTCTATAAATCTTAAATGGAATTATTATCCCAAGACATAAATGGCACATGGATGCCTAAAAAATTCTCTAAGTCTCCTTGAAAGACTTTCCCACCTTCATATTCATCCAAGAGAAAAAACATCAATCCAAAATATCTCAAACCTACTTTATGACTGACTCTAAAGTTGGATCTCTAAATCCATCCGAGTTTTGAGCAAAATGGGGGTACCTAAGTGGATTAAAAATAATTTAAGAATTAAGTACAAATTAAAAGGTAACTCTTGAGGTCAAGAATAAAAGAGTGCATTGTGCTAAACGGTTAAGGACATATATGCTTCTGACTAGGTCGACAACAAGGTACAAGGAGTGGTTTGGATCATGATATGGTCAAGTAGGCATTTAGAAATCATACACATGATGTTCCCTTACCTTGTTTAGTCCTAGTTACATTTTTTTCCTCCCCTATCACTTGCACAACATTGCACAAATAAAATTCCCTACCCTATAGGTAGAATATATAGAATATAAGTGAAACAAATGATCTCAGTACAAAAAATAAACACATGACATATCTAAGTCAACTCATATAAATGGTAAAATAATAATAAAAAATATTTAAATATATGCATAATTCACATAAATTATTAATATCAATAGATATAGTGGTATAAAATTGATACACATCATAATTAATAAACAAAAACGTAAGTGAATCAACACAACAATAGATATAGTAATAATATATCAAAGCATAAAAATATATCATATCATAACATCTCATGTCTAAACAACATAAATCATGTCTCAACAAGATGCATATATACCATAATGTGTCTAGATTAAGCACTATGAAAATATAGTTATCATAAAAGATGTTTAGTTGTGTCCATATTGATCAATTGTTGATGTAGAGCCTCATTGACTATCTATCCCTAGTTTATTTATTTATTCTGATTATAGATGATATTAATCACCATAAACATCCATCGATACAAATTCCTAGTGTTTTCATTGCTAACCACATGGTTGAGAAGATTTATAATGTCTGCTAGCTCTTGTTTGAAGTAAGATTTAAATAAGTCCTTCATGATCTTAGACATATGAAGTATCTTATGTTTCATCCATTAATCATTTATTATGGTCATACACATTCTTAGATTTTTTTATGAGTAATGTTATCCTACTATTGCATTCATCCTTTCATAAGTTTCATGCACTATGATTATATAGGTCATAAATGTTTATGTTTTATCCAATTTGGCCATTAGAGACCCACCATTTGATTTTTTATCCTTAGTGTTTGAGTCATAGTGTTGAGCACAAATGAGTACCAAATATGAGCATTGAATTGAGTTAGGAAAACTACTTTCTAAAATGTAAATAGTCATAAAATATGGATTTTATACATTAAGCCTGTTATGAAAAACTTCCAGGTCCATGTGGCCAATATGAGAATCCTCAATATTAGGAATGTTTCTCTTAGAGACCAAAAATGGCTCAAACCCCATGTAGTTATACTTCATCTTTGCTAATTTTGTAATTTAAAGGGTTGTTTCATTGAACAATTATAGATTGGGAAGTTCAAGAAGCAAGAAGTGTTGATCTGGTTGTAAGGAGAAAAATGTGATGCTCATGAAAATATCTTCAACCTCATGAGATTGTACACCATGTAGAAATGGAAAAAATATGAAAATCATGTAGGGCCCAAGCATTGTAAAACTCCCTATGATTGAAAACTAAGAAAATAATATACTACACTTGAAAATCTATACCAATGGGAAGTACTCAAAAAAATTAATATTTTGGTCATCCTTGTGTGAAAATCCATATTCATACAAGGAATTAGTTGAGGGATGTAGATATGGGTTGAGATTTGATATATATATATTTAAAATGACCCCTTTGAGATTATTTTAAATAATTAAAGCATGCTTTTGTACACCATAATGGCCCAACCTCATTATGTGCATGCACTTCACTCATCCATGTAGTAATTCCTACCTAGTTTTGTGGGAGTGATGCGTGTGAAATAGAATTACATATGTGGATTCGAGTCTATTGTATCAACAATGATAGGTGGGAAAAAATATGGGGATATAGGGTATATGATGATGCAAATTTGACTCTCATGTTTCTACATCCCACACATCTCAGAGGTTTGACAAGTCCATTATCCTTAATGTGCATATTATGAAAACACACTCCTACATTTTCAAATGACTTAAGACTTAAAAAACTATATATATTTTCTATGAAAAACACATTTATCAATTTTGAACATAGATATTAGGAATAATTTTTTTAATGTTGTTCAGGACATAGACAAATTTTAATTTGAAAAATTTAGGAAATAATAGATGGCTCAGGTTGGGGACATGGACTTGTGAAAGGACATATGATGAAATATTAGAATATATAGTTTTATAAGCCAAGTGTTTTATCCTTTATGTTAAAGATTATACTAAAAATGAAAAAAAGAAAAAAGGAACTAAGGAAAATTCTAAAAATGTAGAAGGGAAAACACACAATAGACATAGAAACACACAATATAATGTGAAACACAATAGAAACCTAAATCACCTACGGGGATCAATAGGTGAGAACCTACCTTCAAAATTTATAGTGATTAAAATAGTTTCCACTGTATCATAGTGGAATATGAGTTATATCTTAGTATATCAAATAATATGTGTTTTCACCACAAAAATGAGAAATTTTGAAAGACCCCATCCATAGGGAGTCAAACTTCCCATGACTTCCTCATTATTATATTATTTTATCCCAAAGTAAGACCAACTATCCCACTTTAAAGTATTCCTGACTTTACTTTTGATCAAACTCTTATTTAACATTTTTATTGACATGTCATGATTATATAAGTCACCATCACTCTTTCCTCTTCCAATCTAGCTAGGTACAGGATCCTCTTTTCTAATTCATTTTTGAATTGGTTATTTTGTATAGCTTGAGCTAGGTGTAAAGTTATAAATTCCAAGAATATGGGAATAATTGAATCTATGTCATAGAATAAATGAAAATAATACATTTCAATTACTCTTTTTTAGTTATTCAATCATCACATAGATCATCATACAATGTCTCATGCCAATTCCTTTAGTTTTCATCAACTAATTTATGCACAATGGTAGTGATGTTATTATTGATGGATTACTCTTGAACATTACATTAAGGGTAACAATAAAATGAGTGTATAATCTAGATTCCATATCTATATTAGAAAATAATTATTTTAGATGAAGATAAGTTAGAAGAATTGTTCATGAAAATTTTATGGGGAACCCAAATCTAACCACTATGTTTTATTTTATGAAGTTGAAAATGACCTCAACAGTGGTATATATTACTGGAATATCCTCTACCCATTTAGTGAAGTAATTAGTTTCAATCAATTCATGATTATTCCTTACAAATAATGTGGGTTCAAATTTCTAATGAGGTCCAATCCCCACTACTAAAAAGGCTATTCAATGACTAGAGGGTGGAGGGGTAATTCTACAAGTTTAGGCCATCTAACAAAGTATTGAAAAGCCTTGCATTTTGAAACCCATTATTTCACATATTTTAATAATGATGTCCAGTAGTAATGAGCTTGCATAATTTTCAAAGTCTTGACAGATAACAAAAAATGTCCACCACATGCCTTATCATGAAAATATTCCAATAGTTTCTTTTGTTTCTCATTATTCATGCATCTCAATAAATTACCATCTAAGGAATTTTTTAATAGAGTGTTGTCATAGATTAATTATTTTGATACCTTTATCTTTAGGGTTTGATTCTATTTTGGATTAGTCAAGATAGGAATTATTCATATGAAGGAAATTATGTGATGTTATAATACCACCCTTTAAGGGAAACAACAAAGACTATTAGCTGTAAATCTTTATTCTCTTATCTCTATGAATCGAAACCTTTGATTATAAACTAAAAAAGTCCTTATCCCATCATCAAATTGGTAGGGTTGATATATAAATCATACTCATATACCATGGTGATCCATCCACCTCTTTTTGACTTGAACTCTTACCGAGTCAAAAATTATTTAACTTCTATAGCTGGGACCATCACAATCATGTTTGACTTCAATATGTAGAACCTGAAATGTTTCACTTCTTCAATCACATAATATGCATGATTTTAAATCACTAATATTTGATTTCATGTTCCTATAGAACATATCTCATGAAATAAATTAGATACTCCACTCCTTCATTTTTATACACCAAGATAGTTGGCAATGTATATTAAAAATAATACCATTATATAATAAAATCTTCCTAAAAATTTGGACAAGGAAAAATAGGTCCCTTGGAAATAGATTCCTTAATTTCATTAAAATCCTTCTTCACATAATTATTTCATCTAAAATATATTTTTCCTTGCATCATCTGAATAATGTGCCTAGTGAATTTAGCATAATCAGGAATGAATGTTCTTAAGAAGTTAAACTTTAAAAAATATGAATGTGTGTTAGGATTATTCATAGGTAAATATAGTTGTTTGAATTTATTTTACCCTTTATATATAAATATTAGTACCCTATTTGTAAACCACATGTCCTATAATTTTACCTTAAATTAATAAAAATATATACTTTTTTAGATTCAAGGATATTCCATGAGTTCAACATCTTTCAAAGACTATTTTTTAGATGTTCCTAGTGATCTTAACTTTTCTTTTTGAACATCCTGAAGTCATCAAAGTTGATGAACACGATCTTATTATTTATGCCATTAAAGGCTAAATCTATTGTTATTTTAAATTTATCTCTTGAATTGATTTGACCAAAGGGCATTCTTTTGTATGTAAATGTTTCACATGAGATGGTAAATGTTGTCTTATACTGATCTTCTGTAACAACGCCAAATTGATTATATCTATATAATTCATATGATATGGACATCCTATTAGAGCCCATCATATCTTATAAGATATAATCTATGATGGTTAGAGGATAGGGGTAGATTTAGGATAATGGGGGACAAAAAGTGGGGTATAAAGGGACACTTTTTTTCTAAAAATAACAATAGTTGAACTTGGAGAGAATGTTAGAGACACTTAGAAAAGGAATTTTGACAATGACATAAAAACATGAATTGTGTCATTTTGAATTTAGTTTCTAAATATATAATTTTTTCCAATACCCAAATGATAAAGTGTATGAGATAGATGCATTTATGATAATAGGTTGACAATTTTTTGTAAAAAGATAAGGTGAGTGCATGTGTATGAACACACATTTTTTGAGTAAACGATTGAAATTTTGTACTAAATTTCATATATAGATAGGTGAAATGTTGAATATTGTTGAGAATTTTTTTTATTAATTTTTTATTATATATATAATTTTACAAGTCAAGACAACTAAAAAATTAAAATTGCAAGTGTATGAACACAACTTTTTGACCTTCACTTCATGAAAATCAATTTTTTTTAAAGCATAGTTGACAATGTGTAGATTGTTGAGATATAAATTTTATAAACTTTCGATTAATATTCAAAAGTTATAAGGAATTTTTTGACAATATGTATATAGGTCATGATGACGTATGTTATGTATAAATTAAGTAATAATTATGTATAATATTATAACATTAAAAAAATTTATATATTCTAAAACTTTACTTTCTCCTATACAAACCCATATTTTTTTTAATAATAAAATCTGTTTGATCAGATGTGTTGATAAAGACAAAAAACACCTAAATTTCTTAGAAACTAAGTGGGTTGCTCCATGACTAGTTTCAAGGTAGTTTCAGAACTCTCCAAGCCTATACCCAAGGAAGATTTGGAGGGAAAACAAAATAAAATTGAAATATTTAAAGGGTGTGTGCCCTTTTCAAAGGGTGTGCATCTTTTATAAAGGGCATACACCCTTTTTAAAGTGCATTTTTGTTTTCAATTTTATGTTGTTGAAAGATGCATATATAATTTGCAAGTAGAGGTTGTTGTTAAGAACCCTGGACTAAATTTTGTTTTTCCATGTTTGATGTTTTACAAGCATATATTTAGCAAAATAAATGTTAAGTATAAGTTTATGTTTAATTTTATTTTATTAAAAATAAACTTATACTTTAAATTCATTTTACTAAATATAACAAATTAGGGCAACTCAACATCTTCTAAAATTAATTACAGAGATGTATGAGTTACCATTTAGAAGCTAGTTTTACAAATTTCATTCCAACCAATACTTAATTTTTAAAATTTCAATATCATAAAATTGAATAAGAAACGAGGTTACAAATCATGTTACATATGTAATAGATCTATACCATTGATTATGCCCCATATTTCACCCAATTTAGTATGACCTACTTAATTTAGCTACTTGAGTATGCCCTACCCAATTGAATACCTGAGCTTGAAGGTGGATTCTTAAATAATTTGTGGGTTTTTCAATCAATGGGTCTATAAATATGCATAAGTGACTACCCTTTATCATGTAACTTGTAACATACCTATAATTATGATACGGTCACTCATACATGACATCTATCACATACCTATTACACACACAGACATATATATATATATGCATTCACTCATACATGACATATAAATGTAATCATGATAAAATAATTTATATTTGACATGAATATAGATAATAATACTAATAGACTCCATTTGAAATATAATAGATTAACACACCATTAAAATTCATTTTAAAAAGATACCACACTCTAAAATAAATGTCAGATAGATGGTCAATCCATGCATTTTTCAATTCCAATCTCATGCATTATTCCAAAGTCATGTAGAATAAAGTCATATTCTAACACTCCAAATTCACATAGGATAATCCCTTATTAATCCTCATCATCTCTAATCACTCCCTCATCAACCCTCATATTCATTATTATCATCCCTATTCATTCCCTCACTAGTTCTCATTATCCCTCATTATCCCTAATCACTCCCTCAATGGCTATCATCATCCTTCATTATTGCTAATCACTCCCTCATCATCCCTCATTATCATTGATCATTTATAAACAATCTAAGTCATCAAAACTCATCAACCCTAATCATACCTAATCACTCTCTCATCATCCATATTCAAACTCTCATCATCCTTAATAACTCCCTCATTAACCATCATCATTTCCTATCATCTCTAGTCAATCCTTCATCATATTTCATTAGACCCCTCATCATCCCTAATCACTCCCTCATCAAACCTCATCATCCTTAATCATACCTATTCACCCCCTCCTCATTTTTCCTCATCCCTTAATGTCCCTACAAATTCCCTCATTGTCACTCATCATTTCTAATCACTCTATCATCATCCCTAGTCACTCCCTTATCTAGTAGAGTGTGTTCCAATCTAGTAGTTAGTATAAATTTATTTCACACTGAAAACTATATTTTTTATATGAATCTTGAATGGTGTTTTAATTATTTTTATTCTGATTGGAGTGTACTAGGGTGCTTATTCTCATTCATGTCTAGTATATTAGATAGGGTCATGATGGATTACTCTAGGGAGATTGTTGAAGATTTACATGGTGATAATAAGATAATATCATCTTTGTACTGGCATGGAAAAAATTCATTTTGAATGATGAGGGATGATGAAAAATGATGATAGATTAAAAAACTACCTCTTTATACTTGCTTTGAATGAGGTGAAATCCTTCTTCTAGACAGTTATTTCCAAATCTTTGAGCGAAAGTGCTAAATCATTTTGGATCTTCTCATGTTTGTGAGTTATTGTCAAAAATGATGTGGGTCATGAGTATAAATTATTAGCATTTGTGCCACTAACTTTGTTATGGCATGTTTTTTCCTTTCATTAAAATCTTTGCAATTATATAGGGATTATGATAGGAATGTGGAGAGGGGGTTGAGCTAAACTACCAATGCTTGCATCATTACTATATAGTGTGGTCTCCACAATGTATATTTAGTGTTTATCATTTAGATTTCATTTTTAGGGTTTTAAGTTTATGTTTTAGGGTTAAAAGTTTATAGTTTAGTGTTTCGAGTTAATTTTTTGGGTTCTAGCATTTAGGTTTTAAGTTTTAGGGTTTATCTAGTTTTAGGATTTAAGGTCTGTGGTTTTAGGTTTTATGGTTCTCTATTTATGGTTTAAGTTTAAAATTTCAAGGTTTATGGTTTAGTTCTTAGGGTTTCAGGATTAGGGTTTAGTGTTAAAAATTTAAGGGTCAAGGTTTTGGGTTTTGGGTTTAGGGTTTGGTGTTTAGGGTTTGAGGTTCATGTTTTTTAATTTGGTGTTTAAGGTTTAGTATTTAATATTAAGGAACTTTAAGGTTAAGGCTTTATTGATTAGTGTTTAGGGTTTTAGGTTTGTGTTTTAGGATTAGGGTTAAGGGCTTAAAGTTTAGGTTTTAGGGCTTAGGGTCTAGGATATAAAGTATATGGTTTAAGGTTTTAAGGTTCTATGATTAGGGTCTAGGTTTTGAGGTTTTGGTATTATTATTTTAAGTTTAGGGATAATGTATTAGGGTTAAGTGTTAAAGGTTTAAGGTGTTTATTTTTTAGGGTTAGGGTTAAAAATTCAAGGTATTTTGTGTCTAGGGTTTGGGGTTTGGGTTTTATGGTTGATGGTTTATGTGTAAATGAATTTTACTAGGGTGATTGCCTACATTTGTGTCTGGTATGAGTAACTATAAATGAATACATGAATATGTCATGTATGAGTGACAACATACCTAAAAGTAGTACTAGGTATGGGGTAGATGTAATGTTTAAATAAATGTATAATTATTATATGTATGTTATAGGTTAAATTATATAAGCTAGCCATTTATTCATATTGATAGACCCACTGATTAAAAAACCTACAAATTATAAGGAATTCATCTTGAATCCACCTTCAAGCCTTTTATATGAATGTCCTTAGTCATTCCTTTCTCTATATAGGTAAAAATGAATAATATCCCTTCAAGATATGGATTAGGATATAGGGTTTATTTATATTATTTACTATTCATGGTTCAAGGTTTATGGCTTAGGGTTTGGGGTTTAGGGTTTAGGTTTCAATGTTTAGGGTTTAAGGTTTAGGTGTTTGGGGTTAATTGTTTAGGTGGAAATGGAGTGAACTAGGGTTATTATCTAAACAAGATGTGGAACATGGTATATAAGGGTCTAATATATAATTTCCACCTACATGCATACCTTATTTGAATAACCACACAGTCATAATTGACTACAATTTAAGCCTAGGTTAGTAAAGAGTATACTTTAAGGAGTTGGAATGAAAGAATGGGTGATAGAATTGATTATAACACATTAACCATGGTTATAAAAACCTAATGAGATACTTAGGAAAATAAAATATGGGTAAAACTTGAGCTCAAGCCTTAAACTATAGTTGACAAATAAACCTTGCACATAATGAGTGCTCAAGCAGTCTGCCTTGGGTTTTATGAGGTTTGGAGGAGCTAGGAGTGTGAACCAACCCTAAAAATTTGTAAAAAGGATCCTCATAACTTAAAAAAATTCCTTATATCATAATTTTTATAGGTAAATAGGGTAATTTCCTCTTTTTTGTCTCAAACATAGGGCACTCCCAAGTGGAAAAATTCTACAGGCTCAATATGAAAAGGGTAAGGAAATGAGTTAGAGACTATCAAAACCTTGAAAAGAGATGTAAAAGGATGTTTTGAACATTAGAAAACACATGGGAGTCATAAAAATAATAATAAAATACTAATATTTGTTGATGAGTAGCTATGTGCAGTTTAGGCCTACTAAGCCTTAACTACGCCTAAAAGACCTAAGTAGATGTAGCCTCACTTCTAACAACAAGTGAACCTTTCATATCATTAGAAGAAATCCATGGGGATATATAAGGTGTGTGAGAACCTTTATTTTATATGTAATGCAATAGAGAGATAATTTACTGGCTCAAGAACATGAAAGGGTGCATAGAATGCCTTGAAGAGCTTGAGAGGCTAAGTTGGGAAGATCACATCAGTATAGATACCTAACATGGGAGTGTGAGGAGCTAGGATAGGTTGGATAGGGTCCTAAGTATGGATATAGTGGAATTTATTTAGGGTTTATATGTCATAATTTTATTAACTATCCTTAAGAGATAAAACTACCTAAAACCATCTAAAACCCTTGTTAATTACCTAATTGGGAAGACGTGGAAGAAAAGGCATCTTGGAGGGCTAGTTTGACTAAAAAATGATCTTGGACTTGTAAGGGAATCCCTAGGTTTCCTTCCTATAAATTTGACTTGTAACCTATATATATGGACATGGTACATAATGGATTTTATTGATATTTTTTTATGTCTTGTAAGTACAAGTGTCATACCCTTCCCTGTATGGATTGGATTGAGAAACTGATGATCATATTAGTGCAAAATGTGAAAATAGGTCTAGAGAAGGATGATTATGAATACAAAAAATTACAACACTTATATAGAGGAATATTAATGATTAGGGACACATCTAATGCATGTTGGGGCATGTGTCCAACCCCCATTCATAGTGTAATGATATCATATTTGAATTAGCTAGTTTTATTTGTGTGTGTGTTCCATAAGTGCTCATGAAAAACAAGTGTGTGGTATGTTGTTTTATGTCTTGTAGGGTTGTAATATAATTTTTTAAACTAGTATAAGAGCTTCATCAAGTTTAGATACATGAAAGACATTCATAGCATCAATGGTGGAGGTATAACATTGGTTATGGAACCTGTTTGCCATGTACATAATCAAACATCATACATTCACATATAGATCTCCTGCATACACACCTATAGGTGTTCCCAATAGGAGAGTGGGAAATTGACTATTAGGTTTTATGGTTTAGTGTTTAAGATTTAGGATTTTAGGCTTATGGTTTATACTTTAGGGTTAAGGGCTTAAAGTTTAAGTTTTAGGGCTTAGGGTCTAGGGTATAAAGTCTAGGGTTTAAAGTTTTAAGGTTTTATGTTTAGGGTCTAGGTTTTGGGGTTTAAGTATTACTATTTTGGGTTTAGGGATAATGTATTTGGGTTAAGTGTTTAAGTTTTATGGTGTTTAGGGTTTAGGTTTAGGGTTCAACATTCAAGGTATATATTGTTTGGGTTTTGGGGTTAACGGTTAGGTGTAAATGGATTGTAATAGGGTGATTAGCTAAATTTGTGTCTAGTATTAGTGATTGTAATGGGAATATAGGAATATGTCATGTATGAGTGATAACATACCTACATGTGGTACTAGGTATGGGGTGGATGCAATGTATGAATGACTATATTATTATTATATGTATGTTATAGGCTAGACATTTATGCATATTGATAGATCTATTGATTAAAAAACCTACAAATTATTCAAGAATTAATCTTGAATCCATCTTGAGATATCACCTATATATATTGATGGTTCAAAATTCATAGCTTAGGGTTTAGTGTATAGGGACTAGTGTTCAGGGTTCAAGTTTCAGTGTTATGGCTTAGGGATTAGGTCAAGGGATAAATATTTTATATTTGAGGGTTTGGATCTTGGTGTTTGGGGTTAGGGTTTTGGGTTTATGGTTTCCCACTTAGGGTTTAAGGTGTAAGGATTAGGGTTTTGTTGAGGGTTTAGGGTTTGGAAATTAATGTTTAGTATTTAGGGTTTAGAATTTAGTGTTTGGGGATTATGGCTGAGGATTTAGGACTTGGGGTTTAGTGTTTATGGTTCAAATTTTATGGTTTGGGGTTTTAGGTTTAGGGTTTAGGGTTAAGGGTTTAGGGATTTAAGTTTAGTGTTTAAGGTTTTAGGTTTTTTATTTGGGTTTATAATTTTTGGTTTAGGAGTTAATGTTTAAGGTTTATGGCTTATGGTTTATGGTTTTAGGCTTGGGGTTTAAGGTTAAGGGATTACATTTAGGTTTTAGGGTTTAGGATTTTAGGTTTATGGTTTGGGGTTTAGGGTTAAGGGATTATATTTAGGTTTTAGGGTTTAGGGTCTAGGGTATAAAGTATAGGGTTTAATGTTTTAAGTTTATATGTTTAGGGCCAATAGTTTAGGGTATATGGATTATTATTTTTGGTTTAGGGCTAATATATTAGGGTTAATGGTTTGGGGTTTAGGATTTAGGTTTCAATGTTTAGGGTTTAAGGTTTAGTGGTTAGGGTTAAGGGTTATAAGTTAATGGTTTAGGTATAAAAGGAGTTCACTAGGGTAATAATTTACATTCATGTCCAATATGAGTGACAATATTGTGACCACATAAAGATGTCATGTATGAGTGATTGAATACTTACATGTAGTACCATGTATGTGGTAGATGTAATGTATGAATGAATTTATTAGTAGTATGAATATGATATAGATTGCATGCTATAGGCTATTCATTTATGAATATTGATAGACCCATTAATTAAAGTTCATGTTCTATGTTGAGAAAAAGGTTGTTAAGAAGATTCCAAGGCAAAGATAGAAAACTCCAAGTATAATACATCTCCAACTTTGTTGATTGAGTATAAACCTCTTATGAAGGTCCAATGTTATTATGTAAACACTCTATAATACTTACAAGTAAAGTGATTCAAAGCATTTGAAAATTAAGCCAAGTCAATATCCTTCCAAGTAAGTAGATTAGAACATCTGGACCTAAAGAGTAGAGTTTTCATTGAATTCTAATTTTTAAGAAATAAATAAAGGAAATTGGTTTCTTATCCTCATAGGTAGTCTCCAAACATGTTAATAAATATTTATAAGAATCCTTTGATGAGCTTAGATTAATAACACCTTTTCAATACCAAACATGCCTAGACACAATATTATAGTAGTGCTTAGGACTTAGTCAACTTTTTGGGTAGTTTGGTGATCTAATTTGTATCTTGAGATTGTTTAAATACACCTATGAGTCTTGTATCATTATATTGATATTTTAATTGAGTTTTTGAATTGAATGAGTCCAAAAAACAATGTAGTTGTAGACCTCTTTATATGAAGTCCTTAAGAGGTATAATTTGGCCTAATAGGCCTATAAAGGGTAGAGTTGTTGTCATCTAAGTTTTGAGTTGAATTTATTCATGCACTAATAAGCTTGAGTCAAATAATTGGTGAAACCCTCATAGTATTATTCAAAGAAGTGAAGATGTACAATTCAGTGATTTAGGAGTCAAATAAGGATTTTGATTGAAGGTAGATTACTATCTTAAGATTGAGTACCCTATTTTAAGTCATTGAAAGTGTATTTTGATATGAATATAGAGGCTAAGAAGTCAAGATAATAATAAATAATAAATTCATTAGTATTTCAATACTAATACTCAGAATACCTTTTGTGAAAGACCAAGAGATAATCTATGGCTAGGAAGATACCTAATTTCAAGAAAGTTTCTAAAGGACCTTGAAGTAGACCAGGTTGAGTAAGTGAAACACTTAATTTGACACCAATAGGGAATAGTAAATATCAAGATATGGATTGTGTATTTAGGTATGGAATACTCCTTGAGATCAAGCCATGGATTGATTATTTAATCAAGTAGAGCATACTCAAGTAGATAAAATAGATAGGGAATACTTAAGTAGGTAAAATAGACATGTAATAATCAACTGTATCTAGATCTATTACATATGTAACATGATTTGTAACCTCAATTATGATTCTATTTTTTGATCCTAACTTTTTAAAAACTAAGTATTGGCTGGAATGGAATTTGAAAAATTATCTTCTAAATGGTAACTCCTATAGGTCTGTAATCAATTTCAAAAGATATTGAGTGACCCTAATTTGTGATATTTAGTAAATAAATGTTAAGTATAAGAATATAAAATTTTAAATGTAAACTTGTACTTAACATTTATTTTACTAAATATATGCTTACAAAACCAATACCTCTAATAGCAAAATAAAAAAAAATTACATGGCTTTCTAAAGATAGAATACAAAAAAAAATAACATGGCTTGCAAAGGGCATACGCCCTTTGCAAAGGATGCATGCCCTTTTCAAAAGATACACACCCTTA
Source organism: Torreya grandis (assembly GCA_037957365.1). Classification (NCBI taxonomy): domain Eukaryota; kingdom Viridiplantae; phylum Streptophyta; class Pinopsida; order Cupressales; family Taxaceae; genus Torreya; species Torreya grandis. The sequence continues at coordinate 1,799,945 of JARHVA010002547.1, read as the reverse complement.
AAAAAAAATGTACACCCTTTGTAGTCTAAAGGGTTTATGCCCTTTGTAAAGGGCATACACCTTTTGAACTACAAAGGGCATACACCCTTGAGGGTCGGGACCAACCCTTATTGTATTTTGCATTGGTTTTTAAAAAAAAAGGTGTACACCCTTTACGTAAAATACTTTGTATTTTTCATTGTGTCACCTTTTTTGTCCCCCAAATTTGTGCATCTACCCATAATTTTCCTTGAGATAGACCTGATTATGATTGTGAAAATATATGCAAATCATGACTTCTCCATTCTTCTTTCTTACAAGAACAATGTTTGATATCCAAGTAGAATGATAAATAAGAAAGATAATTCTTGCATCCAATATTTTATTTATTTATTCATATATGGTCCCTTAAATCTTAGGGTTACAGTGCTACAATTTTTTTCTAAAATGATTGACGTTGAGATTTTGTGGAAGATTATGCAGCATAATCTTAGGCATAAAATACTTCATATAAGCATAACACGAAACAAATATGTCTCTATAAAATTCAAAAAGAGCTATAAACCTCACGTGTTCTTTTTTGGAATAATTTTTTCAACATTGACATATATTGTCTCTTCCTCTATACCAATGTTCACTCTCATATTTAGGTGACCCTCATTGATCTTGTCAAATTTTTAGTTTTATATACCTACCATGCTTGTCTAAAAATTTCTCCAAAGATTCCAGGGTTTTAGGGATATTATTTCCATTTAGATTAACAAACTTACAATATACCCGATTCAATTTAGAATCATATGGTTCTAGGATTTATATTTATCTTCTTGCATAGAAGACTACCTATATGCTACTAGGCTCCATTCAAAACAAAAAATTAATGAAATTAAAGAAAGTAATGATTTTATCCCCATTTATAAACACTTTCCAATACTTAGAGGTATCTAGAACACTTAGGTAATATACCATTTCAATGGTATATTAATATTTATCAAACTCTAGATGAGGAATTAATAAAAATAAAGATACAATAGGGGCATCATCTTTAAAATTTTATACTTAAAAAGCTTTAAAAGTTTTAATGCAACCCAAAACCCTATTTTTATAATGCTTTAGTATATCATTTTTCACTTGGTAATGAATTGTAGATATTATTTCAAAATTATATAACACCTTAGTCTTATACACTTAACAAACAAAAACCTTAGTTATTCCTCTCAGTTCTAGACCTTTCTCACTTCCACAAGTCTCGTATCTACTTTATCTTATGCCCCTTAGCCTATCTATTATTCTAAATAGTATTATGTTGATGATCCAGGCCTTCTATATTGAACATAATGCTTAAAGTCTACTTATCTTATGCCCTTCTAAGTTTTAATCTTGTACCTACTTTCCTTGTCCCTAGACACTAGCATCCATGATAGACACCTCCATCAATGTAGGTGTCATGCTCTGATGTAAGTGTTTAGTGCCCTAAAGTCATCTAATTTGTAAATTGAATGTATTATAAGGATCTACCTAAGTGATTTAATTCATGTTATTTATCCAAAGTAATTTATAAATAAAAGATCAACCCTCATTCATTCCTAACCTAGAAAGGACCTAGTAATACTGATAAAACACTTAGTATTCATACCAAAGGGCATTCAAAGAGCATTCAATTGAATAAATCTTCCCTATTTTTTCCTATTTTTATATTATTTATAAGGACAAAACATCTACAGGTTTGAAGTATTAGATGATCATCCCAAGATCCTCATTTTCCAAGATATAAGCTAGGTCACTATTGTACTTGATTTCCACATATTACATGATTCACACATAATCTAACACATAGGGAGAATTACATCAGTCTGAGGTCTTATTCAGAGTATTAGATATGTAGTTATATCTCATTGATGGAGGGGTATTTGGGATCATCTAGACACTGTGTTCCCACTAACCCATTTTCTCCCAAGGTCACCATTTAAATGAATAACTAGGGTTTTGCCATTTCATGAGGAGTGATAATCCGTGACCCATATTTGAATGCACTAAAATGAAAGTAACAAGAAATATATAAGCATCCACTAAGTCACATCTTATTTCAACAAGTATTCTATATAGGACACATGCATCAAAACCATATACTAACATCAATGTGATTATCCTAGGTTAATGTAAGCATCTGTGACTATAGAGGAACTTAACTCAAAATTTATTGATTATTCTAGAATCATCTTCCAAACTACTACCTACCTATTCTAGATCCAAAAATCTTTTATCATCATAACCAACTAAATTCATTACTTCTTGTCATTTCCATATCTAGCATAGTCATACTTTCTATATTTATCCTTTTCTGATTTTAATAAATTCATCATATGTTATATCTGAGTTTATCACCCATTTGGCCTGCTGTAGATTTGATTATCACCCTTGTGCATTATCATTTCTATACACTCCTAAAAAAATTTATATTAAAAACTAAAATTCCTTAGATCATTTTACAGTTGAACATTTGGTGAACCTGATCTTTAAACATCAAACCCTAGGTCAAATAGGGTTTTATTATTGTTTTTGTTGTTGATCTGTTATTATTGTATTTTTTGTAAATTTAAATTTTTTCATTTTTTAAATAATGGAAAATGTTAATGTAGAAACTAATTTTCAAATGGAAGATACATAAGCCTTGATCACTCATCTCAGAAGTAAAAAAAGCTTAATGGATGCATTTTTATATGTTACACAAGATGAAATTAGTAAACATGATAATTCTAAGGCCTCCTTACCTAGTGATGGTGAATCTTAAGAAGGTATTACAACTCATTATATACCTATCAACCTTACTACATATACCATGGAGTTACCAAAAGTTTTAATTCAAATACCAGTTTCAATGCCTATTACTACTCAAACCATGCTTACATTCTCTTTGGTGACTACTCAACTTGATAATCTAAATCCTGATGGGTTTACATTTCAAACACTTAATAAAGTTATAAAAAAATTGGAGAACAAAGTTAAAAACATTGAACAAAATGCTTTAAAATACCTTCATGTTATTAATCTAATAGATGCATTGTAGAACCCTCTTACACTTGAGATATCCTTGTAACCTTTACCAATTGGTTTTGTTGCATCTAATTTTTTATTTTAAGATGGAAAGGGTGATACTAAAAAACATCTTCAATCCTTTCATGTGGATTTCCTTGACTATGACTTAAATGGTAAACTTTTGACTAAATGATTTTCAAGAAGTATCAAAGACTATGTTTTGAGGTGATGTTATGACTTACCTCTCCAATATGTGAAAGCATTTAGACCTATTATAGAATAGTTTTTGGCATACTTTTACATTAATATTTTTGAAACATTTTCCTATGATCAAATTACAAAAAACAAAAATGGAAATAATGAACCTATCAATGGATATGTCTTGAGATATAAGACAATGTTGGCTAAAATAACCAATCTTATGGTAGACAAAGAGTTGGAAGACATATTCAAGTAAAGTTTGCTTATTCATTTACACGAGTCGATTGTTTTAAAGAAGTTATAATATTTTTATTAATTATGCCATGTTGTACGCGACCATAAAATGTACCTTATTTCATTTAATAATCTCAATTATGTAGTGAACACACCAATTGCATCTACATCTAGTACTAAGTTTACAATCAAACCAAATTATAAGGTAAAGACTTTTGAGCATAAAAATGAAATAAATACTATACTTAATATAGTGTCATAATAACATAATCAATTTTTTTATCCAATGCACCAAGGAGATAGTTATCATGATTACTTTAATCCCTAGATTCATTCCTCCCATATTTAATAGAGTGTCAGCTTATATCTCTCCCTCATCATAGAGAGGTTGATATGATTGGACCTCTACCCTAAGGATATGATGTGGAGTCTTATTGATATTATCATCAGGGACTAGGGTATTTTATGAAAAAATCGTTTACCTTGAAGCATAAGATACAAGACCTTATTACTGACCAAAATCTTGCATTTGATGATCCTCCAAAGGAATCAGGCTCACAACTTGGTGATCACCAAAAACAAAAAAAAATTAAAAATACTTTGTAAAACCATTCTAAGAAAGAACCAAAAGTGAAAATGGCATATAATCCACATCCTCCTCTATGACATTATGGGCACCCATTATAAGGGATTATTGGTACTTACATGTGACATATACCTCCTATGGTTTGAAAACCCTTTATTTCTTTCAATGATAGTGAAATTAAGGATAATGACTTTGATCTTCATTCTTTGCTCATTCAAACATACATTGATAAACACTCTATATGTAGTGTTATGATTGATAATAGTGGAATAGAGAATGTTTGCACCATGAAATTATTTCTGCACTTATGTTATACTCATCACATTTTAAATACTTATACTAGATCAATTAGAGCATTTGATGGGACCTCCCAGAAGGTTCTTGGTGAGATTGAACTACCTTTACAAGTGGGTCTTACATATGTGGTTACTAATTTTTCAGTTACACATTCCACATGCATCTTTGATATGTTATTGAGAAGACCTTGGACACAATCACTTTGAGTAGTATCAATTATAGTGCATGGGTATGTTAAATACATTCATGCCAATTGGGTAATTTTAGTTTCTAGAATTCCATATAAATGTGGTCTTAAACAATAGAAACTTATACCTAGAAATTTAATTACCAATTCTACTAAGGATAATTCACTATAAAATGGTAAGAAAAAATAAATCCCCTTTACTAGGTAGTTAGTACTTGAGATGTCATTACATCATAGACATATAAGGAGTTCCAATCCCCATCCACTACTATGCACCATGTTTAGATATCCATACCACATACACATATACGTATTAATAATATTTTATAAAAAAAAACATAGAACTTAATGATGGGTTACATGAACCCTTAGTCTTATTACTCATATTATCTCTCCTCGATCATAGAGTCCTATTTTACATACACAGAGCATCATCGATACTATAATGTTAAATATTACACCTATACATGATATTCAATAACATTACCAAATTTATTGCACCACATTCATAGTGGGGAGATATCTATGATCACCCTTTGGATGGGATCATAGTATAGTTCTTTACTTTTCATATTCCAAAAATACCAAAAACATAAACAACATTCAAAAGTTCAAAAATATACTCGTAACCTACATGTTATATTGGTTTATTGTCATATATATGTTAGTTCCATGTTGATGGATGGAATATTTAGTTACTTCTACATACACATGTGTTTCATACTTATATTTGAGTGTGATAGAACCATATACATATACATGGTCTATTTCTATTTTAGATGTTTGGCCTTCCTTATTTTCATGTCAGGAATATGTTAAGGTGTGGAGCTAAAAGCTTCACCAAATGAGCAAGATGCAGAAGTTGCAGAACTACACAGTCACCGGCATCGGTCAGGAGTGACCGACGTCAGTCAGGAGTAGACCAAGAGATGCCAACGTTGGTCATGGATCGACCGATGTCGGTCACAGGCAAACAGGCAAGAACCGATGTCAGTTACCTGTGCGTCCAGAAAGCTATTTTCGTGGATAGAATAGAATGTTTGCATGATAGGATTAAGTGTTAGTATTAAGTCCGCATCTCTATTTTAAGTAAGAATATTTTAAGCCTTAGATTAGTAGGCATATATAATGGTTGTAAAGGCATGCTCATGTTTCCTAATATTATATATAGGATTAGTTCTTCATAGCTCATTGAAGACAACTTTTATTGTGAGTACAATATTGTAAAATATATGTGTATCAATCCAGGTTGTTGGATTTGATTGTAACTCTTGAGGGAAAGAGATCTAGAAAGAGATCTGTACATCTGAGAGAGGTGTGGAAGAAAAGAAGTTTCTTCAATTGTAATTCTTTCTGTAAAGAGTTTAATATAAGTTTTCAGGGTGGTTTCTTGTATCTCTTGTTCCTTGCTAATTCTGATTCTAGTTACTTATCATTCTGATTTAATTCCCTATTTAGTTGCTTGCATAATTATAATCAAGTTTGTTGGTTGATCCCTAGAAAAGTGGTATCAGAGCTCAAGTTCACTAATAGGTGGTTCAGATCTGTGTAGTGTGTGTTGATTACAGGTTACTCATAAGGATTTCTATTTGAGTGGGAGAAGCAATGGCAGAAGAAAGTAAACTCAGAATAGAGAAGTTTAATGGCAAGAATTACCAATCATGGAGAATGCAGATAGAGGATTATCTGTATCAAAAAGATCTATACTTACCGTTAGGTGGGATTGCAAAGAAGCCCACAGACATGGAAGATGAAGAATGGGAAGTTCTTGATAGAAAGGCTCTGGGATCTATAAGATTGAGTTTAGCATCTACTGTGATATCTAATTTATCACAGGCAAAGTCGAAGGTAGAGTTAATGACTACTTTAGTAAATTTGTATGAAAAACCCTTAGCTTCAAATAAGGTATATCTTATGAAGCAGTTATTCAATTTGCAAATGCAAGAAGGTGGATCTGTGTCTAATCATCTAAATAATTTCCATGGAATTGTAAATCAATTAAGTTCAGTCAAAATAGTGTTTGATGATGAAATTAAAGCTCTATTAATCTTATGCTCATTACCTGAGAGTTGGCATAGCTTGGTAATGGCAGTTAGTAATATTGCTTCTGCTTCAAATATTTTAAAAGTAGATGATGTTGTTAGTGTTATCTTGAATGAAGAAATCCACAGGAAAAGAAAAGAGGAAACATCAAGGAACGCTTTAAGTTTTGAGAGTAGGGGAAGGAAGAAAGAGAAGAGCAAGAAAGGGAGATCAAGGTCTAAGTCAAAGATGAGATGTAGATCCAAATCAAGAAATGGTAGGAGGATAGCCTGTTGGAATTGTGGAAAGATAGGGCACATAAGCAAAGATTGCTGGTCAAAGCCTAAGGAGGACAATCAGCATGAAGGAAAAGAAGAAGCAAAGGTTGTAGGTATTGCATAAGATGCTCTCATATTATCTTTGCATAACAATATAGAATATTGGGTTTTAGATTCTGGTGCATCTTTTCATGCTACCCCCAATAGAGAATATTTTAGTGACTATGTCCATGGAGATTTTGGAATAGTTTACTTAGGGGATGATGAGCCATGTAAAATGATTGGCAAAGGAAAAGTGCAGCTGAAGATGCACAATGGCAACACATGGGTGTTGAGAGATGTTATGCATGTTCCCAGCTTGAAGAGGAATTTGATTTCTGCAAAAAAGTGAGGGGATGAAGGTTCTGCAGTAACTCTCATAGCTGAATCTTGGAAGGTTAGCAAGGGTGCACTTGTGTTAGCCAGAGGTAAGAGAGAAGGTACTCTCTATTTATGTAATTGTATTATTAAAAATTCTCCTTCTGTATTATCTACTTCAGATGTAGATGCAAAGATGTGGCATCACAGGCTTGGCCACATGAGTAAGAAGGGAATGTCAATTCTTAAGTAAAAAGGTAAGCTTTTAGATTTGAAAAGCATAGATCTAGATTTTTGTGAGCACTGTATTTTTGGGAAACAGAAGAGAGTGGGTTTTCTCAAGACTTGGTCAACAAAGAAGAAGCATAAGTTGCAGCTTATTCACACAGACGTGTGGGGACCGGCTCAGGTTACTTCTATTGGAGGATCGCAGTACTATGTTTCTTTCATAGATGATGCTATAAGAAAGGTATGGGTCTATTGTATTAAGAAGAAATCTGATGTATTTGACACTTTTAAGATTTGAAAAGCTATGGTTGAGAATGAAATAGGTAGGAGATTGAAGTGCCTAAGATTTGATAATGGTGGTGAGTTTTGCAGTCACAAGTTCAACTGGTATTGTTATATGCATGGAATACACAGGCAAAGGACTATTCCAAGGACACCTTAACAAAATGGAGTTGCTAAAAGGATGAACATAACTATAATGGAGCATGCACGGTGTATGAGGTTGCATGCTGGGTTGCCCTTAGAGTTTTGGGTAGAAGCTGTGGACACTGTAGTTTACTTGATTAACAGAGGACCCTCTACAACTCTGGATGGTGGAATTCTAGAAGAGGCATGGACAGGTAAAAAGGTAGATCTCTCATTTCTCAAATTTTTTGGTTGTGAAGCTTTTGTGCACGTTGATAAGGAAAATAGAAAGAAGCTCGATGCTAAGTCTATGAGGTGCACATTTATTGGTTATGGCTCAGGAGATTTTGGTTTCAGGTTTTGGAATCTAGAAACTAACAAAATAATTAAGAGCTGTGATGTTGTTTTCAATGAAAAAGTGATGTATAGTGATCAGCTGAAGAAGCTGAATCAATCTGGGTAGAGCAATGGAGAATTGGACGAGGTGACGGTCCAAAATGAGCTCACAGAAAGAAATAATCACAGACAAGAAAACACAAAGACTGATGTCGGCCAAGCAAGAATCGACGTCAGCAATACAAGAGCCGATGTCAGTCAAATAGTGATCGACGTCAGCCAGGAAGGAACTGAGGTCGGTCATGGAGAACCGACGTTGGCTAGTAATAGGCCTGGAGGTGATCGAGGTCAGTCACTATCAGAGAATTTGGGGGGACAGCGTGTTGTGAATGAGTCTCAGACGCCCATCAGGAGGTCAGAAAGGGTAAGTAAACCTCCAATTCAATATTCCCCTTCATTATTCTATTTATTGCTTACTAATGGTGGAGAACCAGAGAGTTTTGAAGAAGCAATACAGGTAGAATCCAAGAATCAGTGGGAGCATGGCATGGTTAAGGAAATGGATTCCTTGAAAGAGAACCAAATGTGGGATTTGGTTGAGTTGCCAGCAGGAAAGAAGACACTAAAGAACAGATGGACCTACACATTGAAAGAAGGTGAGAATGGACAGATGAGATATAAGGCCAGATTGGTAGTGAAAGGATTTGCACAAAGACTAGGTATTGACTTTGGTGAGATTTTTTCTCTTGTAGTTAAAATGACTTCTATACGGACTGTATTGTCTTTAGTTGCTATTGAGGATTTGCATCTTGAGCAGCTTGATGTTAAGACAGTGTTTCTTCATGGAGATTTGGATGAAGAAATATATATGGATCAACCGAAAGGATTTGAGGTCAAAGGTAAGGAGAAGCTAGTGTGCAAATTGAAGAAAAGCTTGTATGGCCTCAAGCAAGCTCCTAGATAGTGGTGTTTGAGATTTGACAGGTTTATGACTGAGCATGGCTACTATAGGTGTCAATCTGACCATTGTGTGTATTTTAAGAGATTGGATAATGGTAGATGTATTATTATATTGTTGTATGTAGATGATATGCTAGTTGCAGGATCACACATACAGGATATCTCTGAGCTTAAGGTGAAATTAGCTCACACGTTTGCCATGAAGGATTTGGGAGCAGCAAAGAAAATCCTTGGCATGGATATTAAAAGAGATAGGAAAAATCATAGGTTGATTTTGTCTCAAGAGGATTATGTGGTCAAGGTGTTGAAACGGTTCAATATGCAGGATGAAAAACCAGTAAGCACACCTATGGCTGGACACTTTAAGTTGAGTAAAGAACAGTGTCCTAATTCACATGATGAGGTAGAGTACATGAGGAAAGTTCCATATGCTTCTATATTTGGAAGTTTAATGTATGCAATGGTATGTACTAGACCGGATATTGCCCAAGCAGTGGGAGTTGTAAGTAAGTATATGGCCAATCTAGGGAAGGAGCACTGGAAAGCAGTTCAATGGATCCTTAGATATCTGAGAGGAACTAGTAGTAGGCATTTGTGCTATGGTGGTTAAAATACTTCTCTACATGGTTATGTAGATTCAGATATGGCAGGTGATTTGGATGGCAGGAGGAGCACCACAGGATATGTTTTCACTGTTGGTGGAACGACGGTTAGCTAGATTTCTAAGTTGTAGAAGGTTGTTTCCTTGTCAACTACAGAAGTAGAATATATTGCAGTCACAAAGGCTAGAAAAGAGATGATATGGATGACACGGTTCATGGAAGAGATAGGAAAGGAGCAAGAGACTTGCAGATTGTATATTGATAGTCAGAGTGCAATTCATTTGGCTAAGAATTCAGCCTTTCACTCAAGAACCAAGCACATACAGCTTAGGTACCACTTCATAAGACAGGGATTGGAGGATGGTGAGTTGAAGCTAGAGAAGATCCATATAGATAAGAATCTTGTAGATATGTTAACCAAGCTGGTAACAAAGGAGAAGTTGAATCTTCATTCAACTTTTGTTGGTCTTCATGATTGAGTTTGAAGATGGAGGAGCTAGAAGATGTTGTTGTATAGGTACTGGTGCAGCTGTTTATCTCCAAGTGGGAGATTGTTAAGGTGTGGAGCTAAAAGCTTCACCAAATGAGCAAGATGCAGAAGTTGTAGAACTACACAGTCACTGGCATCGGTCAGGAGCAGACCAGGAGATGTTAGCTTCGGTCATGGATCGGCTGACGTCGGTCACAGGAAAATAGGCAGGAACTGATGTCAGTTACTTGTGCATCCAGAAAGCTATTTCTGTGGACAAAAAAAAATGTTTGCATGATAAGATTAAGTGTTAGTCTTAAGTCTGCATCTCTATTTTAAGTAAGACTATTTTAAGCCTTAGATTAGTAGGCATATCTAATGGTTGTAAAGGCATGCTCATGTTTCCTAATATTATATATAGGATTAATTCTTCATAGCTCATTAAACACAATTGTTATTGTGAGTACAGTATTGTAAAATATATGTGTATCAATCCAGGTTGTTGGATTTGATTGTAACTCTTGAGGGAAAGAGATCTAGAAAGAGATCTATACATCTGAGAGAGGTGTGGAAGAAAAGAAGTTTCTTCAATTGTAATTCCTTCTGTAAAGAGTTTAATACAAGTTTTCAGGGTGGTTTCTTGTATTTCTTGTTCCTTGCTAATTTTGATTCTAGTTACTTATCATTCTGGTTTAATTTTGTATTTAGTTGCTTGCATAATTGTAATCAAGTTTGTTGGTTGATCCCCAGCAGAATACATTAGGGACATCCATTTATTTGATCTTGATATATACAAGGGTTATATGATTAAATTTTCATCCTTAATTATAATTTTAGATCGTATATCTACTTATACATGCCTTTATCCATGATTATATATTATATAGGGTACTTGATATGCTATGCACTTGACATTTTTTGCTAACACATTTAATCCATTCGTATTCTTCCCTCACATTAAGCAGGGTGGTGGTATGCCAGAGAGGCATTTTATAAACAATTTAAATTCACTAGGGGTGTTCTTTGGAATCACTCTCTCCACACATATTCAATATTCAACATCTCCAGATTATAGTGGGGGCATGTTTTGGAAACATGTTCTCCACATTGGCACTTATATAATTTTTTAGATTTCTTCACATTGTTACTTATATTAATTTTCATATTTATCCATACATAATGTATTGATGATTTCTAATCATGTTATCCACACTTACATAGTTTTTGAATTGGATAAAGCACATAATTATATGATTTAGATTCATAGTTATGGAAAAATTCTATAGATTGGTACCATTATTATACATAGTTTCATCATGAGACACATATAAGGTGCATATGATATGTAATGTGTGCATAATATTAAAAAATATAGATTAGTTTAATATTCTAAAACTCTTTTATATACTATTACTAGATTATGTACTTTTACGTACTGATACCCTGGTTAGTGTTTTTTGGATTTTTTTGAGCCAATCTATTATAGTAATTGGTTCACTTTTTGGTATGGTTGATGTGACTAAATAACTCAATATTTAAATTTTTTTGAGTTGGAATTAATTTTATCATCTAGCCTCACCAAGTTATAAATATTATTGGGTTGCATGATTTAGATAATCTTAACTACCACGTGATAACTCACATTTGCTCCATAGTTGGGGGCATGTGCCTTCCAATATCTCTTGTATGTCTATCTCCTTAGCTATATGAATTTTTCATAGATGTGTGTGTGTGTGTGTGTGTGTGTGTGTGTGTGTGTGTGTGTGTGTGTGTGTGTGTGTGTGTGTCCTAATCTCAATTATAGAGACTTAAAATGATATTTATTTTCAAATTAACTTTCTAATAGGCAAGGAGGTTACATTAATACACATGTACCCCTAAATCTCGCTATTACAATTTCAATATTTTTTAGTTATTTTGAATTAAAATTATATAATGTAACATGATCTTGGTTGGAGATATGTCACTATGAAAGCATCAAGTTTGGCTCATCCCAATATAAGGTGTGTTATACACATCTAAGTATGCATTTATTTCATTTAAACTATAAATTTCATTGATATATTAAATGGGAAGCAAATGTAGACACTAATTATAAATTATATAGCACCTTAGTCTTGTACACTTGGTAAACTATAAAATTGGTTGTTCATCTTAGTTATCTACCTCTCTCACTTCCATAACTTTCACATATGATCTATCTTATGCCCCTTAGCCTATCTCTTAGTCCAACCAATCTTATGTTGATGATCTAGGCCTTACATCTTTCCCAAATATTTTAAAATTTGCTTACCTTATGCCCTTGTAAATTTTGAGCTTGTACCTACTTTCCTACTCCATGAACACTAGAATTTGGGATAGACACCTACATCGACATAGGTTTATTGCTCTGATACAAGTATATAATGCCCTAAAGTAATCTAATTTGTAAATGAAATGTATCTTAATGGTAATATTAAGTGATTTAATGTGATTTATTTCTCCAAAGGTATTGATACAAATATAATATTAACACTCATTCATTCTTGACTTGAAAATTACCTAGCAATACTAGGAAAACACCTAGTATTCATACCAAAGAACATTAAATTGAATAAATCATCCCTATTTTCTCCTATTATTGTATTAATCATAGGGATAACACATTTATAGGTCTAAAATACTTGATTAATATCCCAAGATCCTAATTTTCCAAGTTATTATCTAGGTCATTATTGTAGTTATTTCCCACATATTGCATGATTCACACACAAGAAAAAACATATAGAAGAAATGCATTAGTCTAAGGCCCTCTTAAAATTAATGTCTATGTAGGTAGTTATTAGTAATAGAGGTATCCTTTGGGTGATCTTGACACTCTATGCCCACTAACCCATTTTTCCTAAAGGTCACCATTAAGACGAAGAACTATGTTTTTTTACATTTCATGAGGAGTGAAAGTCCATGACTTGGATCTAAATGCACTAGAGTGAAGGCAATGAAAAAATAGAATAATATAGCTTGCATCTTTTTCTAGTATATATTCTATACAAGAAACCTATGTCAAACACATACACTATTGTTGATACAATTATTTAAAGCTAATGCAAGCATCCATAGTTACAAAGGCACTTAATCCAAAATTTGATAACTATTCTAGAATCATCTTCTAGTATCCTTCATTAATGTTCTATATCTATAACTATTTAATAATCAAAATTAAATAATTATATTTCTTCTTCATCATATACATACCTTGCATAGTTTTACTTTATATATTTAGCCTATTCTCATTTTAATGAATTCAACATATATTATATCTAAGTTTATCTCCTAATTGGCCTAACATAGATCTGATTATCACCCTTGTGCATTATCATTTATATATACCCCTTTAACCAATTTAGGATAAACACTAAAATTTCTTAGATCATTTTAGGGTTAAACATGACCTTAGATCTATTTCATATTTAGTTCACAATCTCCTTGGACATTGATATTTTGAATCATAATTTATTATGCTACATGTAATCCTAAAAGGAAGTCTTCATTTTCATCAATGTTATTGGTGAATTAAAATTAGAGTTTATATGAAAAATAAATAACTTATTTTTTGGATAAATACACACAATACAAGCACCTAAACCTATAGTTGATCAACTCCCATCAAAATCTAAAGTACAAACATCATTTGTATCACCTTATAGGAGTTCAATAAGTTCAAGATAATTTTTGTTTATCATCATGTAAGTACTAAGGTATATTTCATCATGCATAATGTCCACCCAAAGATCATTTGATTTTTTTTCCAAGTGTTTAGCCTTAGGTTACGGTATCAATTTTTCATTTACTCCCTTCATAGGGATAATAGTGTGTCAAATATAACTTTATCTCACCTCTAAATTCCTTGAAAAATGTTATAATTAGGAAATTTATGTATCTTGGACAAATATCTACCACTAGAGTAGCCATCTTGATCCTCTTTTGAGGAAATAGATATAGGAAAACTTGTGCATCTTTTATTATTCTAATCAAGGGGACTTGATTTGATTCCATATTTAATCAATAATTAAAAGTTTTAGTGTAGGATAACACTAATGTTTTTATTACTTTGGATAGCATCATATTATCTAAGCTCGTGATTTAATTATGTAATTATTTAGTCAAAGCCCCCAAATGAAGAGTGAAATGTATAAAGGCTTAGTCATTTCATCACCTTGAGTGGAAAAAAATGCGTTATTATTAAAATTAGAATTAACCATTATGATATGATCTTCATGAGGAGGTGAACTAAACCTTCTACTTTTATGAACTTGATCAATCTTTCCAAATTCTTGCTACTAAGCCTAACATATTAAGTTTGAGAAACCTAAACATTAATCTTATTTATGTTTTCAATTATATCAAGAGAGTAAGAACCAACGAGATTTAATTTTTCATTGATATAAAAATTAGGAGGGAGAATGTGATTTCCTATCTTTTTAGGCTACTTATATTTTATAAAATTTGGCAAAGGAGTACATCAACTAAGAACAAACTTAGGAACAACTGTAACTTTACAAGGTTCCTTAGATTTTTATTAAACTCTTTCTTCTTTTTTTTATAGATTTTAACTTCTTATTATAAGCTCTAGTGAATAAAATATATGAACAATTATTCATATCATCCACTCTTTAATCATATTCATTACCATCATGTTCATATTTGAAATATCTTATAGTGGAGTTACCATCAGATTATTAAATCTCAGGATAAAAGGTGACCAAAACACCTTCATTTAATGGTTATTTTATGGTGCACAATTTTAATTTTTTTTCATTTATGTGTAGTTAGAACCATCATGATCATTAGTGGTGTGAAAGATGCATGAATAGTGAATGAGTAAGGATTACTTCAATAATGAGTTGAGGAATTGGAGGAGGAAGTCTATGAATAACATTACCATGATATGGGATAAATGGTCTTCTAGGGACATATTTACATGGATTAGTCTAAGTCTAAGGAATCTACTTATTTAAGGAAAATTTGTCATTTTCTAGTTTTTGAATTAGAGGATCTGTTGAGGTCTAATATTTAGCTTTGAAAGATTATTTTTTATGTTTACCAGACATGATCATATCATCTTAATTTTTTTGTCTAAGATTTTTATATATCAATTTTTTTATGATGGTTTATTTGAAGGAAGAAACTTACTCCAAGTAATGGGTCATTTAAGAATAATATTTTCTAATTTTATATTGTATGTATGGAAACTATTGGCATATTTTGTACTAGCTTATTAAATGAGCTATGAATTCCATCGTGGGATCATGAGATTATTTATTTATTTGAGACAACTAATCCAATATATAATTTTCATATTAAACATGTTATTTCTTTAAATCTGGTTCTCATTGTTTTCCAATCCAAAATGGAATCAACTGGTAGATGATGAAACTATTATGCCACTCCTTCAGCCAATGTTTTCATTAATAGACTAACTAATATATCTTCATGCTCCATACTAAAAATATCACAAGTATAAAATAAATATTTTATATTCTTTTTAGAATTTTATTTACCACCACTATAAAACTTGGGAAAAATTTCCATGAAACTTTTGGTAGTTCATGAATTTGAGCATGTAGGGCCAATGGATCAATACGAGGACACCAAGGTATAGTTGTATCCATGTTTTTAAATTGTTTGTATCTTAGAAATAATATGTTATGAGATAAAAATATTATTATTATAGAATTTACCCTTATTATTCACTCATGAGAGAGTCTAAAAATATACTGTAATTACAAGCTGAAGAATAGATCATAAATACCTCTATTTTTATTAGACCTTTTGTACCTTTTCTTAGCTAGGATGCTAAGAATTTAATGTTTAGGAGAATGGGATATTTGAGGAACTCTATGTTTTATTATAATTATGATTCATTCAATAATTAGTGTAACAATTATGTAGGAAAAATGATCATGTTCTTCCTCTTCATCTAACATAGTTGCAGCTCCTTAGAAATCAAAGTTACTCTATTATCAGGAAAATTGTCAAAGATTATAAGAAATATCTAAATTTTATCTTGTATGCAATTAAGTTTTAATTTTTAATATGGTTTTTTATGTATATTTATATTCATGAAATTTATTGAATTGATATTTTTGGGTTGCATGGAAATAACAAAACATGCCCCATGCTGAGTTCCAAAACCTATTGGTTAAATATTTGGTACTTGTGACAAATAGGATATTTCATAATAATGAAAGACATAAAAGTCTCTCCTATATTTGGAGGGGAGTTTAAATTTATTGAATAATTGATGAAATATTATGTACTTGTGGCTAAACTAAAACCATTTTAAATATATACATGTTGAATAGAGTATTGGGTTGGATTTATTTCAATTGATAATAAAAATAAAACAAAGGAAGATGAAGGGTCATAAATGAATGAGAAAACATAAATTTCATTGAATGTTCAATAATAAAGTATTTATAATGAGTAACATCTTCTATTATAGTAATAAAATTATTTAATTAATTAAGATATATGTATTAAAATAATAAAAATACACATCCACCAAGAAAAGATTTAGACAAAGTTATAAAATTTTTCCCTATATTCTCAATTTGAAGAATGAACACAAAGTTTATATCTCCTTACTTTCAAACAAAATTACAACGAGACTATATGGTTTAATTTTCATCCTTCATTATAATTTTAGATATTATATGTACTTACATATGACTTTAGCCATGATTATATCTTACATATCGTAATTTATACGATATGCACTTGACATTTTTTGCTAACACATTTGATCCATGGTGGGTGGTGGTATCTCAGAGAGGCATGTGGTGGTAAAAAATATGATATAAATTCCTATTCTTCCCTCACATCAAGGGGGTTGGTGGTATGTCATAGAGGAATGTTATCAACATTTCAAATTCAGTGGGGGCATTCTTTGGAAGCATATTCTCCAGACATATTCAATATTCAGCGTCTCTAGATTATAGTGGGGGCATGTTTTGGAAACATGTTATCCACATTGGTACTTCTATCATTTTTTAGATTTTTACACATTTTTACTTATAGTATTGTTAATATTTATCCATATATAGTGGGTGCATGCTTTTTTATCATGTTGTCCACACTTACATAGTTTTTTAATTGGACAAAGCACATAATTATAAGATTTAGATTTATAATTGTGGAAAAACTCTATATATTAGTACCAATGTTATACACAATTTTACCATGAGGCATATCTAAGGTTCATATGATATGGAATGTGTGACTAATATTACAAAATTTAGATTAGTTTCATATTCCAAAACTCTTTCATGGACTATTACTAGATTATGGACTTTTACATATTGATACCCTGGTCAGATGTTTTTGGACCTTATTGAGCCAATCTAATACAATAGTTGGTTCTCTTTTTAGTATGTTTGAAGTGATTAAATTACTAAATATTTCCAAGTTTTCAAATTGAAATTTATTTTATCATCCATCCTCATGAATCTATAATTATGATTGGGTTGCATGATTCAGATAATCTTAACTACCAGGTGGCAACTCACCTTTGCTCCATAGTTGGGGGCATGTGCCTTCTAATATCTCTTGTATATTTATCTCCTTATATATATGAAATTTTCATGTGTGTGTTTGTGTCCTAATATCAATTTCATATCCTTAAAATCATATATCCTTTCAAATCAACTTGTAAATAGGCAAGGAGGTTACATTGATACACATGTGTACTCCTAAATATTGCTCTTTCAATTTAAATATTTATGAGTAATTTTGAATTAAAATTATATGCACTAATTATATAATTTAACATGATATTGGTTTGATATATGTCACTATAAAATCACTCAAGATAGGTTCATCCAAATATAAGGTGTGTTATACACATCTAAGTACACATTCATTTCCTTTAAACTAGTAATTTTATTGCTATATTAAATGGGAAGTAAATGTAAACACTAATTATGAATTATATAACACCTTAGTCTTGTACACTTGGAAAGATCTAACCTTGTTGTTCCTCTCAGTTTTATATCTTTCCCACTTTTATAATTCTCACATATGATTGATCTTATGCCCCTTAGCCTATCTCGTAGTCAAAATAGTCTTATGTTGACTATCAAGGCCTTCTATCTTTCCCAGAATGTTTAAAATTTAATTATCTTATGCCCTTGAAATTTTTGAACCTATACCTACTTTCTACTCCATATACACTAGTGTTTGGGACATACACCTATGATGACATAGGTGTCCTACTCTGATACAAGTGTCCAGTGCCCTAAAGTCATCTAATTTGTAAATGAAATGTATCTTAATGGCTATATTAAGTGATTTAATGTAAGTTATTTCTCCAAAGGTATTGATATAAATACAATATCAACTCTCATTCATTCTCGCCCTAAAAATACCTAACAATACTAGTAAAAAACCTAGTATTCACACCAAAGAACATTCAATTAAATAAATCATCCCTATTTTATCCTATTTTTATATTAATCATAAGGATAACACATTTATAGCTCTGAAATACTAGAGGAGAAGGCCAAGATCCTAATTTGTGAAGTTATAATCTAGGTCATTATTGTTAATATTTTCCACATATTGCATGATTCACACACAAGCAAACACATATAAGAGAATTGCATCAGTCTAAGGCTCTCTTTAGAGTACTATCTATGTAGGTGGTGCTCAGTGATAAAGGGATATTTTGGGTGAGCTCAACACTCTATGCCCATTAACCCATTTTTACTAAAGTTCACCATTAAGATGAAGAACTATGATTTTTTCCATTTCATGAGAAGTGATAGTCCATGACCTGGATCTGAATTCACTATAGTGAAGGTGACAAAAAACCTAGAAACATCTAGGTTTCATCTTATTCCAGTATATATTATATACAATAAACCTATGTCAAACACATACAATAGTGTTGATACAATTATTCTAGGATAATGTAAGTGTCAAAATTTATAAGGGAACCTAATCCAAAATTTTTTGACTATTCTAGAATCATCTTCCAGTCTCGTTCTTTCATGTTCTAGATCTAAAACTATTTTATAATAAAAAATAGCTAATTATATTACTTATTTATAATTTACATAACTTGAATATTTGTACTTTCTATATTTATCCTATTTTCATTTTAATAAATTCAACATATGTTATATCTAATTTTATCCCCCAATTGGCCTAATGTAGATCTGATTATCACCCTTGTGCATTATCACTTATATATACCCCTTTAATAAATATAGGCTAAACACTAAAATTCCATAGATAATTTTAGGGTTAAACATGACTTTAGATCTATTTCACAATTAGTTCACAATCTCCTTAGACTTTGAGATTTTGAATCCTGATTTATTCTGCTACATGCAACCCTAAAAACAAGGCTTCATTTCCAGCTATGTTATTGGTTCATTAAAATTAGAGTTTATATTAAAAGGAAATTACTTATTTTTTGGATAAATACACACCATACAAGCACCTAAACCTATAATTGAGCATCTCACATCAAACTCTAAAGTAAAAAGAAACATTTGTATCACCTTCTATGAGTTTAATAAGTTGAAGATATTTTTTATTTTACCATCATGTAATTACTAAGGTCTATTTCATCATGCATAATGTCTGCCCAGGTATCATTTGATTTTTTCTCCAAGTGTTTAGCCTTAAGTTCTAATAAAAGTTTTTCATTTTCTCCCTTCATAGGGATAATAGTGTGCCCAATCCAACTTTATCTCCCCTATGAGATCTTTTAAAATGGTTATACTTAAGAAAATTATGTATCTTGGGAGGATATCTACCACTAGAATAGCCATCTGACTCTTTTTTGAGGAAACACATCTAGGACAACCTATGCATCTTTTATTATTCTAATGAAGGGGACTTATTTTGATTCCATATTGAATCAAAAATTAAAAATTTTAGTGCAAGCTAGCCCTAATATATGTACTACTTTGGATAACAAATATTATTTTAAGCTCGTGAATCAATTATGTAATTATTTAGTCAAAACCCAAAAATTAAGAGTGAAATGTATAAAGGCTTAGTCATTTCATCACCTTGAATGGAAAAAAACTACATTATTCTTAAAATTAGAATTAACCAGTATGATATTAGCTTCATGAGGAGCTGCACTAAACCTTATACTTTTATGAACTTGATCAATATATCCATCTTCTTATGACTAAGCCTAATGCATTAAGTTTTAGAAATCTAAACATTAGTCTTATTTATGTTTTCAAGTATATCAAAAGAATAAGAACTAGCATGATTTGATTTTTCATTGATAGAAAAATTAAGACAGTGAATGTGATTTCCTATCTTTTTAGGACACTTATATTTTATAAAATTTGGCAAAAGAGTACATTAGCTAAGAAAAAACTTAGGCAAAATTCTAACTTTACAAGTTTCCCTGGATTTTTATCAGACTCTTTATTTTCTCCATAGATTTCAACTTCTCATTATAAGCTCTAGTGAATACAATATATGCATGATTATTCACATCATCCACTCTTTCATCATATTCATTACCATCAGGTTCATATTTGAAATATATTATAGTGTATTTACCATCAAATTCTTGAATCTTAGGATCAAAGGTGCCCAAAACACCTTCATTAAATGGTTCTTTGATGGTGCATAGTTTTAAAGTTTTGACCATTTATGTGTAGTTAGAACCATCATGATCATTAGTGGTGTGAAAGATGCATGAATAGTGAATTAGTAAGGGTTATTTCAATAATGAATTGAGGAATTGGAGGAGGGAGTCTAGGATGAACATTTCCATGATAGGAAATAAATGGTCTTCTAGGAGCATATTTATATGAATTAGGCTAAGTCTAAATAATCTACTTATTTAAGAAAAATATGACATTTTTCAGTCTCTAAACTAGAGGATCTATTGAGGCCTAATATTTAGCCTTTAAAGAGTCTTTTTAAAGTTTACTAGACATGATCATATCATATTAAAAAAAATTAGCTTGGTTTTGTGCTATAGGCAAATTTTGGGGATGGTTTCTTTGAAGGAAGAAACTTACTTCAAGTACTGGGGCATTTAAGAAGAAACATTTCTAATTTTATATTGTATCCATGAAAACTATTGGAATAGTATGTATTAGCTTATTAAATGAAAAATGAATTCCCTCATGGGATCATGAGATTATTTATTTATTTGAGACAACTAATATAATAGATAATGTTCATATTAAACTAGTTCTTTATTAAAATTTGGTTCTCATTATTTTCCAAACCAAAATGGAAGCAACTGGTAGATGGTGAAACTATCCTGCCACTCCTTCAACCAATGTTTCAATGAATAGACTAACTAATACATATTCATGTTCCACATTGAAAATATCACAATTATAAAATAAATATTTTATATGCTCATTAATATTTTATTTACCACCACCAAAAAAATTGGGAAAATTTTCCTTAAAACTTTTGGTAGTTCATGAAGTTGAGCATGTAGGGCAAATCGACTAATATGAGGACACCAAGGTATAGTTGTATTCATATTTTTAAATTTTATGTCTCTTAGAAATAATATGTTATGAAACATAAATGTTTTTATTATAGGATTTACCCTTCTTATTCACTCGTGAGAGAGTCTAAAACTATACTATTATTACAAGCTAAAGAATAGATCATAAATACCTTTCTTTTTATTAGACCTTGAGTACCTCTTCATAGCTAGGATGATAAAAATTAATGTCTAGGGGAATAATATATTTTAATAAATATATGTGCTATTATAATTAATAATCATTCAATAATGAGTACGACAATTCTCTAGGCAAAATCATCATGTTCTTCCTCTTCATGTAGCATAGTTTCATCTCCTT
The DNA here is from genome assembly GCA_037957365.1 of Torreya grandis. NCBI lineage: Eukaryota > Viridiplantae > Streptophyta > Pinopsida > Cupressales > Taxaceae > Torreya > Torreya grandis. The sequence continues at coordinate 1,777,925 of JARHVA010002547.1, read as the reverse complement.
AGAAATAATAGTTACTCACTCTATTATCGGGAAAATTATCAAAGATTATAAGAAATATCTAATTTTTTAGCTTGTATCCAATTAAATTTTAGTTCTTAAGATAGGTTTTAATTTATATATATATTCATGAAAGTTTTTGAGTTGCTAGTTTTGGGTTGCATGGAAATTAAAAACACATGTTGAGTGCCAGAAACTATTGGTGAAATATTCGGTACTTATGAGAAATAAGATATTTCAAAATAATGAAGGAGATAAAAGTCTATTCTATATTTGGAGGGGAGTTTCCATTCATTGTATTATTGGTGAAATCTTAGGTACTTGTGACTAAACTAAATCTATTTTAAATATACACATGTTGAGTAAGTATTAGGTTGTATTTATTTCAATCAAAAATAAAAATAAAAGAAAGGAAGAAGAAGGGTCACAAATGAATGAGAAAACATAAATTTCATTGAATGTGCAATAATAAAATATTTCTAACAATTAACATGCTTGTCTGATATTAATACAATTATTTATTGAATTATCATATATGTATTAAAATAATAAAAATAGACATCCACCAAGAAAAAAATTGGACTCAAAGTTACATAATTTTTCCCTATGTTCTAAATTTGAATAAGGAACAAAAAGTTTCTTTCTCCTTACTTACAAACAAAATTACAATGAGTATCAAACATCACTTGTACAATTTATGTTTCTCTTATTTATACAGATATGATGAAATAGGTTGACCCTTCATATTACAAAGTGACATTTACAATTCACATTTTTGTCCTATTCTATTTTTACTAATTTTCAAATTTTTACAAAAATAAAACACTGTAATTTTCCCTAAAGAGAAAATAGAAAATAGTACTAAGCATCCTAGGATGTTTTATTTGGAGTAGAACTTAGAGCTCTTGAGATATTCTTTATCCTTGATATCTTTAAATTGTTAAATTTATTGACTACTTTAGTAATTATATTCCCTTTAGGGACCTCTACATGCCTATAGTGTGTCAACCATTTAGTAGCTACCAACATCATGGTGTTTTTAACTTATTACATCTTAGTTTGTTGATTATTAGTCTCTTCAAGTGACAAATGGGTTTCATTGAGCATAGTCATTGAACCAACATTTAAAGAATTTTCTTTGAGTAAATACTCTTTAACCAACTTATCAAATTATTTTTTGACTTCTTGTAAGATGAATTAACTAGTTCCATCTTCTATCAACAAGTCATAGTGCATTATCTCAAATTAGAAGAAAGACATTCCTATTTATATATTTCAACTTAGACCTAATCTTTTATTTTTTTTATAGTTTGGTTCATAATTTCATCCTTCTGAAGAATGCATTCCAACCATTTACAAGAGACATCATCTTAAACCTTCACAAAAATTCCAACTTTGACAATCTAGTTGGTGTAAATGGTAATCATTTATCCAACATATATTTTCACATTTTCCCAAAGCTTCACTTCATCATTATGGCACTTTTTATTTTGATTGATATTGAAAATTTCAGAATCAATTGTTTCATTCAACTTTACCACCTGATCAATATACTTCATGTCATATAACAATAATTTCTCAACCCAAGATTCAATAATTTTCACGTAGTTGTTATATTTGTTGATGGTTACTTTGGCCTCCTTGATTTATGATAGTGATTTGAGTATGGGAATCTACGTGAGAAATTGGTGGTGTATCGACTGGACTGAGGAGATAGTTGACATATCTAGTGAAATATTAAACATAATATTTTAATTCCTTATGAGTGAGTTCATCCTACTTTGAACTCATGATCAGTATGTCTATGGTTTATCACAATTTTTTAATATCACTCTCTAGTTTCTCCTCCAAGTGACATTGTTTTCATAGTATAATCACTCAAGATCATCTCTTCCTTAGTCTTATCAATGTTTGGCTCAGTAATTTTTAGAAATCGAGATCTAAGGGATCTAAAACTAACATTAATGTTGTATTTGACTTATTTGGGGGAGGATTTTTGAGTATATTATTCACTACATCAAAATATGGAATTTTAGCTTCAACCACCTTCTACCTATTACTCAGTGTAGGCTACATCCATTGAAATTAAATCTAACTAAAGTTTATTAATTAGGATCTCAAAGGTGGTGGTCTAGGATGATCTAGGGGTGATGACTCTAAAGGATGTGGAATTGATTAATAAATAATGGTATAATGAAATGCATAAGATAGCACATAAACATCACTAACAACTAATTATTGAACTTATACTTGAGTAGATGAAGATATTAATGAGTGGTGGTATCAATTGAGAGAAATATGTCAAGGGGAGAAGAGGGATGTAGCATGATGAAATTATTAGCTCTCATATTATTACCAATAATATATATTTCTTCATAATTTTTATTAGGTTGGTGTAGCTACTTAGAATACTCATCATCTCTATCATTTGAACTTGTAGAACTAGATGATTGAATTGCAATACTAGCATTGTGTTTCCTCTAAGTCTTTACTATAGGTGTTGAACTCCTTGATCTATTGGATCATATTTCTCTGGTGAAATCTAACAAGTTTTTTCTGAACCATTCCATGGATCAACACAACATGTGTTTTATTTATACTAAAAAATATATAGTTCTTTGAAAAACTAATTTATGGTTGTTAATGGGAAGTCGTGACTCTTTTAACATATATAGGATCAAGGAGATCAATCTTATCATAAATAATTCCTTATGATACTCATATATTTTGGAAGGCCTTGATTTGTTTCAAATTCATTCTACCCCAGTCATGCCTTATTACTTCATATTCATTAGATTAGTCTCTTGATAATCTTCCAAATGTGGTATATGTTCATAGGAAGCACCAAGACTAAGGCGAGTTTATTCAAACCTTTTACTATCAAAATAATGTCAATTGGTATATAAATTCAAGGGGAAATATGTTATCACAAACTCAATATCTTGATCATTTATTACATTCATGCATGTGAAAAATCTCAAAGAAATAGGGAACACAACACCCAAAACATGCCTATCCATAAAATGTTTATACACTGCATCAAACTGTCTACATAATTCAATCAATATGTTTTCTATTTTTTAGCCTACACAATTGCAAGTGATAATCCTCAAATCCTCCAACCCTTATTTATGTAAATTTTTGAAACTATATGAATTAGCTTTCATATTGTGTAATCGCAATCACATTGAATACTTCATTTTAGATTCTTCTTCCCCAATCCTCATTGAAATATTGGAGTATTCTCATAATTAAGGATTCATTAGCCCTTATGAAGTGTTTTTTATTTTTTATAAAGTTAATTGAGAGTATAATTTATATACCTAGGTGGAGACATCAGCATTGGCTAGCTTAGTGAGATAAGGGTACACAATGAGAGAGGTCAATAAGTATCTAAGTATGAAGTCATGAAAAGCTATCTTGTTACATATGTATTAATTAGATGCTAGTAGATAACCTAACTAATATCTATTCATAGTTTATGTATTGCTTCCCATTTTAGATGATTTTCATCACCATAAGCATCTGTGGATAAAAATTAATGGTGTTTTTATTGCCTACCACATGGTTGAGAATAGTTATCATGTCTGACAACTCTTCTTTGAATTCATATATGAATAATTTATTTTGAAGCTTAGAAATATGACTTATCTTATGTTTCAACCACAAATCATTTATTTTGGTCAAGCATTTGTTAGGATTTGTGTCCCAATAACATTGCCTTATTAACACACTAATCTTTGCATATGTTTCATGCACTAGGATCATGAAGTTCATACCCATTAATGTTCCATCCAATTTGTCCATCAAAGACCCACCATTTGATTTTATCTCCATGTATTTGTATCATATTTTTGACCATAGGGGAGTACCAAATTTGAGCATTACATTGAGATAGGAAAATTATCCACTTTAGAAAAACTAATTTCTAAAAGGTGAATAGTTGTAGAATTAGGATTTTGTTACATTAAGCCTCTTGTGAAAACATTCTAGGTCCACATAACTAGTTTGAGAATCCCTAATCCTAGTAGTTTTTATCTCTAAGACAAACAATGGTTAGACACTATGTATTTATACTTTTTTTAATGATTTGATAGTTTGAAGGGCTCTTTGGGCAAGAACTTGCAGATTGGTCATATTATGAGGAAAGAAGTGTTGATGTGGTTCCAAGGAATATAATATGTTGGTCATGAAAATAATTTCAAACTCTTTGGATTTTAGACCATATAGAAAATTTGAAAATATGAAATCTTATAGGACTCAACCACTACAAAAATCTTTCTAACTGAAAACTATCAAAATAACATACTACACCTAATAAAAGCTATACCAAAATGAAGTACTTGAAAAATTTATATTTTGTCTATCCTTGTGTGAAAATAAATTTTCAAGTGAGGAACTTGTAGAGGGCCAAAGATATATCTTATTCTTAGATAAATATTTTAAAGAAAAAGATCCCTTTGAAATGCTTTTAAATATTTTAGGCCTATTTGGCCATGCTGATACGGTAGGGGCTCACCACATTCATGTGTCATGCATTCATGTTGTCCAGCCCACCTATTAGTGTGGGATTGATGGATATGAATTAGTGTCATAAATGTATATTTTCAACTAATTCTTCTGATAGGATGGGTAAAATTGATTATGGGGATGTAGGGCATATGATAATGTGGTTATGACTCTCATGTTTTTGCATCTTACAGATCTCCAAGGTGGGGAAATCCTAGCCTTATAGATGTGTATTATTCATAAATATGATCCTAAATTTTCAAAAAAATTAGTAATTTTCCAAGTATTTAGATTTTCTTTGAAAAACACACTTCTCAAACTTGACATCAAAAAATAGACATCAATTTTTTAACATTTTTCCTGACTTAAAAAAAAATTACTTTGAAAATTTCAAGGAATAATAACTCCCATCCTTAGGTATGAATCTTCTTAATAAGATAAGGTAATTACTAATATTAGTGTTTACCCTCCCTTAGAATCGATCGTATTATTTTTTGGTAAAACTATAATAATCTCTCATCATGTCATCATTCAAATTTTATCATTTCTCATGATGATTCATACCTACCTATCATTTTACAAACTTTCTTTACACATTTTTGTGATTATAAAACCCAATAATTATCTTATATTTTCCACCATTCCTTATATTTCATATAATTTTTAGCACACCTAGGTCAGTTTCAAGATTTCGCTCTTTTTTAAGGCACATACTTAGGAATGTTTTGACACCACAGTGTTTAGATTCTCTTCTCTAGCCATAAATTGAAACCTATTTTTTGATAATCATCTTTGGAACCCATGGTTTTTATTTATCAATCCATATGGAGAAGGAATATAACAATACAAAAGAGTTAAAATCAATATTGTATGAGAATATAATGTTAAAAAGTAAATTATACCCTAAAAGTAAAATTAGACAAAAATACAGTATCTTTGTTTGGTACATTTCCTATCTTAGTCAAATCTCAAAATCCATAATTGGCCACATGACTGAGTTAAGGTTAGTTGGGGTGTAATGGACAATAGACTGGGGTAGGATGTCTCATTCTCATATCATTATATTTTATTACATTTTAGTGCAACCTATCTTCTCACACAAGTACCCAATCTTCATAGTAGGCTAAAGACTTTGTAATGAATCCCAAGAAGTGGGGAAATTTTTTTGGGAAGATTGGATATTTTCTATTTCTATACATTCTATCCACAATGGGATGATATCTATATAGTTCACTAGTTATCCCAAGCTTACATTGCTAGGCAATGTTCTCTATGGCCATTGATGTTAAAAACTACTAGTCTTACCAACTTGATCCGAGTATGTTTTTTTTTTTTTTTTTTTTGTAAATATTATGTTTTATCTTGATATTTAATTGTTTACATCTCCACTCATTTCATTTCCCCTTGACAGTAAGGTTTGTTTCTAAATCTTTTCTAATTTTATATACTTTGTATTCTCCATCTCTTTCGACATGGTAACAATATGGAAGTTATTTTTCCATTTCATAATAGAAGCTACATATTTTAGTTTTTTCAAGATGTTCTATTAGTTATTACCCTATCTTCTTATCATTTGTCTTATTTATATTTGGGACCTTGAGTTTTTTTTTCACTTTTTTTAGGGCCATCTAGTCCTATTTTCCATCTTGTGATCATTCCATCTTTGTTTGAGTATGGTTTTATACTTATCTCACATTGATGTTGTTATCATAATCAACTATATGTCTCCATTTTTATTTATATTGTTATTTTTATTACTTTTGATAAATTTTTATGTTTTTATTCATAAGTATCCTTGGACTTTCTAATTACCTATTATTTGTTTATTTTTCATCAATTTTGTTGATATTTTAGTTATTACCTAGCCTTTACAATGCCATCATTAAAATATTCCAAGTGATTTAATCATTATATAAAAATTTCCTTTTAATTTGGACATCTTGCATTGTATTTATTTTCTTTTTGTCCTTGTATCTCTAGGTTTTCTCACATGCAGTTATTGTACCCTCCAAAATCAAGACTATGATTTTTGTATGCAACCATTTAGTGATAGAGGTAAGTCAATGTATGTATATATGTTACTTTTAGTTACTCATTTATCAATATTTATTTTTGCATTTAATTTTATTTAGCTCAATTTTTTATGTTTTTATATTATTTCCTAAAGCACCATCCCATGTTACACTATTTTGAAACGTGATGAGATTTGGGTGGGGCATATGCATACACATAATATTTTTCACTTTATCATTTATTGATAATTTCTATTTTAGGGACTTTTCAATCATCCATCTCTTTTATTGCACACCTTAAAGGGTGCACTAAGAAAGGGGTGGGTAGGCTTGTGGTGTGTTTCAAGAGATGTTTCTATCTATGTCATGATCATATGATTCCTACTACCATTTTATCTTATTTATATATTTATTTATACTTGCCTAATTCCATCCTATCTCATTTAACTATGTCAATTTTCTCATATCCCATAACATCAACTAGGATAAAACCATCTATTTAACACAATTTACCTTCATATATTGTTTCAACCAATAAGATGTAGTTTTAAGCCTAGTTTTTGACATTCATATCATATCGACATAGCCGATACCATTCACTAACAACCTTAATTATATCAATCTGATTGATAGCATTGATAAGTACATAGGGTTGGTTTTATGTATTAGATCGCTATTAATAGATGTCATATTTCATTCCAAACATATCATATACTCTCTATTCTCTCTAATTTCACTTGTAATTCTTCCCTAAATCATATTTGGGGGAGTAAGATCTAGAACCTTGTCTTGAAGAAGCCTGTCTTGTGTAAGTCTTGGATATACGATAGGATAAGTCAATGGGAGTATTATTAGGTATTATACAAACCATTTAAGGTCTTCAAAACCACAACAATCTCTTGAAAAATACTATTGGCCAAAGGAGATTTTGATGCTCACTGAGTCCTTTAAAAGGTAAATATTTCTAACCTTATACTCTTTCATTTATTTATTTAGTAGATAAATGTTGTTTGTTTCTTAGTTAATGAATGTGTGTGTATCCTTGTCTATATTATCTCTACACCAAATAATGTGGTGTATAGGTATAGGATTTATTGAACTTTGTATATGTAATTTTATGTTTTCTAGACCTCCATTTGTCAACCATGGTGCCTTACCATTTTTTATCATTCTAATTGTTCCCCTTTAGTTTATTTTAGTTTACTAACATAGATACTTACATTTCTTATTTTCAATAATTTATTTTCATAGAGTTATAGTTAGAGCTATTTTGTTGTGACATAAGCTTAGAATTTAGAACCATTTCTTCTTATTATTTGAGACATAGTCACCCCTCTTCAAGGTATGTGGATCCATTGGTTACAACACAAATATTAGATATCATGGGAACCTCTATTTGATTAACTTTCCCTTAGTCCAGATCTATTGATATATGATAGTTGTAGGCTAATCCTAGACTGTGCATACATGATGTACCTATTTTATTTGTCTAATGTATCCTACATAACCATTTTCATCCCAATTTAGACGTCATCCTATAGGTAGAGTACATCACCCATATGATTTTATCAATTATATTTAACCCAAAATTGATTGGTAGAATAATATATCCAAGTGATTCTTCCCATTATAGATTATGTCATAATTTATCAATATTATGTTGCATCTGTTGCAAAAATACAATGCTACACATGTTTTCAAGTTAGTCTTAATTAATATGAATTTTTCATTGATAATAACCCTCCATATATGTTTTAATAGTAATTTAATTATTGGATGCCTATGACCCTTCAAATGTTGTATTTTTTTTTACTAATCTCTGTTTGAACATAGTAATGATTTTTCTTGTAGTAGTTTGATGACCTTGATGATTTAGTCATTATTATAATTTTAACCTATATATTTTTATTTTAAAGAGTTTTATGTTCCATACTTACTGATTCTATGATAATCATAATATAATTTTATTTCTTGATGTGTTAAATGTCGCATATCTCTAAGTCTTATAATCGATAAATGACTCAACTTGTGATAAGCTAACATTTTTAAGATGTTAATTGGTTTATTATAAATAATCATTAAACTTTTAATGTTTTGGAAGGTTTTATTTGAACAAAAACTCCACATTACTCATTAAATTTTTAAAAATGTACAATTTTTATTGCATAATCTGATTGTGAATTACTCTCATTATGAGTTTTTTTGATTTTACAATATTTGAAGGGAACATTATTTGTGGGGCATGAGCTAAACACACATATTTAATATAGATGGTACTAATTTCATATAATGTATGTAAGGCTGACCCAAAAGTAGATTGTAATGTAGTTGATTAGGCATGAAATAATATAGAGTAGTCAATGTCTTATGTCTTATTGTCACATCCAAGATATTTATCCAAGTACTTGATGAGGAATTTTATCAAAACCTCTTAGGATTTGATCTTTTTAAGTAGTATACATATTTTCACCTAATTGTTGTAAGAAAACTACATTATAAATATTCATTACTAGTCCATTATTTATCAATACTTGTTTTCTTGGATTTCTTAAATTTTTACCTGAATCAACAATGAAATATTGTTATTTATATTGTATTTGGTAGATAAGTTTTTCTTCTCAAAGGAGATTAATTTTTTAATATCCTCTAATGTATCCAAAATACAGGGAAAACATGTATGTTTTGAATCATTTGAGAGATATGTCTCATGAAATGATTCATATAAGATGGTTTTCTAAACAATTAATATTTTTAATAATTCAAGGATTTAAATATTAACCTAGATATTTTTAAGTCGACAAATGATATCATATCCTTTGGTTTGAGAATATAGCCTTGTGGAAGTTGGAAGGGGATAAAGATGAACATGTTGACTACCTCAACTCTACCACACATGATGAGGACCCTACATTGTCTAATAATAAAAGTGGGGACCACATAATCCAATAAAGATGTGAATAATTAATGGGGGCGGGATGGTAGCTGGTGCAACCTTGAGATTTAGTAGAAGGAGGAAGAAAAGGATTTATGCATTTCCTTCAGCACCTATTGGTAATAGGAAGTAAATCAAATTGAAAATTACAATAATATGAGTACACAAAGGCTAAATATTGTTCATCATTAATTACAGCCTTCTTAGTGCACAAATATTTGATCAGTGGAATTAAATAGTTGTTACAAATTTGGTATATTAAAGTTTTAAAAAATTAATGACTAAAATCATAACTTGACTTAGAAAATATAAACTTTTTAAAGGCATTATAACCATGAGTAATTTTTAAATGGTTGAAAAGTAAAAAAAAGTTTAAAAATTATATATGTGTGCATGTATGTATGTATGTATGTATGTATGTATGTATGTATGTATGTATGTATGTATAAAAGAAGGATGAAAACCTAATGAAAGCCCTAGGGTTTTGTGCTGTTAAGTATATAAATGGGTTCACTTTGATATGTTTTCCTTTATTATTTTTCAAATGTGATTCAATAAGATATAAAATTTGAACTAATTCAGATTATATAAAATATAGAAATAAATATTATTCTAAATGTAAAAGGTAAAATTTTCATTTTATTGATTGCACTTGATATAAGAAAAAAAATCAAAGTGATAAGATACTAGCATTTTTATGTACTGCGTAGGCCTTAGATTGAATGTAGGTGTTATAAAGGGGTTGAAATTGGATCAAGAGTTGTTTAGATGAGGAACTAAGTCTCTAGATGCACCTAGAAAAATTCATCAACTTATAGACAAAACCAAAAGGCATTTGTGTCTTAAATCTAAGACATTTTTCTAGATGGATTTTATTTTCTATTTGAATACTAACAACTATGGATACTTGTAAATTATCCTTGCATGTGATCTTCAAATGATACATATGTGCACAATTCCATAAACTTGTCTCAGTTTTTTTGGAACTTTAGGTCTAATTTTTACACTCAGTTTACACATAAAAATGTGGATTGCACTAACCCTAGCCACTCACAAATGAGTCATTGAGTGGCTTACAAATCTAATATCTCGAAGCTCGGTAAATCAAGTCTTAGTTCTTTCCATTAGGTGTGTGTGTGTAATAATGATCCTTCAAATAAATGTAAATTATGATAGAAATTTTAACACTTGGAAAATGATAACTTTTGACTTAGATTTTAGATGCTTCAGACTTGGGCTAGAACCTTTTCTTTATGGCTTATGGCTGAATTGAAAAAATAGAGTGGTTCCTTTGAATGTGCATAAGTGTACAGTATCCTTCTTTAACTATTTCTATATAGTAAAAGGATTACATCTATTTTTTATTTATATAGGAATATTTAGGTATTTGCCATGTCTCTGACATGTAAAATGTACTTGTCGACCCATAAGAAGGATTTTAACTTGAAAAGTGATTATAGCTTAGCATGGGATGAGTTTATTACGTTTGGACAACTCTGAAATTTTGTAACTATATGAATCTAACAAATTTGTCTAAAAAACATGAATAATGATCATATGATTTAAATATAATCTAATTATAATTTTGAATACATTAGATATATACTATGAAATTCTTGTAGATAAGTAATAGAAAATTTAAAAAGTCTGGCATGAAAATAATATGTATATAAGAGAATGATGAATAAGAGTTTCTCTCTCACTCACATATATATATGTGTGTGTAGAGATAGGTCAAAATTAACGTTTGCAAGAATACAATACTAGATTTTAGTGTCTGCATAGGCTGCATAGGTTGTATGTACCATGTGGATTTGGAAAAAAAAAGTTTGCGAAAAAATAATAAATTATGACAACAAACAAGTTAGGCATTCCCTGCCTTAAATGCAAACAAATCCTATCAGTGTTCGACCTGCGTATAAATTTTTGCATTCATTGAAAAGCAAGAGAAATGGTGGAGAAAAAGTTTTATATGGTGGTAGCGAATACTAAAGAGACCGTGGAGGTGAAAATGATGTTGTTGTTGTTTTTAAATTCATTATGCAGCATGGCTTTACGTGCATCCATTTGTCAGGATCATAATTCTTTTGGATGGAAAACCGGACGGAAACATGGACGGAAAGGAGACCGGAGATGGTGGCTAGAACGGAGAAGAGACAATAATGGATAATTCAAGCAAAAAGAGAGAAGAGGACGGTTATCGTGGAGCTTTAATCTTCCACATAATATACAGCCAATGATCCACTAGCCCTCTTCTGCTGGCACAATCGGGTGGTCAATTTTTTACCTACAGGTTTAACACATTTGGTTGCTTGCTTATTCCCTGACATGACAGAAATTTAGTATTACCGCTCTTTTCATATTCACGTTAGCAATGGATTGCATTGGCATTACAATTTGTTGGAATGTAATCCCAACTACCCTCAACGAATGCATCAAACAAAACACTGTTTTCTCATAAATGTTGAAGTCCTTTTAAAGGATTGATCTGTCTATCTCCATGCTTCTATTCAACTCTCCCATACGTTGCTATCTTATTTTCATTATTATGTATTTCTGCCCATACTTTTGCAGTCCTTTCACCTTTCTGTCTAATTAATTTCTTTTGCAAAGAAGTTATTAGGAGAATGTCCTTCCTTTCACTGTAGAAAATAAGGAAGACTGTGTGTTGTTTGAATCAGTGTGTGTGCAGAGAGTTAAAAAAAAAAGTTTGCTCTGTTTTTATAGATAAAGAAGCTGCCCTGTTTTTTCTTAATTTAGTGTATGAAAGAGCTGAAGCTCTATTTAAACAGAAATATACATGTTTTATTTTTAAGTGTGCTAGACTTAACATATAAAATGCTCTGTTTTTGTCTATTCAATATAAAATTTTAATAAAGCAATAACTCTATGTTTCTATTTTTTTTACCTCTGCCTCTTAACCAACAACTCAATTGAACTCACTCCTACCTATCCAACTACCCTCTTCTACCACTCCTCGTGGAAGCCACATATTCCATGAGAAGTCCAAACATTCTGTAGAATCTTCTCATTCCATTACACCACATGCCAAGCAAATGCTCTTAAATAAAAATGGTTTAATATTTATTTTTTACTTCCAATAAAATAAAGTTATAACATCATGATCGAGTACTAATAATAGCAGGAGATATAGAATTGGTGGATTCATTAAGTAGAAGTATGGGGACTAGAATCCATTTATATTCAAGATTGGGTGTGGGCCTGCTCATCCCATAATTACACGTATGAAAAACAGTGACATAAATATATCATATTAATATTAGTTCTCAACATTATTCGTAATTTTTTTTATTGAATTCATATTAATGTGGCTCTCTAACATCATTTTAAAGATAACAAATAATCAAATTTAAAATCAATTTAAAGTCCAGCTATCATCATCACTAAATTCAAGTTGAAATCATTCTAACAGATTATCTACTAATATCAAATTAAAGTTTATCTAGTGCCACCTTCACATTGGGGTTTTAAGTTCAAATTTACGTCAACATTAGGTTGTTTTTTTAAAGAGATGCATTAAAACCATATGAGAGCTGCATGTCCAAATTTAACTTTGACAATAATAGGTTGGTTTATAATTTAGAGAATTTTTCTTTTGTAAAGATATTATAACTTTAAGGTAAGTTTAAGGTAATTTTAAAATTTAGTTTTTATCATGCATGCTGTTGAAATGATTTATTGCATCAATTTTTTATAAATAATTTATAAATATTCTTAAGAAATTAAGTATCAAGAGAGCATTCAGTCTAATATTAAAGAGTATATAAGAGACAAATTGCATCATACTAGATTAATGGATTGAATCGTTATTACATTTACTTAGTATAATGTATTTGCTATTTTGTACCATTGAAAGATTTCATAAATAACTAATTCTTGAAAAAAATTTAGACAACATAAATTATATTGACTGAGTGTTCAAATAACATGTCAACAATCCATGAACCCTATTTTTATAATACATTTAGATGGTCAATGGTTAAATATTTACATATTTTAACACTTGTGGGTGACTTTTTATGTTAACCCCCAAATGGCCAACAAGAATATAATATGATATTCCATAGTATGCCAACAATATTCTATTAACATTCTTTGTATATTCACATTCACAATAGATGGCATTGGAATTTTGCAATTAAATGAAATCTTTTATATCTAACTACCCTTTGATACTATTCCTCATGGAAACCACAAATTCCATAAAAAAGTAAAAAAATTACGCATAACCACCAGAATAATCTCATTCCATGAAACCCCATTTTAAACAAATTATCATTAATTGAAATCACTTTATATTTATTTTTTAAACTACCAAAAAAATAAATTCATCAAGAAAATAATGTGATACTTATGTCACATTAATGTTAGCATTCAACGTCATCGTTGAAGTCATAATAACATGAACCTTTAACATTTTTTTAAGTCAGCATAATAAGATATAATACATGACTAATCATACAAAAAATATGGGTGAAAAATTCACACCCCAAATAAACCAAACCAAGCTAAAGAAACCTCAAGAAGATTAAAATCTAAACGAAACCACCAAATGGAAAAATAACCATAGTTAACTCAAGTGCGCATCAATAAAAAAAGAGGATAAGAGCCAAAATAACAAGGAAATCATTAATTAGTAGTAACAAACATGGTAGTAGGTAAAGGTAGAAGAGATAGAGGATCCTAAGGATTCCCTCCATCCCCTAAGCTATGGGGTCTTCATCAACAAGGATGGGGTCCCAACCATTAGTCTGATAATTAATTTCAATATCATTTTGTTGTTGGGAATCTTGTCTGGGAGGATAAATGGCAAATGCCATCCATGGGAATTTATCCTGTGGAAGGGGTCTCCAACCCTCTACAACCAATGTCTATGTTTCCCATGTCAAATTCTTGGGAAGGATATGGCTAGTGAGAGTGAGAAGAGGCACTCCTCCAAATTTTGAACTGTCGGTTTTAAGATTGATGATGTCACCATTCATGCCCACACCACCCAAGGGGAATGGTGGGGAGGGGGAATGTCACCCAAAATTCATGGTAATATCAATCTAACATTGCACACTAATATCAAACTAAAGTTTATCCAGTTTTCCATTATGTTGGGGATGTTTTAAAAAATTTAAGTCAACAATAGGTTATCTTTGTAAAGGGTGTACATTAAAATCAGACTAAAGTCATGTGTTCGACATTAAATCAAAATGTGATGTATTGGTTTAGTGTTTAAAGAATTTTCTTTTATAAATAGAGTGCATGTTGATGTGTAATTTATTTATCTTATTACGGCAGAGGCCTTTTCATTGTGAAGCATTGAATAAAGATTTGTCTCACACAAAGTATATTCTAATTTTATTGTTTTTTATTGCTTTCATTTTACCTTATTTATTATGTTATTTGTTGTGACCAATGAAAATAGAAAATTTACTAGTGGCAAAGGTGGTTTCTCAAATAGCTATAAGATACTATAGCTATGACATAAATATCATATCTAGGATAGATTTCATTCTAATTATAAAGGAGTTTAGTTATTACAATTGATAATGGCTCTAATGACATTTTTGTGCCATTGGAGATGATTTTGTTGATGTTAGGGGTGTGTGTTTTGTGTTTCTAGATCGAATAAAATTCATCTAAGGAACCTAGGATTACCACTAGGTTTTATGTCTTTGACTGTGGGTGTGCAAACCCTAGACTTGGGATTACAGGTATCGAGGTCAAAATCTCAGCCTTTAAGAGAGGAAGGTAAATGTGATGGTTGAATCAAAACTCAACCATGTTAGTACCATCATAACTATGAAATAGAATTAGTGTTTAAATTTGTTGATGGTTTTGTTCACTGTGTCATTGAGAATCACTTTGGAATGACCAAAGGTTTAGATAAACCATTTCCATTAAAAAATAATCTCCCTCAAAAAAAATATGCCTTCTATAGTGCACAACAACCTTGTTATTTTATTTACATTCCAAATAAACATCTAGAAATAAAACTAATCTTAAATTTTGAGAAGCGTACATGTTATAATCAATTTATCATGGTGTTTGAGTTAAAAATAATTTATAAGTTGTTGTCTTGTGGTTACAAGGTGGAATGGTAAGGATTTTATTTTTTAGGGTATATGTTCTAAATAAATATAAGTTTGATCTTGAAATAGTTTATTTTGAATCAAATAATGATCTATTACAAAAATTCAATTTAGTAAAGGGATTATTGGGGACACAAGTGGGGTGTTTCTAGTAGTTCATATAATGAGCAAGGAGCATTAATGATATGAAGGTGATGCAAAACCTGATTTCAATCTCCATCAAAAAGTTGGATCCTTCAAATGGGCATTAACGGAGATGCACAGTAATTCAAATAGGCATCAAGGGAGAATGGTTTATTATCCAAGTTATATCATCCCTCCCTCCCTTCTCTCTCAATATACTTTGAGTCTAATAATTATACATTTATTGTTGGAGATATGAATGTGTTGCATCTTAGACAACCAAATCACATATTTTGTGAATCAAACTCAAAATATGTTTTATATTATAATATTTATGTATGCCATATAATTAATATTATTATATTAAAATATATAGTTACACACACACACACACACACACACACACACACACACACACACACACACACACACACACACACACACACACACACACACACACACACACACACACACACACACACACACATACACACAAAATTGGTTTCCCCAAATTCATAAGTTATGGTGGAAGAGATGTAATTTTTTATTCTAGCCAAGTGGGATTTTGTAAAGCAAAAGAGTGTAAATAGATAGTTGAATCTAAATCAAAACCCATGATCACTAATATCATATGAAATTTTATGCACATACCATTAATAAAAAATAAATTTATATTTATTATGAAGTTTACAATAGAAAATGAGGTTGTGTGTTCCTTCATGTGGTGGATAATAGTGTGGTGTAGGAAAATCACATTTCTTTTCATGAAGATATCAAGCAATGACAAAGTGGTGGGAAGAGAAAAGCCATACAAAACATGAAAGTGGTGAGATATTTCAAGGTGAGTTGGGAAATGATGGTGAGGGACATTGTACAACACAAATCCTATATCATAAACTAGACTCAAATTCAAGGCATCTATTTAATTTGCATGACCTGCACCAATTGAAAATGGGCCCACAACTTACAATATAGTAACATTTTTATTAAAAACTTTATATTATCAAGGGCAGATGATGACAACATGAGAGTCAATATGATTGAGGTAGGGCTCCACATTAGATATATGGCTAGAATTAGTGTTGAAATGATACTAAAATGAAAATAAGGAATTGAGGTCATAGAGTCTATCTCGTAGCTTTTGTTCATTCTTGTTGCCAATATATTAACCTTAAATCAATCACATCAAGAATAAGAACATATGAGAATTTCATACTTAAATCCCTATAGTAAAAGGTAGACACAATTGGATCCTTTCTTCATAAGTATATTATTTATCCTTACTGGGAAAAAACTAAAATATAAGGTTGCACTGGTAAAAAAAAATGTTTTGGAAAGATTATTAAAATGAAAACCAGATTGTTGTTACTTAATGTTTCTTACACACATAGTGAGATGTGATCAATAGTCATAGGTTTCAAGTGAGGTACGATTGCCTATTAACACTCTTTTAATTTACAAAACCTTCTTTTACTAAAACAAAAATTACATCCCTTTTGATGTAACTTACACTCTTCACTATGCTAGTTGTACCATCCATAGAGAAATCTTTAATAGTCGAGGTGGTATCTAATTTGAGATACATTAGACTTCTATCACACTTAGAAAGAGTATACAAATACTAGTGAGGATTTGAATATAGGGTCAATAGACTACATTAATTTTTTAATTTTTAGAGTCGTGTCAGAAGTTTTGCCTTTCCTCTATTCACTAAATAAAGAAGAATGGGTAATTTTTTTATGAATACAATGTTTATTTTTAGTTTTACTAAAAAAATAATAGAAAATGATTGGAAATATTTGTATCCATATCTATTTGCATATGACATCATGCATTGGTTGATTATATTATATAGGATACACTATACATTGAAGAATCCTTTTCAATTTTTGGTCTAATTAGTTTTAAAGCATCTAATTAGGTTTTAAATAGCTAAAGATTTTTTTTCAAACAATTAGTTTTAGACTCATTTAAATTGACACATGATGAACTCTCTATATTTTTAGGAGTCATTAGATATTTGATGCCTAATTTCATTGAGATGACACATGTTTAATCATGTATTGGGTAATTAAAATAGTTTCATAGAAGCTACATATTGTATTCATATTTTCAACATGTCATTGAAATTTATATGTGCTTCTTTGAGTCCATCACTTGAAATACCCTGTCATCACTTCTCACCATCATTGCCCAACTCATCTTGAAATATTTCACTAATTTCATGTTCTGTATGGCCATTCCCTTCCCCACCACTTCGCCATTTCTCAATATCATTGTGAAACATAATATTTCCTCTCAACACATCTCATTATTATATGAAGGAATACACAACCTTATTTTCTATCATCACCTCCACCAAAAATATTAGATTATTGTTTCTTAACACTTCATGCACAAAATGTGATACAATGTCCATGATCATACGTTTCAAGTGAGGTACAAGTTTTGATTTACATTATTTCACTTTAAGAAACCTCATTTTACCAAAACTAAAAATTTACATCCTGAAATAACATACACCTTTGTAGCAACTAGTAGGTATGCTATTATGTAAGGTTAAGTCATTAAGAGAGTCTAAACTACACTCTAGGGCACCATAATAATTTAAAATACAAATTTTACTGACAAATAATCATCATAGTTCAAAATTAATTATAATATATAATTTTTTGGTGTAACTTGTAATATGAAAATTCTTTCTTCAAATTACAATTTATTTTTTTTCCTTTATCAATGACCCTAACGATTCATTTATTTATTTATTTTATGTAGAATCTCAAATTTACATAGATATCGACATCTCTACTCATGTTTTGGATTACATATGGTGGATTACAATTGCTAAGTAAGCGTTCATGTAAATCTAAGCATTCGTTTAAACATTCTTTTAGTGAAGTAGTCATGACTAGGGACATCCAATTTATTAAATTAACCTAGGGATTGAAATCGACCCTATCTAATTGACTCTCTATATAATAAATATAGAGTCATTTGTACCTTGGTGTATGGCCTACAAACCATCATATCAACAATTAAACTACAACCATTTTAATAATAACCCTAAAAATTGAATTACACACTAACATTTAAGAATTTCTTCTTACTCTCATGACGATCTTAACATAGGATTTTTTCTTACTATCATGGCCATATTAGCCCATGCCAAGGAGGCATTATGTTGAATAATCAAATCCTTTAGTGAATTAGGTTTGAGGATTGCATTGGAGTTCATGTACTTTGGGTCTTGTTTAGTTTATTTAATATAACTCATCTAACAATGTAATATATCAATTTGAAGGTCAATGATGCCTTGAATTTTGAATACAAATATAAATAGTTAAATTGAACATTCTTTAATATTTAATTACACAAAAAAATTCCACTAGCAACGAAGTGGCTCTTCTCTTATATATAGTAAAAATAACATAAACAATTAAAATATTTTGACTTGTTCATTTCCATGAAAGGATAAACTAACATCCAAACCCCATCCACTAGGTGGTTTGGACCCTTTTTGAATTTAATAATCACATCATTGGGTTGATTAATTTTTACACCTCTAATGTGCTATGGAATGAACTACTTTGTGTAGATGGCTAGATGACTCTATTCTTGATTGCACTGGATCCTTTGTGGTGATTTTAACATCGTGGAAGTGAATGAGGATAAATAAGGATGCATTCCAATGTGGTGGTGTGATGGTGAGCATGAAGTCCAATTTTATATGCATAAAAAACTTTTGGTGTTTAATCCTAATCACCACCAGAGGAAAATCTTAGCCACCCCCTAGTTCACCTAGTCCAACTTTTGATAGGGAGAATATAGGGTGCTTCAGTGACTTCACTGAGCTTTGATATTAAATAAGATCTTTTTTTTATTTTCCTTGGTGCATGATAGTCCAATATTGGTCAGCCATAATACCTTTTTATCATATCATTAACCTATTTTCTTTAATATTGATTGGACCATGCCTCAGGTAAAACCTACCTCCACTCAATTTTATCTCGATACTGCTCATCTTAAACATGAAAGAATAGTGGGGCATATTATCATAATTTGGAACTGGGTACCTTGTCTAGAGAAGAATACTAGTTGGATCAAGTGGTGATCAGATAATTTTTCTCAAACTACCATCTTTTTTCAAATCTCTGGTAAATAAACAACCTCTTTTTGATGTTGTCTGCATAATGCTATAAACCATGGATATGTTTGGGTTTCATAGTAACTCAAGTTGTCTCCTTTCAATTTTAAACTCAAAACTCAAATAACACATTGGAGGCATAAGCTCCATGTTGAGAATGCTCACAAGGATAGAGGATCTCAACTGAGATCTCATATGTACTAGTTAAAAATAGGAGACAAAGTCTCTAAGGACTTTTTTGTCCATCTCCACTCTAGGATATCTACTGATATAATTAAATTTGTCAAAGAAGGAAATGTTTAGCTTACCAAAATTATTGACATTCTTCAAAAAGAAATTAATCATTACCATGTTGTGTTTTTAACACAAACATCTTCTCCATAACAAGAGGTGTCTCTCCATCAATGCCTCTAGATGGTACCCTATAAAGTTTCCAATTTGTAAAGGATTACCTATTATAGGCCTTATCTCCTAAACACCTCCATGAGGTTGTTAATTATATGGAAGTTGATAAAGCTTCAAGAATTGAAGGTTTCTTGTGTGAATTCTACCAGAACCTTTGGGATACTATTGGCCCTAATCTTCACAAGGTTTATTCTAAAGTTATTTTAACTAACTCCTTGGGACCCCTTATAAATTAGGGTAACAATAAGTTTATTCTCAAGATTGGTGATCTTGAAATTATCACCAATTAGAGGCCTATTACTTTTCTCAATATATACTACAATATTATTGTTAAGTCTTTAGCCATCATGGTCAAGAACATTCTTCCTTTAATTATCAAGAGTGAACAAATTGTCTTTATTCAGCATAGATTCATTTTGGATAATGTCATTTCTAATTGGGAAGGTATGGAATGGGCTCGACTCTATAATAATTTTTTTTTTGTTTCTCAAGATTGATTTTGAGAAGGCCTATGATCATATTGAGTGGCCCTTCATTCTGTCCATCTTTTAGGCCCTTGGTTTTGGCCCCAAATTTGTTCAAATGGTTAATGTACTCTTTCAAGATTCTTTGGCTTGTATTACAATTAATATCACCCAATCTTCTCAGTTTGAACTTCATCATTCTATATGACAAAGATGATATTTAGCTCCTTATTTATATGTGTTAGTAGTAGAAATATTTTGCTACCTTTTATCTAACTACACTACCAAGGGTTTGGTCTAAGGCATTTCCCTCCCTCAGTCTGATAGATAAATTCTGTATGGCCATTTCACAGATGACTCTTTTCTCACTCTTCAAGAAGAAGAAGAGTTAGTTAAGAATGCTATGGAATGTCTCCATATTTTTTTGGCTTCAAGATCATCTATCTAATGGAGAATGATTCAATGATACTACCATCCTTTGGGTCTCTAACCTCCTTAGTTAGAGGGATATCAATGGTAGTGGCTTATTCAAGGAGTAAAATTCAATTTTCTTGGCATACCTTTTGCTTTTAGAGCTTCTCCCTCTAAACTATGGTCTTATGTAGTGCAAAGAGTTGAAAAAAAATCTTTCTAGATCACAAATCCTTTATCTCTTACTATCAAATTTTAAATTTTTTCTAAATTTTTGACAGATACCCATGGGTATTATTATTCCTATTGGGCCCCTTTTAATGTTGATTACAGTAAGTTATAAAAACTACTATGATATTTTCTATGTGATAATTCTGAGGACAACAAGGGCTTCCATAGAATTGCCTAGAACATATGCTACCAAGCTAAGGAAGCTAGTGGTCTGGGACTCTTAGACATTAAGATTCAAGGCTTTGATCTTGGTGTCAAATGTATTTTTATAAGTCTTGTTTGGGATGAAGCCTAAAATATTATTCTACACCACTACATTTCTTAGGGGCTTCCATGAGGTATAAAAATGAGGAAAGGTTTGGGACTTCACTCCTTTATCATTACCATAGTGCCAGTCAAAATCAAGGGTACCTTTGTTGTTCAAATCCTATGGAAAGCATGGGATAAACTTAAGCCTCATCTTACTTGGGTAGGTGAGGGTTTTAAGAATGGCCTCTTCATTAAGTCTCAGTCTCTTTGGTTGTCACTTTGCTTAAAATTTCTTAATGTTCCCTTTGTATTAATACCTTATGTTAAAGGGTTAAGGATTTTTAGAAAAGGTGTGAAATTTATGAGTGGTCTCTTTTTCAAGGAGAATTAGGCCTAGATTACTTGGCCACAACTTTAGAACAATTTTAATTTAAATAGTTTAGATGTATAGGCTATAGTATAAATTCAAGGATCTATACCTGATAAATATTTTCAAAAAATAGGGGTTAACTCTCTTGTTCCTTGGTTGAAGGATTTTAATTGGCCTTCTTCCACCCCCTTCACCCAATACTCCCCTCAAATAGGTTATGAGTTTATATCCACTAAGTATGTTCCATATGAAATGTTCAACCTTAGATGGAATCTCTATTCTAGACATGGGGTTTAGGCCAAACACTTTAACAATGTGTGGACTGCTATCATTGATCCCAAAAAAACTCATTTTTATGGTGTCTCCTTTATCAGGGCTCACCTATGGGCGATCGACTCAAACCTCTAAGAGTATCAAACCCCACCTTCCTAGTTTTCCAACAACCAAAGACTTATAAGCACCTTTTTCATTTTTCTCTCATGTATAATCTACATGGTGTTAAATTTATTCCCTTTTTTAGCCCTTCTAACCTAAATCCTTCAAATGTGAAATGAATCTCTTAAGGGACTTAGCTCTATTTCTTACAAAATACAACTGATTTTGGTATATCTTTTGATCTGGCATTTTATTTCAAATATGGAAAGTTATAAATTATACTTGATTTAATCATGAAAAGATGAAATGTAGTTTTTATGTTACTAACAAAATTACTATTATATCTAATGTCACTATTTAGATTCAAAGTGAAACTGATAAATTCCACCTAGAGGTTACCCACCTCTAGCATTTTACTTGACCACTAGGGAAATTCCTTATGTGTAATTATCCCAAAACCTCTTGATCCTCCATGGTATCTGATGCCTCCCTCAGGATGAAGGCATGGACCACACTGACAGTGTTCTAGAATGAGACATAAGAGTCATTATCATTAGTCATCACCTCACTAAGCTTCCCCATGACATGGTGGTGTATGTGGATCTTCCAAATCTGAAGGTGATGGTAGGGGTTGGGGATCTCCTCCCCCAACTCATGATGGTAACATCAGTGGATGGGTTCCTCCTTCAAGGAAAATTTCCATGACTAGCTCTATCTATCTCTCTTAAAAGAAACCAATATGAAGCATTATAATCTCAATAAAATGATGGGTGGGAGCCCTTACCTATGGATAAAGACCCTCCTACTTTGGGAGGATGGGGTGTAAGCCTTAGGACCCATCATTTCCACTGCCTCCCTTGACATCCATGCTTGTTTTGACTGCTTAATTATTCTCTTTATTGCATTTTATTACTTTCTCTACATTTTTATTAAACTCTTTATGTGATTCTTATTTTTATGTGTGGTCATTTATTGACCACATGTTAGACTTTTCCTAAGGTTTTTTTGCCCTCAGTGTAATTATGATCATGGGGTGTGACTTATCCACCCATTTTTGTATTATTAGCATTGTACCATATCTTTGTTTGATTAATATATTGATAAAATCTTTAATCAAAAAAATATATCATTTTCCATACACTTAAAACTTTCAAATAGTTAATATATATACATCACTTAATGTTTATATGTTATATTTATTACCCTAAAAATTTAAGATGTAAAGTTATGGACCCTTTCCCCTACATCACTTAATGTCTATTTGATATTTATTACCCTAAAAACTTAATATGTAAAGACATGGATCTTTTCCCATAAATCTCTTTCATTTATTCCCCTTCCCAACCCAAAATAAAATATGTATATGATTGAATTTATAAACAATTATCTTCATAAATTAAAACTCACATCTTTCCACTCACATATTTTTATGAAAAGCCTATAAAAAATAGTTAATGGAGTCCACATAATTATATTTACAAGTTTTAAAGTTACAAACACACATAGATTGAATAAGATGCTACATAGTAGACACAAGTACCTCTTGAGTGGATCCCATAGAGAGATGGGTTGTACCCTTCTCTTAGAGAAGATTTCCCAAATTAAAAATTGAGTTAATGATTTTGATGTGAACCTTTTACAACTAATTCCTATAAAACAAGTTGAAAAGTTTAGTTTACATAGTAATTAATGTGATTATACATAAATATTATTTTTATTTAACTTCACAAACTAGTCGTGCTTCGTATTATAAATATAAATAATAAACATGAATTATTGTTAAAAATATATTTTATTTAGTTTTTATAAGTTTTTATCATGATAGAATATGAGATTTAAAAAAAGGAAATGATAATGGAGTATAAAATGAAAAAAGGAAAAGAAAGTGGAACATGGAAATGTAAGGGTAAATTTCAAATTTTGACAATGGAAAAAAACTCTACAATAGGTCAAAAACTAAGACATCATGAATATCTTGATGTATAAGTAGGTGACAAAGGAGTGGGGGACATGGGTCCATATATGGTCTCATAAATATATTTTTAAATCTAGGATCTCCCCAAAAATAGATAGGACATGGGTTGAAAGGTTAGATGGCAAAATAATTGAGAAATCTTTTGAGGAATATCATCTTATAGATCCAACATTGGAAGAAGAGACCTATTATTTATAAGTGTGTGATATGGTGGTGGAAAGATGTCTCTCCATGATGTAAAATACTTTAATTATCAATTTCATGGTCTCGAGACTAAACATTGATGTAGTGAAAAAATGGATGAACTTGAAGTGGAAACCAAAGGGATAACTTGACATCTCCACCTTGTTGAAGGATTTATTCAATTTATCCTTATCAAACAAGAAGGACTACTCTAGTAGCTTTCCTAGAGGACCATGGTTTTTAGGGAAAGGTATTATTTTACTTTAAAAATGGAAACTAGGTTTCAATCTAGACAAAGAAAACTTCAATCAAATTCCCATTTAGGTCAAATTCCAAGGTCTCTCTCTGGAATACTAGGAAGCAAAGGTGATGATAGGGATATAAAAACATATGGGCTAGTTCATCAATTTTTATATAATAACCAAGTTGACAAAAAAGTTATTTTTCATTAGGTTTTTTGTTAATGCTTCCTTTGACAATGATATACTTTCATATATAAAGGTCAAATCTAATTTTTTTGACTAAATCAATTTAATATAATATGAAATATTACCTCTAGTTTGTCACAAATGTATATGCCTAAGACATGGGGTTCAAAATTGACAATAAAATATGAAAGAAAAATTAATATGGATAAGGAGAGAGGACTGCAATAATGTAAATCCCTGGTCTCAATATAAAGTTGAAATTTCTTCCACTATTTAAGTGGAAAAGGAGAGTTCCCTTGAATTGTGAAGGAAATTATTAATTTGTAGTTATTTAAAGGAAAAGAGTCCAAATATATTAAAAACCTAGATAAGTAATATCATGATGACCCAACCACTATAATGAAAGAGACAAAACTACACCCTTAAGAATTCTTCAAGAAATAAGAATGCGTATATGGTTTGATGCCAAAATATCTTGAAGAAGGTGAATTTAACACTAAAGGTGACATGTTTGTTTGTCATGTTTTACCAATTATTAAGAGAGTTAATTTGATTAATAAAAAGGATAATAATTCAAATAATACACTCTCAACTGAGTGCTTAGTGACCTTAGAATCAAATATTGACTCTCCTTTGGATTCTATGGAGGGATCATCTTTCTGTTGGATTCTAAAGATTAAAGTTACCAATAGGAATATAATTTTATTTTCATTTTTAAAGTTTAAGGCCCATAAATGGTTATCAACAAAAGTTTCACCCTCAAGGATATTTTTCAAGCTTCCTCACTTAAGTTATAGTATGGAGACACTTATACATTGTGGGTGGCCTAATCAGTGAGATGAATCTCTAGATAGGGTTAGGTCCCTTAATGATCTCACTCTAATACCTCTACTATATATATTTCTTGTAAAGGAAAATGGTAATAGAATTGAAAGTAAACTAATATAGGTATAGGTGATGCAACAAATTAACATCCTCCACTTGACCATCATGTAGTAAAAACATTAGTTAGGCCTGAATTTCATCACACTACTCAGCAAGGACCTTTAACCATGAGTGTTTTGACATGGAGGTAATATATAGTGCATTTAATGATAGGTTTAATCAATAGGTATGATAAATACACTAATGACTGAAATCAATGTCTAAACTATGCAAAAATGCCTCAAACTCACCTTGTGACCTGAAAGAATACAATCCATTGCAAAGAGGTAGGAAAGGGAAAATGAGAGAGAGTAGAAGCACTACTGCTAAAATTCATCAACAATCATGCAAGTACACTAGTTTCAAGCATATGATAAGGAAAGAGTCAAATTTATTCACATTCAAAGGCATAGTAAAAGTGTTTAGTTAAGCAGGGCTCAGCCATACTCATCCAAAGGATCCATTACAATCTATTCAAGGCTATATATATAAGAGAAAGTGAGAAGAGGAGAGAGAGAGAGAGAGAGAGAGAGAGAGAGAGAGAGAGAGAGAGAGAGAGAGAGAGAGAGAGAGAGAGAGAGAGAGAGAGAGAGAGAGAGAGAGAGAGAGAGAGAGAGAGAGAGAGAGAGAGAGAGAGAGAGAGAGAGACCTAGGAACATAAATAACAAGTGTCATATCTTTAAAAAATAGGTTAAAAGTAAGAAGAATGAAAATAGGTAGTTATGAAGCTTCTCATAAATATGAGTGTGATTGATCTGATGGCATTCATTCCAAGGTGGCATGAAGTTACTTCATTGCCTTGGTGACTCATCTATTTAATTTAAAACTGCCCATTTGAGATCATTATGGGTTGACAAGTCACATTCATGGAGTCCAATATTTTAATTTAATTAGACATCTATTGAATACCCAAATCTAATCATCCTTACATACTTGTTCTATAATCTCTCTCATCATTCATATGTATTCTCTCTAGAAAAGCCTATTCTTTGTCACCCTATTTTATTGCAAAGATCCTTGTTTATAGAGATCCAAATCACTTCCATGAAAAAAAAAGGAATATTTTGGCACCAACTATCCCCTTACAACTTCACCAAAAGTTTCATGATCTAACTCTCAAGGTAGACCTCCTTTCTCTCTATCCATTTTTTCCAATTAGGCCTAATGCAAGCCATAAGTATTGTAGACCATAAAAGGCCATTAAATAACACTTAAAAATAATTTATGGTACATCAAAATATGTTTGATTGACAATTTTCAAATAATTTCAATGGATGGAATTAAAATTAGACAAGTTTTTCACTTTCAAGTTGTAGTTTGCATATGCACAAGCATGAGGAGGTCGAGGGCTTACAAAAATTAACATTTTGGTATTAGGAGTGTTTAAAATAAAAATAATCCTTTTTTTATCTCTACCCCATCATTTATCAACCCATCCAAGTGGTGTTTGTCCTTGAGCAACTCTAAAACCACTCAAAACTGTTAACTTCTAGAATTTTGTGCATGTTTAAGATTGTCAAGATTGGATATAAGTTATTTTTGCCATTTTTATCAATATTTAGACCTAATAAACACACCATAAATATCATTATAACTCCCTCAAACTCTATTCTATAAATAAAATTCACCAATTCAATGAAAACATTACATATCCTCATAAATTTTTGAAGATATATTTGAAAAGGAGCTTCTTAACAAGTTTTCTAGTCTTGTTTGAAACTAAGGTTTATTAGTTGTTAAAACCATGATTTTATTCTATTATTTATCCTTATTAAATTATATAAAACCCTATTTTACAACCTCATAATATATTTCACCTATCAATTCATCCCAAAATTGTATATTTCTTCAAGTCTTACAGGCAGTTGTAGGTATTCTTATAGGTTCCATAGGCCTAATAAATTATTTAATAAAAAAATGATTATTTATTACCTATATTGAAATAAATGATCTTAAATTCTATAAATATTTATCCATATATCCTAAACACAATTTATTCCTTCTCATCTCAGACTCAATAAAAGGCCTTTCCCTTGTTCATTTTCTATGTATGGGCATGTAACCATGTAGTGCTTCATGTAGGGTATGCAAATTTATAGTTTGAGACTTTTGAAAGTGTTTGAAGACTCATGGTGGATTTATGGAGCATTTAAGGATGGTGGATAAAATATTATAATTCCCTAAATAGTCCACTTAATGTTATGTTGTGGAGCCTATTTCCACATTACAATGTATTTCAAATATTATACATTAAAATGTCCTATACACTCTTAATATAATGTCTCAAGTAAAAAAAATTTAGGATCCCCCTTTTTCTAGGAGTATAGATACATGGTTTATCTATACTTATATATGTGTGGTGTCATCACCAATGATTAATGGGGAACTATTATGGGTTGACTTGGTCCATGGTTTTGATACCTATTGTTTTGTAAAAGCACTATGTCGATTACCTATTGATGTAATTATATATACATGGACATATAGTAGGTGATACATTAGAAGAAATGAGTTTGAGAATGTGAACATAGTATGTGAATTCAAGTATGAATTTGAGAGATTTTGTTGAGCATAGTGTCAAACAATATTTATGTATTGTAATTGTGTGAAGACTACTCTGATAGTGGATCATACTCTTGTTGGCTTGTAATAATATCTGAGCAAGTGTTTCTTAGTGGATGTAGCCCACATTTGGCATGTAACCATGATTTCTTCATGTAGGGTATGCAAATTTATAGTTTGATACTTTTTAAATTGTTTAAAAACTCCTAGTGGATTTATAGGACATTTAAGGATGGTGGAAAAAATATTATAGTTACCCTAATAATCCTCTTAAGAGTTATTTCCATTCAAAAATAGAGCTTGATTGGGTGCATGCTTGGTGTGTTCTTAACACCTTATTTCTCCACTGGTTTTTTGGGAAAATGGCCTTAAAATATGATGAAGACTTTGTAATATGAGTTAGGGGATAAAACTATAATTTCAATATCCCATTCATACCCTCATACACTTTTAGGTGCAAAGCATTGACCTACAAGTTTAAAGACTTTTAGGTTAACAAAATATTGCATTGGCTTAGGTTGAAAGCATGCCTTAAGGATTATATATGGCCATCTACTAGGGGAGGGTATGTAGAATTTATTGAGGCTTATTAAAGTCATATAAATCCTATCCTTGGAGTATGATATACATCTCAAAAATCAAATACTTATTCTTCAAGTTACATTCTAAAACCCCCCAAAAATCATAACTGTTACAATAGCAAGCATGTCAAACTCTTCAAATACCTTGTCAATGATGTTTTTTAGCTTGTTCATGTTTTTTTGGGCCTTTAACCTGCTTCAGTAACTTTGCACATGTCAACAAAACTATCTCAATTGACCAAGAGTCCTCCAAAGCTTCTTATGACTACAAAAAGGCTCAAAACTATCCATTCTAGGCTAATGACCTTCATCAGTGAAAAATGAGACTAAAAATATATGTAAGGTTTTCAAAAACCTCCTAATTCCTTTCTTATTGAATCCATACTTATAACTAGCTTCAAAACACCATTTCAATGAGAAAATTGAGCCAGTAAGGGTTTCATAGGGTTTTAGACCACCTTACCTTCTTGGCAATCATTAATAAAGTCTAATCCATGGAACTTATGAATAATTAATGGAAATTTAGGGTCATTATTGCCCCATATTTGGCCAATATATGTTGACCTAACCTTCTCTTTCCTATTCACACCAAGCATCTGAAGCTAGTCCTTCTAATCTTGCCAAGAGCTTGATAGAAGAAAAGAAGTATTTTTTGCATGATTTTGGCATGTGAAAGATTCCTAAAATTGGATTTGAATTAAGGGATATGAAGAGATAAATTTTGAAGAATTTACACCTAAAAATGAGCCCTCTAAATTAGTACAAGTGACTAAATTGCCTTATTTTGGCATTGAAACTATAATGACTGATCATTGCTATGATCTGACACTGTCATATAATGAAATGTTTACAAAATTCATGTTAGAAACCTTCTAAAAAGTCATTTCCAAGTGATTTTCTATGTGAGTTCCACATTTTAGGGTTTTGAAATGGTATTTGACAAGTTTACACTTGTTAGTGATGCATAAGGAAGTTTTAAAATGACTTAATGACCTTGGATATAACATGAAACTTATAAGACATCAAAATACCCTATTACACATGTTAAAACCTCATAATATAACCATTTCATATTGAAAATAATGACTTGTGAAATAAAAATACTTTAGGAGACTTAAATACTCAACAAATATCTTTACTTTAACTTTTCTAAAAGAAACTTAAACTATGCTAAACACAAAAGGGAAACCATCCTAAAAGAATATTTGAAGACCATAAATGGATATCAACAGAGTTAAAATGAGCTAACTAGCAATTTTTTTATGAACTTGATCTATGGTAGCCAAAATTTGGCTAATAGGAACTCAAACAAAATTAGATATGTAATTAAAAATGAATTTTCTTTTTATTCATTTTTTGATTTAAGCAAACAATAAGTTGTCCTATTTTAGAAGAGCCTTTTTGGCAAAAGATTTTTTCCTAACTTTGATAAAAAGGAATCCATTTTAATAATATATCTAAACATTATCTCTCAATCATATAATGAGGCTCTTTTCCCTCTCCTTCGGTATAAGAAATTAAGTTTATAGTGTTTTTTATCGAAGGGGAAAAAGCTCCTAAACTGAATGGGTTCTCACTTGGTTTCTTTCAAAACTATTGGAATATTATCTAGTTGGATGTTGTAGTAGATATTGATGAATTTATCTTCCTAGGGTCTATCCTCAGTGAAATCAACAATACCTCTTAGCTCTCATTCCAAAAAAAATATGATTCAAAGACTTCAAAGACTTTAAACCTGTTAGTCTATGAAATATAATTTATAAGGAGTTTTCCAAACTTTTAGCCTTGATATTTCAAACCATCTTTCCAAAACCCATTTTGTACCTCCAAGGTAAATTTAATCATGGTAGGTAAATCACTAAAATCATAATTACTATCAGCATATTTATCCATAGGTATTTATTTGTTTATTTACTTTATGTTTTGGTTTGTTATTATTAATTTGTGTGAGTTGGTTCATGGAGATTAGTTGGATACTACAACCACATGTAAAAGCTTTATAAGGTTTTACCTTCCTTGTAAATAATAACTCAAAATAACGTAATTAAATTTTGTGTTGAAAATTATGTTTGCAATGTAATTTGTTCATGTTATCTATGGATATTTAGGACAATAGTGGTAACAAAGCTATGGTAAAGGAGGAGAGAGACACCATGGTAAATGATGAGAGAGCAAGTAATTTTTTCTTATGTTAAAATGTATGCATGTCAAATAAATTTTTCATGCCTATAAATTCATTTTTAAAGGGTTATTTATTATTTTATATGGTTTGATAACACTTATATAGCCTACTCCTCGAAATTCCAAGTGATACATTCATTTTGAATGGAAAAATAGTTACCAAATCTAATTTTGTAACATGCAAAGCTCCTAAATTTGAATTATACAGTTCAAAATTATTTAAATCCAATATCTAAAGACCAAAAACACCTATTTGTAAAAGTATAGCCTTCCAAACCTATATAAAAGTAGCCATGGCATTTTTTATGTGTTTTATGAGCTTTTATCAGCATTAAATCTCTTAAAAATTGATATGAGTTCTATTTGAAACCCTTGTTTGATGTGTACGACCTAAAAATGAACCTGCATGATCTCCACACTTTACAATGGCATCCCCTTGGAAAATAAATCTGATTTGAAAAATAACAATCTTCTTCGACAAGCATAAAATAGAAACAAATTAGGTTGCATCGCCTTTGGCTTTCCCTATGTATATTGAAGTAATAAATGTAGTTGTATGATCCTCCATATGTAGTAATGGCATACCGATATGATTTGAATTTTTTTATTCACTACCAATAAGCTGAAACTTTGGATAAATCTCTATCATATAGCCTCAATCTTGATCTGTGGCATTTGTACATATTTTTGGCATTGTCTACAAGTTTTTTAGAGTAGATCTACAGAAGTGAGCTACTTGGGTTTGAAAATGGCATGAAATATCTGAGAGGAGCCTGAATTTTATTTATTTATTTATGTTTCAAGTATAAAAGCATTAGGGTTACATGGGGACCACATAAAGTTGAAGCAGCAATGCCCTTTTTACCTTTGCAATTTTTTTTCACTAGTGAAAATAGATTGCATGTAATTTATTCTTTTTTATAATTTTCCCACACTAAAAAATTAGGTTTAAATAATAAATATTTTATTCATATTTTTTAAATGTTTATAGAGTAGTTGGAAATGTTGATTTTATAAAGACACATGTAAGTGTAGAGGTCAAGAGTTCAAACCTCCAAAGCATATTTTTGCTCAAATTTTCTTTTGGTTATATTTTTTTGCATTCATCATTGATTTTCTTGTACAATGACAATTATTTCACTATCTTATCCAAATATGGTCATGTGATCAAAAAATTTATAGGGTTTTGGATGTTCAAGACACATTGGAATGGTCAATTTTATAACTTGAAGTGTCCTTATATAACTTTTGTAAAAAATGTAGTGAAATATGATATATAAAGATGAATTTTTGGTACAAAATGACACCTCTACAATGAAAATTTTCATAATGTCACCTCATGTTTGTGTTATTAGATAACATATTATCATTTATAGGTCCATCAGGATCCTTGTTATTGACAAAGTGGAAGTGTCACACTGGAGGTTGGAAGATCTATTAGAGGCTACAGGACTATTCCCCTTATCTAGTCAATTATTCGCTCAGAGTTTGGGTCAAATGTTTGAATGGTAGTTTTGGTAGCATTAGTTTGTTTAGTTTAATTCCCTTTTTGGCTTTCTATCCATAATTTTTCATGACATGGAGTAGACAAGATTGTTTATTTTGTTTCTCTTATTGCACAACTTCTCAGATCTTGCCGTATAAGGGGAGAATATATAGCATTGGTAGGTATTTGATCAATTTTTGGTGACAATATGATTTAATAGGTGTTAATATCACAAGCAGTGTTGATCAAAGGTCACATACATTTATTAAACATTAGGGAGATGTGCCATATAGGGTACAGATTGGTTACTTTGACAGGCTTCTAGGTGGACAATTATGTGTATTGATGTAGTTGGACAAGCCTTGATCATGTTCTACTATATTAATATATAATGATCATAGAGTATGAACATGCCTTGATCATGTTCATCAACCTTTTATGGCAAAATTCATAGGTTGGGATTCTATATAGAGAGATATTGGTTTTAATCATTACCAAGACATGTATAGTACACTAGTTGAAGTTATTTCAAAGTTTCTTTGATGAATTCAAGGTCATTGCTAAAGTTATTTGATATTGTATACCCCTTTGGATCAAGGGGGAGTTTTTTGGATTATTTATCCAAAGGTATTTGTTTGTTTGGTCCTTTATTTTTTGGTTTATTATTTGTAATTAGTGTGACTTTGTTCATGAGAATAAATTAGATCTCAAAACCACCTGTAAAAACTCAATAAGATCTTACTTTCCTATAAATAACAACTCAAAATAATATAATTACATTTTTGTGTTGAAAACTATGTTTGCAATGTAATTTGTTCATATTATCTACTAATATCTAGGCCAATAATTATGATCCATGAACATATTCATACTTTGGAAAATATTAATATAATAAGCTTAATTCTCAAGTCAAACATGAATAAATACTAGGACATGGTTTTATGGTCCTCTCTCGAATTGTTTTTAGAAAGGATTTATCTCAACCTCAAATCCTTAAAATTGGTCCTCTCCTATATCTCAACACCCATGTTTTATTATTTAATCAATGACTCTATTGCGAGTTTATTTTTCAATGTAAATATGTTCAAATCAAAGATATACCATATATCTCTATCTCTTCACTCTTATGGTAGAAACTATGGGAATGAGTTTATTAGAGACTCTCATCAAGGGTAGACTAAATAGAATGAAAAATACTTCACTAATTGGTATGATTTCACATCAAAAATTTGTGGATGACACCAATATTTAAGCATAAAAATAAATAAATTATAAACATCATAAATTATTATTTCAAAGTTTATAATAAACATGTCCATTTGGAAAAATATCACTCTTATTTAACAATACACTAGCTTTTAGAAAGTAGTGTGTTGACATGCATTTTGGCACACACCAACATACAATTGGAAAAGAGAAGGCTCAACTAGTGAGGTTCCAACCTTCCACCTCTCTTGAAAAGAAGTAGGCTTGGTATCAACTTTCCTAAGGTCTCTATCTACCAGGTTATGGTGAACTAGATATAGCAATTGGATGATGTAAGTTATTCCATGCAAGGGGACCATTTGGAATATAATTTAAGACTTATAAAATAAAATTGATTTATTATGCCCCAAAGAACCAACTCTTTCATTTTTTTCAATAAACTCATCATTGGTTGGTGCTTGCCCTTAATTTAACAAATTCAATAATGAATTAAAATAGACAAGTAAAGTTCATGCAATCTAAATGAAACTTATAAACATATACTATAAATGATAATACTCTAAAACTAAGATAATAGGTTATAACAAAATATAAAAATATAGAGAGTAGAGAGAAAGATAAATGTGGCTATATTTCAATGTATACAAATCTAGTTCATTCAATAAGACAACTCCCATTAAACCTCTCTTCTGTTTGACCAATATTCATGTAATCATAAACAAAGATGGTGCTAAAGTATGAGAAAAAATTGACTATGAGTAAAAATTAAAAATACCACCATATACCTACATAGATAATGAAAATTCACTTCAAAACCTTTGAATTCAGAGATATTACATAAAAAGAACAATGTTTGGGATCCGCCCTTCTTAGTTGAAACTAAAAATAAGCCTCAGAACAACATAGCACACAATAAAAAGAAAAAAAATAAAATAATAAAATGAATGGAATGAAAAGGTATAGTTCTTATACACTAACCTCTAAATCTAAATGAACTAGCCCTTGTTACAATAAAGAACTAGTCTTAAATAGACACTTTATCTAGTGGATCCTTAGTTCAGCCTGTAAATGCATGATTATGATAGCTTAAAAATTTGGGTCCACCTGAGACCAAATTAATTTCCATTCTAACCAAAATCTAAGTATAAATGGCTATGATGATTGAATTCCACTTAAAACATGTGTAGTGTAATTTCATTGGGATCCTCTTCAAGATTTCAAGTTGGCCATGACTTGCATAGTTAAAAGCCATGCCTCCTCAAGAAAAACTTTGTCTTTTGTGTCCCTTTGATTGATTCCAATACACATGCCATTATTAGGTAAATTAAACTCTCTAACTACCTTTTAATTCTGGGATCTATAATCTCATTTCTAGTAGCGTACAAGCACGTACCTAATCACACAATTTTGATTAGATCCATAGTATAATTTTTAGATATTGAGGGCCTAGATGAGTAGGATAGACATCAAATTCGAGCTATGATACTTTTCATGGAGTTTCAATTATCCATATTGGAAAAGTCACACCATGTGTCCACTTCTTGCTCATTCAAGAGCTTGGGGACTAGGAACAAAATTTAAATCACCCTAGGCAGGTGAGGGTTTGAAACTTGACATTTAGAAACATCTTGTTTAGTCTCAGGAGATCCTCTAATTCTATAAAAATGACTTCATATTTTACGATCAATCATGGGTCCAAAATTTATGATCAAATACCATGTGTAAACTTGATATATAAAGGCACATAAGTCCACTTTAATGATTTAACAATTTTGATAGTCAAGATAACCATCAAATTTAAGCTCATATTACTAACAAGGATGACACTATGTAGTCTTGTTGGTAGGATCATGCCATGTGGTAGCTTCCATTCTATACCCTATGTAACTGGCATCTAACTACACTACTAATGTTGAATGGTCCCAATGTGATGATAATGACACTTATCAGTATTTTCTCATTCAAAGCCTCACTGAATCCTTGAAGACACATGGGCTACCTTGAAGTAGCAGGGAAACTATATTTGGACAGATGGCCCCATCTCACCTGCCTAGGACTTGAAAATTTTGGCATAAAATCTAAAAGGGTTAGGATCCATGTGGAAATGAGATCCTATCATGTGGCCACATCTTGCTCATCTATGGGCATAGGGACTTGTGATTAAAAATGATCATTAAAATCCAAATTTTCAAGTATAAATGTCTAAGTTGATAATCCCAAAATAAATATAAATGGAAATTAGAATTGGCCAAAATAAATGGGTCCCTTTATTAAATTTGAATCCAAATCAATCCATTTTATATAAGTGACTATGTCCAAATCCCAAATATAAAATCCATTACCCATTTAAAGTGAAATTAAAGTACAAATAGACTACAATTAGATGAAGAAACCATGAAAAAATAAATTCTCAAACACCCAAATCCATTCTTAGGGTCTGATTATTTTTACAAGTGAGATGGCCATCAAATTTAGGCTCACATAGTACTGACTAATATTTTTACGTGTCCATAATTGGCATGATCATACCACATGGTGGTTCCTTAATCATCTATGGCTTGGGGATATCTCCAACTAGATAGGTTTCTTATTTGATTCGATGATATGATATTTCACCATGTGGTGTCATCTCACTCACATGGGAGAATGAATACATTTCCATTATGTATCAAATTTTATGGGATTCTAGGATCTTAACAAGTGGCATCATCCCATGTTCTTAGCATCTCACATTTATATTTAAAATTCACATACTATTTTAGGGATATAGAGAAGTGATAATCCACCACACAACATCATCTCACTCACCCAAGAGCTTGGATACTTTAGTTCAAGGACTAATGTTCCCTAATGAATTAGGGAAACTATATATAGACATGTGGCCATATCTATTTTTCTCAAGGAATTAAATACTTAAAATAAGTCCCAAAAGGGTTATGATCCATAGGGCGATCAGATCTTGACACAAAACCACATCTTGTTCATCTAGGAGGCCAAATAGCTACAATGAAAAAGGTAGCCATTCAAATTATTAGATTTTCAAACATAAATGGCTAATTAAAACCCCAAAACAAAGTCCCTTTGCCAAATTTACTGCCAAACTAGCCTATTTTAAGATAAAATAACTAAGTCAAATAATGAGGCAATATAAATAATTACTCATATTTCATTTGCATAGAGTAAAAATAGGATTAAATGGAGATAAAATCATTGAATTAAACAACCTCATTTACTCAAAAATAAACCTAATTTATTCCAATATAAATGAAACTAACTAAAACATAAAAATTAAGATATACAAACCTTTAGTCTACTTAATTTGAACCAAAGCAAAAATGTACCAAATTCCTAAAGAAAATAAATATAATCCAAAACATTTAAATAGTTAGAGAATTAAAAAATATTTAATCCCATTTTAAGGGGATTAAATATTTGTTAATTATCTAACTATTTTAAAGGTTTTGGATTCTTATAGGTGAGATGACTATTAAATTAGGCTCATATAAGGTTGACTAGGGTGCTTGGGTTTCCAGAGTTGTAATAGTTGTGACACATGACATCTCCATGTTCATCTAATTCTCAATTGGGGTTTTAATATAAGCTAATGATTTAATAGCTGAGATGCAATAATATCTTGCCACATGGCCTCATCTTTCTCATCCCAGAGGTCATGAGACTTGGCTCAAAATACAATAGGTACTAACTATAGTGTGGCACAAATAACCAAATAAGTGGCATAATCATAGGAATTTGGGAGGTTGGAAATGTGTTCAATGTGCACGGACAACATAGAGATGCAAGGAGACTACATTGTGCCATGTGGTAGCATCCTTCTTACTTGGGGCCATCACTTGTACGTACAAAGTGCACTAACCACCTGAGGCCTAGGATAAGTGAGATCTAACCACATGTCATCATATCAATTACCCAAGAGCTCATGGGTGAGGTAAAAAAATCAAGGCATGATAATAAATAATCCATGTAGTACGATGACATGTGTCCTCATCTCAGGCACGTAGAAGATTGAAGACTCATCTATGAGGTTCATAGGGCCTAGAGAAGTGAATAAGTAAGATCACACTAGGTGTCCCCATCCTATTCATCTAGAAGGTCTTGGACTTGATAAATGTGACTATGTCCTAAAAAGAATTAGGGAAAAAAATAATTGATGAGTGGCCTGACATCTCTATCTTTGGATTCATAAGAAAGGAAGTGGCCATTAGACTATGAAATAAAAGTAGCCATTAGGTCTTACAAATGAATTTTATTTCATAAAAAATGTCTAAGTCATAATCCAATAAAAACATATAAAAATAAATAAATAATTGAATAAAATGCCCACTTTTCCAAACTTAAAGCTAACTTTGATCCATTAAAATAAAGCTACTAATTTTAGGAATAGAATGATGCAAAAATAAATCAACTTGGCATCTAAAAGAACTAGAAATGAATCACACCTAGTGAATAAAAATCTTCTTCATTCACCAAACTTCAGTTAATTTGGCCTAGAATGAAGTAAGTGACTAATTCCAAAGATAAAATGATGCACATTGTTAGTCACTTTAATTTGACACAAGGAAAAATGGGATAAAAATATAAAGAAAAAGTATAGAAACTTGGAAACAATCAGAAAATTTGCACAAATCTAAGGAAAAATGGTCTAAAAGAAGAACTTTAGTGCACTTCAAACCTAATTAAGGATAAACCAAGAATTAGTCTATTTATGAAAATTCAAATTATTATAACAATGAAATCCCAATCTATAAACTTTGAGATTAATCATACAATATGAAAACCTTGTTTTCAATCTTGCTAAAAATAGCAAAAGATGAATAAAATTCAGATTCCACACCCAAAGGACTTTCCTAAATCAGATTAATATGTAAAATAGGCCAAATACAAAAATTTAATTAAGAAACAATAGTATACTCTAGATTAGAAAGAGGTTTTATGATTTGATATGAAATTAGGGCATGTGATGTAAACAATAACAAATAGTGACTCTATTGGAAAATATTCTTGAATGAACAAATAAAAATGTCAATGAACCCAAATTTTATGGCCAAAATAGTTCATGGAACATGAAAAATCTTAATAAATGACAAGATTAGAATATAAAAGTGACTAGATATACTATCCTCATTTACCTGGTGTGTGTAAGATGATTTAATTTATCATTCCTTATGACATGCAAGGATTAAATGCTATGGCTCTAGATATTGGGCTAGTTAATTCTTCCTTGAAGATGTTTGCCTAGATAATGTTATTCTCCTAGACATGTGTTTAAAACCCTAACAAAGTTACCTATGGTTCACCCATGTCCTTGTTCTACTAACAGCGCAATGTCCATAGCCCTAGTAGAGATTGCTTGAATCACCAAGATCTAAGTCTTTCTAAAATTTATTTTATTTTTTTCTCTTTTTTCTCTATTTTTTTAATATATTGTCTCAATTTATGGTTGGGTATGACCATGGTAAATAAAATATATAACTATGGATTTTTCTCCATAGACCTTCACCATAATAGATTCACCCAAGAATATTTAGAAACCATTTAAGATTTGAAATTTGTGCTTGGTTTAGAGATAATAATTTCAGCGTCTAAATTATTTTTACCCAAACTTACCCAAATAAGAACAAAACCAAAACATCTAAAATATTTAAGCCTTTAATATTGACCTAGAAATATAATCTAAAGCAAAAAAAACTTAAGGAGCACTCTCATAATAAAATGTCATTAGTGATGCCTACCTGCAGGCCTTTCATTCATCACTTTCATTGATTAACATGGAAAATCAAAGGGAATAAATATACATGTTGGACTAAAATAAACACATAAATAATCCATACCATCATTTAAGAGCAAGGAAATCAAGTAAGGAAACTACACTAAAACAAACAAAGAAAATAAGTACGGAAGGGAAAGAAATAATACAAAATAGGGTATTTAAAAAATCATTCCAATTGAATTCAATCTTAGAAGGGGAGTATAAGAAAATGCCCTTTGAAAATTAAGAAGACATCCTCACTAGTTATACACCTGAAACATAACAAATTCACACTCAAGATTTGGATAAGGTTGGTAGGAATCCTATCATAAGGGAACACATAATTTTATTTATGCTTCCATGTACACTTAGAAACGCTATCCCAAAGAGTCTTATTAACAATGTATTCATGCAAAGTAAACATATTTATGTTATAAAACTTAGATTCATACTTACATTCAATTCATAGGAAGCACTTGGGATAGATTTTTAAGATATAGATATGCCCAAACATTAAACTGTTGTTGGGAATAGAGTGGGCATAAACACATACCAAAGTGACTTGTCTACCCAACTTAGTAGAGACATATTCCTTGTAGAAACTAAGTGGTGAATCCATTATTGGTTGTTCTTCAGCTAACATGGATGCTTTTTTATCATCTTTGTTATTACCTTCATCATCTAAAAGGCATAGGTTTTGTTCTTCCCATGTCAAGGACCTTCTAAATTTATCATCAGTGGATGAAATGTGTAGAGAGCTGCATTGAATCAAGTCATTTTAAACTATCACTCTCATTGTCTTCACTGCCTCATTTAGGCCATGAGGCTCAGGGTTTATCATTTTTATTTTGACTACTTCTACTACTAAGAAGGTCTCATGAGTGATGCAATCCCATTATACAGGTTATTTAGGAAGATCCTAATCTTTAGGTGCAAGGAAAACAACTTATCTTTCTCCCTTTTTCCACTGATCATTTGAAATGTATGAGTATTTCTCTTCAAGGGAGAGAAGTCCCATGATTGAACCATGCAAGTTCATACCTATCAAATCAAATGTAAATTTATCCAAGGGTGGGATATATTCCATTTTAAGCTATTCTAATTTACTAACTTCACATTGACAAATTATCTCTACAATATCTTCTTTTATTTCCTCTATTTTAAGGAGGGGAAGGGGGTTGAATTGATACAACTGATCCATTGATATTACTGAGCCAATTTACCAAATATAGGAGAAACAACATATGATATGGGTGTTTAATATGCATATCATGGATATTTTATATCTAGTTAATCTAACTCTTATATTTCATCTTCATGTTGAATGCAAGAATTGTGTTATTCTTCCTCATGTGCACAAATCCTTTTTATACTCAGATATTCATCTAAGAAATCTCTAGAGATGATTTTTATTTCTTCATAATTAGACTCATCTTCATCACTAATCTTAGGAACCAATTCTCACACACTAAATTAGACACTCTCAGTGAACATGATTACTTCAACACTTATCTCATTGTTTCCCTTGTCAGTTAAAAAAGTGAGGTTAGGAATTTAATATCATAATTCAACCCATGCATTGCTAGTTTGGGACCTCCTACAACAAATGTCTCTTGATTATGAATATAACCAAAATACACTAAATAAATGAAATAAGGTGAAATATCCTATTAATTAGATGTCAAATAAATCTAATCACATGCATTATAAAAAATAATAATTTTCTCATGTATCACAATGAGCTCTTGTTTAACATAAAATTGAGGTGATACTTGAATATAAACCACAAACTAGTCCATGGGTTGACTTATGGGAAAGAAAATCAAAATATTATAGGTGTAAACATCAAGTTGTCCTAACAAACAAAATGAGTTAGCACCATAGCCATGTGGAATTGATATTTTTTTAATGATAAACTTTTTTTGGTAATTCAATGCTAGAGATGTGAGTGAAGATGGGGTACTTTGAATAACTATAGTAGTTAGGGGGTCCAACTCTCTAAGATAAACCTTAGTATCCACCATCTCTTTTTGTAGGAATGGGTATTTCAACCCCTCATCCAACCAGTGAAAATTATTGTTGAATGATATCATGGGTTTGTTAGGATTCTTAAAATTTGTATAAAATTGATAGTATGAGGTAACATGGTCGATAAGCAGACTAAAATGATTGAAAAACAAGTTTTCAAAGATATCCCATGAGGTGATGTATCTTTTTAGAAAATATAGATTCTAATAGTAAAAATATTCATTCAATGAATATGGAAATAGGTGGAAAACCACATACTCATGTTGGATCTAGTCCTAGACAATTGCCTCTTTAATATCTTGTATATTCTCTTTAGCATTTTAAATCCCACCATGTGTATAGTTTGAACATAATTTATTGGGATTATTAAGCAAGTCATGAGTAGGCCCTAGAATGCTCATAGGGAACAAAACTCCTACCAAGCTAAGATAAGGGCATAGGTGGGTTAAAATAATATTTATGTGCTCTTTAGGCACATAATATGGTTAAAATGTACATAATAACATCACAATAAAGCATAGATCCAAAATAAATATGCCCTTCAGACAATCCTAATATCATTCCTATTGATTTGAGTTTTGGCACACACCAACATGCAGGAAGAAAAGAGAAGACTCAACTATGTAGGATCCCCCCTTCCACCTCTCCTAAAAAGAAGTAGGCTTAGTAAAAACATCCTCAATTTCTCTCAATAACAGGTCATAGAGAAATAGATACCCCAATTGGTCGATGCAAGATGTTCCATACAAGGGGCCTATTTAGAATGTGCTTCTAGATTTATGAAATAAGATTAGTCTATTATGGCCAAGAAAACAAACTCATTTATATTTTTCAATAGACTTCTCAGTATTTTGTGCTTGTCCTTAATATAAAATATTCAACAATGAATTGAAAGAGACAAGCAGATTTTATGCAATCTAGATGAAACTCATAAGCACATATTATATGTGAGACTATTATATAACTAAATTAACATGTTATAAAAAATATGAAAATATGGAGGGTAGGCAGAAAGAGAAATGATCCTGTATTGTAATGCATTCAAATTTGGTTCATTTGATTAGAAAAATACCATAAAACCACTCTTTTGTTTGACCAATATTTCATAATCATGAACAAAGATGGTGCTAAATTCTAGATAAAACTTGACTATGAAGAAAGAGGAATAAGACCACTATATAAATTAGTAGATCATAAGAACTCACTTTAGAACCTTTCAATCTAAATATATTACATAAAAAGAACAATTTTTGGGGTCCACCCTTCTTAGTTGAAACTATAAAAATGCCTCAATACAACATAACTCGTAGGAAAAATAAACTAACTAAAACAAGAATAGTAGGGAATGAAAGGGTCTATTTATTCTACTATATCCTCTAAATATAAATTAATTAACCCTTCCTATAATGAATAATTGGTATTAAATAAACACTTTGTCCAATGGGTTCCCAGCTCATCCCACAAATGGGTGGTTATGACAACTCAACGATCTAGCTTCACTTGAGACTAACGCAAGTTCTATTTTAACCACCATCCAATTATTAGGGGCCATGCTAATTTAATTATATTTGAAACCTATGTATTATAATGTTGATAGGATCCTTTTTGGTGTTTCCATTTATCCATTACCTACATAATTAGAATCCACACCTCTTCAAGGTAGATATTGTCTTATGTGGCCCTTTACTTGATCCCAATGTGCATGCCATTATTTTTCTAATTCCACTACTTTAATACCCTTAAATTTTAGGCTCTATGATCTCACCACTGCTATAATACATGCCCATACCTAATCACACATATCCCATTGAACCCAAAATCTAATTTCTATAAATTTATGGCTTGGATGGGCAAGATGGTCATCAAATATGAGCCTGAATCCTTTTCATAGAGGTCCAAATATCCATATTGGGAAGGCCACACCCTATGGCATCTTTTTATTTGTGAAATATATCAGCGACTAGAAATAAAATTCTAATCACCCTAGGTGAATTAGGAAGTACTACTTGACACTTGACATCATCTATCTTAGTCTAAGGGAATCCTCCACTTCCAAAAAAGTGATTAAGTATTTTATGATCAATCTTGGGTTTAGAATCCATGAGTGACTCCCATATGGTAACTTGAACTTAAAATATGCTTAAGACTACTTCCAAGTTTTGATATTTTTTATGGTTGAGACAATTGTCAAAATTAAGCTCATACTACCGACAAGGATGTCAACATGCAATATTGATGGCAAGATCATGCCACATAATAGTTTTCCATCTATCCACTACATAAATAGGATCTAAATATATTGATCATCTTGAATGATCTTAGTGAGATGAGATTATGGCATTTTTTAGGATATCACTCACTCAAAGCCTCTTTGGATCCTTGAAGACACATGAGTTACCCTTAAGAAGCAGGTAAATTATATCTAGACACATGCTCACAACTCACTTTCCCATTTCCTGAAACACTTGGCATGAATCATGAAATGGCTAGGAGTCATGGGGTGATGAGATCCTAATACATGGCCACATCTTTCTCTTCTAGGGCCTAAGGACCTGTGAGGAAAAAACCATTATAATTCATATTTTTAAGTATAAAGGCTAAGTCTACAAACCCAAAATAAATACAAAGGGAAAATAGACCTGGCCAAAATAAATAGGTCCCTTTGCTAAATTTAAAGTTAGATAAATCTAATCCAAGTCTGAATTAGTTATTTTAAAATTTGGACTTGGGAAAGTTTGATGGTAAGGATCCACTTAATTTGATTAATAAAATTGACATTTTATTTAATCTACATTAGACTACATGTGCAAAAAATATGGTCATAGTCTCTCTATATCTAGAACATGAGCAATTCATTTTGTATAGATGGTTTTGTGCTCAAAATAAAAAGAAGGGCCTTAAGGAAACCTAGCCTATATTTTATGAGGATTTCTAGCTACACCATCACAATAATGTCTCAAAAAAATACTTTAGTTAGCTAGCCAAATTACATTAAA
Source organism: Torreya grandis (assembly GCA_037957365.1). Classification (NCBI taxonomy): domain Eukaryota; kingdom Viridiplantae; phylum Streptophyta; class Pinopsida; order Cupressales; family Taxaceae; genus Torreya; species Torreya grandis. The sequence continues at coordinate 1,733,285 of JARHVA010002547.1, read as the reverse complement.
TAAGGACTGTGAAGGATTATATTCATCAAATCCATAATATCTCCTTACATTTGGATGACATCTCTAAGGTAAGTTTGATTAATTTGTTTTAGGGTGGCCTCAAATATAAAATATAAATAGAGGTTTGAATGTTTAGTCCCTGATGAGTATCTAAAACCATACCAATGGTACACATTCTAGACATCAAATTCCTATCACTATTGTTCTTTAATTATCAATCTAAGTAATATTCTATGATAATGCACAATCTAGGCTAAAATCACTAAAATGTACTAAATGGTTCGACCTTGTCATGTATAGGTGTCGATTTAGGCTAATGTATCCCCAAATGGGGTAATACATTTTATGTTATTATTATATTTTCTCAAATCACTTTGAGTCAAATTATGACCATGTAAAATGACACTCTAGACCATTGAACTCTTCTAATTCGGTAGCAAACATCACATGCGTGTGTTATTTCATATCCATAATACCCTAATTGGGGTATTGTTCTATATCCAACTGAAACCTTCTTCTAATTATACTCTATTCAAATTATGCCTCAATAAAATGACAATTTTTACCATGTTGATTAAATATGCAATAGATTTCCAAATAATTACAGATTATTAATCAAAGCTACTTAAGAAAAATAAACCAAATCAAGAACCTAAGTGAAAATTCCATGAAATTTATTGAAAATCTATTTATTATAAATGCATTTCTCAAATCTACATCATTTCATGACATCATCAATGAGGTGGCATCCATAGTCCATTAATGGAACAAATATTAGGATTAAGCTCTCCCATGCCTCATTAATGTCCCATTATTCCAAATATTAATGGAAATATTTATGGCTTATCCCTCCAAAATTGAATCAGCTCATGGACACACATCTTGATCTAAAAATGGATAGTCATGGTTGACCTTGAACCAATTTATAAAGTTATAAAGACAATTTATCACCATTGATTAAAAGAGATTGAATTGTGTGATGTTATTATGAAGAATTATCTCCACAAATCTCCACCTATTTACACAAATTAATCAAAATTGTGAACCTGAGCACTTGGTAAACTAGGAAATGATGGAGGAGGATACTACTAATCATTGACACAAACTTGGAGCACCAAACTTGGGAAAAAAAACATTTTTTAGCCATTCTTAGGAGGGATGTTATTTGGAAAGTTCAATAGTATTTCTTTTTTAAAGAGATCTTAAAATTCATTAACAACACCCCATGAGGGAGTAAGCTTGATGTTTTAGCTTTATATACTTATTTACAGATGTTTTCATCATTAATGCATGGACTAATGCATCTCATAATCTTACTCTAAATTTTGGCATGCCTAGTAAGACCCACACTAATAGTGTAGTGTTAGACAAAATATTCCTCAGAATAGGATACTATTAGCCCAAGATGGAAATAGATGCTTTTAATCATGTCAATATGTGTATTACTTATCAACAATATGTTAATTTGATACATGCACCTTCCTTTCCACTTTAGATGATCACTACCCATGGTTGTTCTCTATATGGGGCCTCGAGCTCATCAAGAAAATTAACCTAATTTCTTATGGTGGCCACAATCACATTCTCACTACTACCGAGTATTTTATTAAGTGGATTGAGGTTATTCCTCTCATTTATGTCACTGGAAAGAATATTGGAAATTTTATCCATTAGCATATCATCTATTGATATGGTATCCCAGCCTGTATTATATCTGATAATGTTATATCATTTGTAAAATGAGATGTTAAATCTCTTTGCACCAAGTTCAGAATCACGTATAATAAATCCACAGCATATAACCCTCAATGCAATGGTCAAGTTGAGGTATCTAACAAAATCATTGTCTTAATCATAAAGAATATTATTAATAACATTGGTTGTAATTGGCACTTGAAAAATTTTATTACCCTTTGGGCCTATTGCACTAGTCATCAAACCCCCATAGAAGCCACTCCATACTCCCTTTTTATGGTATGGAAGATATTATCTTATTTTAGATTGTGCTACCTTCACTAAGGGTATCCTTGGAGAACATTGAAGATGATGAGGATTATAAAGTTTCCAAGTTGCAAGAGCTCAAACTCTTTGATGGCAAACATTTGGTTGCCCTAGACAACTTGAAATCATATCAGAATAGATTACGTAGAAGCTATAACAAGCACATTCTCCCTCAAGAGTTTGAAATTGGTGATTCATTCTTAAAGTAAAATCAAAATAACACTAATGATGAATACAAAAAAAAGGGTTAGTTTCAACCCAATTGGCTGGGCCCATATATAGTCATAACAAATTATGGATCATGGGTATATCGATTGGCTATTCCAAATGGAGAAGAGCACTTAGAACCCATGAATATTGTACATCTCAAGGTTTTTATGCTTAATAACCTTTTGAACCATTATCTACAACATCCCTTACTTGGGTGTAACTTATTCTGAAGTCATTTATCCCATTATTATACTCTAGACCATTTTTATTTTGTCTCATTCTATCCTAGATTGTTCTATTGTGAAAAATATTGTTTTACGATCCTAGACCATTTTAACTCTAGACCATTGTACCCCTAAACCATTGGTACTTTGTATTGTTTATATTCTACTAGACTCTTTTTTGTTCTATTCTAGACCATTATAACCTAGACCGTTCTACCTAAAACAATATTATTTTAGTACCCTCAACCGTTTTAACCTAGACAATTATATTCCATAACCGATTATGATCCTTATTATGATTCATAGGCACTCTGGACAAACTTAGTGCCTATTCTAAAAAGTAGTTTAGCCTGACTAATATTTCATAGCTTCTTTTTGTAGCCCATTATTTATGGATATGTCAGCACGTGTTTTTTTCCTACTGACTAGTTATTCATATTTATTCAACACTACATACTATTCTATTATTATTTTGCTATTGTTTGGTAGGCATTATTGCTTGAATAAGATCACAAGGTACCATTGCATTCAATTTAGCTATTTTTCTTACATGTGGACATACAACTCCTCAACTAAGTGTTTTTTATACCATTATTTATATTCATGATCCCCATTATAGTGGATTTAGTGTTGTTTGAACTCTTACATGTGGAAATGTATCTCCTTAGTTGAGTAGTTACCTCGGCCCGTTATTAAAATTTCATTTCTATTGCTTATCCCAAAAAACCCAAAAATATTAGAAACTGATAGACAAAAAGAACAAAAAACATTTCCTTGAACCTTCATTTATTATGATTCCATTCTCTCACCATTTTTTTAGTTTAAACATTCAGTATCTCATAATTCTCAATTGAGTTGATATGCTTAGAATATTTTAAAAACATTTTCCAAAGATCTTATGCTCTTATCATTTTATGAGTAATTATCTCCTATGCATTCACCATCCCATTTCCTTATTTCTCTACAATACAATCATGTTTTCTTATCATCACTTTTCTTCTATCCCATATCCTAGGAGAGCTATATTTGGTCTGAAGGTCATGTTGGATCTTGCATCCATGAAACTATGTAGGGATCATCCACTTACCTCATGCATCTAGAGTTAGTTCAACCACCCCTTCCTTTTATTCAATTTTCCCCTTTTTTATTGTGTTGTTTTTTTCCCTATCATTTGCGGGCAACTTTATCTCCATTATTTTTCTTCCATTGTACCAGTATTGTTATTTATTAGATTATGGGTCACCCTATCACAGAGCCTGATGCCTCTATTACACATGTCTGAATAATTTTTTTTTCATTTCCACTAACATTAAGATCAATCATTGTTTGTGTGTGTTTGTTTGATTTTTATTTATGTTATTTTATTGTTCTTTATTATCTTTTCATTTATCTTTTGGTGTTTTATTGTGTTTTCAGTGTTGTTTTGTTGAGTTGTTATTTTCTCTATTATTGTTTTTTTTATTTATGCATTTTTATTCATATTTTGTTCTATATTTATTAGCATTTTGTTGTGCCTTTATTTTTGTCTTTAGTTTTCCTACTTTATCTTATTTATTATATATTTTTTCTTTTGTGTTAAATATATTTTGTTAACATTTTGAATCTAGCTTTCACTTAGGCTTGACTTTTTTACATTTTTATTTTTTTTATTTTATTATCTATTTGTTTTTCAAGTACATCTTGTTAATACACTTTGATATTGATTATTCATATCTTAAATTTATGTTGTTTAATATTTTGTTCTTCCTTTGATTTTATATATATTCTTGTTCCTACTTAAATATTTATTGTTTATATCATGATTTTAAGTTAGGTTGCATTTTTGTATTGTTTTTTTCTCTTTATTTTTGTTTATTTTTTTTAAATGCAAATCATTGTAACTTTGGTTTTGGTAATTTTTATCATTATCTTTAGTTATAAATATTCACATTTGAACTAGTCAAGTGCAAACATAAATATAATGTAATTATAAGTTACTCATACTTATGATGCATAATTTCAAATTTGATATAGTAAACACCAAGTATTCCAAATCAAAAAATCAATGTCACATCGAAGATTAGTTTTAAACACACCATCATGAATACCTAACATAAGATCTAACCAATAAAAATTTGGAAACAAACAAGAATCTATGCAAGACATGCATCTCTTAACATACATTGTGAGTCTAAGTGACTATTTTTATGATTAGTTTGGGACGTGCATCTACTAAATTATATTATAGAATCTAGTCATATATGAAGTGGAACAAATATATCAACATCCATATGCTAGTTGAGGATGTGCATCTCCTGAAACTAGCATATCTAAACATATCATAACAAAGACTAATATAAATGAAAACATCATGTGACAATGAAAGAATATTAAGAGTCCATGTACAAGTAATAATAATCCAAAAATGAATGTCATATATATCTCAAAATCATGTTTTATACATTGGGAGAGTAGCTATACATGTCATAAGTAGAAAAATGAGATCTTAAATAATTAGATTTGATCATGCTCATCCTTAGGAGGACTTCGTTGAAAACTTTGACCCATCCCAGATGTAAGTGCTTCTAGTGGGCATGGTGGTGGAGGCCCCATGACTACATGTTGTGTATATGGCTGTCATTGACCAGCACATAAAACATATATGCCCTCATCAATGATCTCTTGGTCCATTATCCTGAGTAGGTCGTCTAGCATAGCTTGTCATCTTTCCCCCATCTAAGAAATCTTGGGTCTTCGCATAGGCACCTATAAAATATGGTGTACATCCTCAAATGTCACCATAGCCTCTCCAATCAATAGATAAAAAGTAGAGGTCTCTGAATGCCACCTATCTACTAGTGATGACAAGTACACTCTATCTACATGGATCACTGACAATCGAGCTAGGTGATACAAGTCTGCTATTACTAGGATGCCCATGATCTTGTCCATCATCAACCCCTATAGTCTAAATACTTGAGAGCACCACTCCTATGATGTGATGACTACAAATCACTCCTATAAATTGAACATATAAAATCAGGTCCATGATCTTTCCTCTCATTCATTAGATTATTCTAATTTTGAGTACTAGAATAATCCTCTATGTTTCTATATCTCTCTTCTTCTAAATTTGGGCTTAGATTAATATCCTATGGGCCCCATTATATTTTATTCTATAATTCTCACCATTTTTTTGATGATCCTACCATTTAGAAAGATGTTCCCACTACTTTATAGGATGATCCCATTAATTATCACATCTTCAATATTTAGTAGGTCACAGCGGCTAACTGGCAAGGTGATCCCACTGATATTGGCAAACCTGTCATTTATGAGGGCAAAAAACACCAAAAAATGTGAGTTTACCATTGTCTTGGTGATCTATCCATTTTGACCCATGATCCCACCAAAAGGTCAGAGAGATTGCTAATCTTGTGGAGTTCTTTCCATTTTTATGGGTGAACTTGATGCTTTCCAAATTGGGAAGACGACACAGTCACTCAACTACCACTTTCCTACATGTAATAAATGCAATAAATGACAAAATAAAAAACATAAAAAAGTACCTACCAATGCCCTACTCCCCAGTGGTTGTTGGTACTCTCTCACATTCTCTCCAAGGTGATGATAGTATGGGATATTGGCCATTATTCTTGGCTCTATCACACAAAAATTTCATAGGTCAGAAATTACTATCGCTAGGGGTGAAAATGAACTATTTTTAACCCCAAGGGTCAAAACATAGTTAAATTTTCAAAATTTTCAACCCCTAGGCCTATAGTTTCTACATTTTATCTCTCTTAAGCTATTATTTTATCCTCCTTGATCTATTTTTCCTCCTACTTTTTTTTAATTGCTCTATTTTTTAGCGTCTTTTGCTAAAATAAATGTGATTATTATTTTTGTTGATCGAGGGCCCACTAATTAAATATTTTCAAGTTTTCCATTTTCCCCCTGAGGGGGCATCATGGTCCACCCAAATGATGTTTGGGGAATTTTTTAAACATGTTTCTCCATAATTCCTGGAAACTTTAAAAACAAAAAATGGGAATGAAATGTATTTCTTCTTATTATAGTGACCTTACATCATTCGAAAAGGCATCATTTTGACTACATTTTTCACCATGCCTTCTCAAACATGGGATAAATTTAGACATCTAATTCCTATCACTATTGTGCTAAAATTGTCAATCTAAGCAATATTCTACAACAATGCATAATCTAGACCAAAGTCACTAAAATGCACTAAATGGTTCAAACTTATCACATACAAGTGTCAATTTAGGCTAAAGTATCTGTAAATAGGGTAATTCATTTTATGTGATTATTATATTTTCTTAAATCATGTTGAGTCAACTTGCAACCACACAAAATGACACTCTAGACCACTAAATTCTTTTAATTTAGTAGCACACATCATGTGCATGTGTTATTTCATGTCCATATTACCCTAACTAGAGTATTTTCTGTATGCAATTAACACATTCTTATGATTATACTCCAATTAAATTATGACTCAGTAAAATGACATTTATAACTAGGTTGATTAAGTGTGCAATAGATTTCCCAAGAATTATAGATTATTAATCAAATCTACTTAAGTAATTTAAACCAAATCAAGAGCCTAAGTGAAAATTCCATGAAATTTATTGAAAATCTATTTATTGTAAATTCATTTCTCAAATCTGCATCATCCCATCACATCATCAATGGGGTGGCCTGGATTAATGCATGGCCTAATGCATCTCACATTCTTACTCTACATACATGGTGGAGTAAAAATGTTTGATAAAATGAATACCCTTCACTAATGTCTATGAATACAATTTCCCAGCACCATAATTTTATTACCATACAATATTAACCCCTAGGAAAATTAAATATAAGTGTGTAAAAGGGTTATGTTTTGGTTGTGATAAAAAAATGGATAAAATGACATAGATATGGTGAAAATAAGTTGTTTTTCATTGAAGGTGACAATGAAGATGAAGATGATGATGAGGCCTTAGGTGCAGGTCTAGTATAACCTAAGGATAAATATAAATATTCTCAACCTACTATATCCTATCATGCACTTTTAGGTATTAACATTCTTCAAACTCTTAAGGTGGTATATTTTTCTCAATAAATAAAATGTGACTGTATTGATTGACTCTAGAAGTACACAAAAAATCATCAATAGTAAGTTGGGTACTCATTTTAATTATTTCATTTACCTAATTATATAATTTTAGGTCATGATTGCAGATGGTGGTGAAATCAACTATTCTAGAAATTTCTATAATTACAAGCTTGATATGGGAGACTACCTGTTATATAATCCTATATTTGTTATTCCCATGGGCATAGATTACAATGTTTTAGGAGTGAAATGGCACACCACTTTGGGTATAATTTAGATTAATTTACAAGAATTATTCATGTGACTTCATTTAGAAGGTAAAACATTTAATGTGTGTGGTTTATGGGATAAATCTCTATAGTTGATTAGTTCTCACCAGATGATGAAGATGATTAGAAAAGGCATTGAAGGATTTGTTGCATGATGTTTTTCCATAGAATTTCAACCTACCAAGGAGTCCACCCATCCTAAATTACAATTATGTTAGATGACCATTATATTTTTTAAGTGGCATGCCAAAATCACTTCCACCAAGTGGCACGAATGGTCATTCCATCAGACTGCTTCTAGGTAGTACATCACCCAAAATTATACTCTATAAGTATTTGTATGCCTATAAGAATGGAATTATAAATATGGTATAGGAGATGAGATAGGCATGAATTATTAGACATAACTAAAGTGAATATTCCTCCCTGGTGGTCATTGTGAGTAATAAGGATGACACTTAGATGATGCACCAAAACTACTAGAGAACTCAACAAGTATACCATCAAAGATAAGTTTCATATTCTAGTAATTGATGATTTACTAGATGAATTGCATGGTGTTGTCTATTTAACCAAATTAGATATTCACTCTGGGTATCATCAGATTCAAATTTGTGAAGATGACATACCAAAAACATATTTCTAAACTCATGAAGGCAATTATGAGTTTATGGTCATGTCTTTTAGCCTCACAAATGTACTATCTACATTTTAGAGTTTGATGAATACTATTTTTAGGTCATTTTCAATAAATTTTGTGTTATTTTTTTATGACATACTCATTTACAGAAAAAAAATTGGAAGACCATTTGAAACATGTGAAATATGTACTTTTGGTTCTAGAACAACATTAGCTTTATGCCAAACCTTGCAAATATTATTTTGGCATAAAAGAGGTCAAGTACTTGGGTCATATTTGTTCACATGAAAGCATGAAATTTAATCCTACAAACATCCAAGCAATGAAGGGGTGGAAAATACCCAAGACCCTCAAAAACCTTCATGGATTTTTGGGGCTAACAATTTATTATCAAAGGTTTGTCAAAACTTATGGTAGCATCACAGACCAACTGACATATTCTACTTTTCTCAATATAGTTCAAAAATTTCATGGTACTCTAAAGATCATTATAAGTGACTGATATCCCATATTTATTAATAATTTTTGGACTAAATCATTTGTATGTTTAGGTACCTAATTGGCTCATAGCTTATCCTATCATCCTCAATCTGATGAACAAATATACGTAGTGAACAAATGTATGGAAGGGTATATTTTTTTTTTTGTTTATGATAAATAAGACAAATGGGTTTATTGGTTGCCACTTAGTTGAATGGTGGTATAACACTTCTTCCAAAATGTCTCTATTTGTGGCATTGTATTGGTATCATCCCCCATCCATCACTTCAATTTTGAAGGTGCATCCTAATGTTTAAACTATTAAGGAACACATTCACCATCCATAGGAGGCACTCAGTAGTTTGCAAGATAATTTAGCAATGGCACATAATAGAATGAAGTAACATACATATCAACACCATAGTGAGTAGAATTTTGACATAGGTGATTGGGTCATTATGCATTTACATCGATATAATTAGATATCTATGAAGCAACAAAAAAAGATAACAAGTTATCCCCTAAGTATTATGGCTCTTATCAAATCTTGCATAAAATTAGTATTATGGCCTACAAGTTGGAATTTCACCTATCCATTCACATACATTTGGTATTTCATGTCTCTTTCCTGAATAAGGTAATTGGACACAAAGTTTCTACTCAATCTAAGTTACATGAATGGATGAAGATCGAAGAGTCATTTTGGATCCTAAAGAGATTCTTCACATATGCACTAAACAACTGCAAACTAAAGAGATTAAAGAGAATTTGATCAAATGGAAGAATTTGCATTTAGAAGATGAAACATGGGAGGATGAAGCCTTCTTATTGATACATCTTGGTTTGATTCAATATTGAGGACAATGTTATTCTGAAGGAGACGGGCATGCTACACCCTTAATCTATGGTATGTCTAGGGATATGTGTTACCAACTTGTGGTTTATATACCTCTTATATTATCTTTTTTTATATCTCTATATTCGTATTAAGGTTGACCTATGAAATAATTATGGATAAATAGAGTATATATAGGAATTATTGGTTATTATTTGATCATCATTTTATGTATTTTGCTTTTATTGCATTGGTGTGGAAGTTACCCCCTCAAAGTGGCTCAACTATATTTATTAAGCATTTTACTATTCTATCAATTATTGTTGTGGATATACATATTTTTCTCTTATTTCTACGATGTAATATTCTATTGTCTGAATAGCTAAGTAATTACATTACATGTCGATAGTTTTACCTTTCCTATATTCATTAAATAAAGAAGAGTGAACATTGTTTTTATGAATACAATGGTCGTTAATAGTGTTATTAAGAATGAGAATGGAAAAGGCTTGGAAATATCTGTATCCATATCTGTTTATATATGGCATCATACATTGGTCGATTAGATTATATAAGAAGTGTCTTACATTGAAGAATATTTTTCCATTTTTCATCTAATTGGTTTTAGATTCATTTGATTAGGTTTGAAAAAGTTAAAGCAATTAATTTTTTTCTTCGTATAATTAGTTTTAGACTCCTCTAAATTGACACATGATGCATTCTCTATGTTTTAAGGAGTGATTTGATATCAAACACTTAATTTCACTAAGAAGCCACCTATTTAATAATGTATTGGGTAATTGAAACAGTTTGGTAGAAGTTATGTATTGCATTCATATATGTGATATGTCACCAGAATAAACTTCAAAACCTAAAATACCCTGTCATCACCCCTCACCATCATCCACCATATCATCTTTAAATATTTCACTATTTTCATGCTTTGTATGGCATTTCCCTCGCCCACCACTTCGCCATTGCTCAAGCTCATTATGAAAAAAATTATCTCATCTCTACACATTTCATTGCCATATGAAATAACGCACAACCTCATTTTCTAATATCACCTCCACTAAAAATATTAGATTATTTTTCTTAACGCTTCATCCACAAAAGGTGATATGGGATCAGTGATCATAAAGTTTCAAGTGAGGTATGAGTTTTGATTTACACTATTTCGCTTTACAAAACCCCATTTTACCAAGATTGAAAATTTACATCCTGATGTAATGTGCACCTTTGCAACAACTAGTAGGTACGTTATTATGTAAGGGTAAGTCATAATGAGAGTGAAAAGTAAACTCTAAGCCACCATAATAATGTAAAATACGAACTCAATTGAAAAATAGTCATCATAGTGCAAAATTAACTATAATATACAAAATTTTGGTGAATTTGTAATATGAAAATTCTTTCTTCGTATTAGAATTGATTATTTTCCCTTTATCAATAACCCTAAAGATCGATTTATTTATTTATTTGATGCAGAAGCTTAAAGTTACACAGATATTAAAACCTCTACCGATGTTTTGGATTATATATAGTAGACTACAACTGCTAAGTAAGTGTACATGTAAATATGAGCATTCCTTCAGCGAAGCAACCATGATTAGGGACATCCAATCCGTTAAAGTCACACAGGGAATAAACCTAACTTTATCCGATTGACTTTTTGTATCAAATATCTAAAGACATTTGTACCTTGATGGATAACCTACAAACTTCATTCTCACCAATTAGACTACAACCCTTTCGATAACAACTCTAAAAATTAAATTATACACTAACATAAAAAAAATTCCTTCTCTCGTAACCATCTTAATATAATTAAATTCTTTAGTGAATTTGGTTCGAAGCTTGCATTGGAGTTCGCGTAAATTGGATCCTGTTTAGTTTATTCGCTATAACTCACGTGGCACTGTAATATATCAATTCGAAAGTCTATGATGCCTTATATAAATATAAATACTTAAATTGAGCATTCTTTAAGCTTTAATTACACAAACAAATGCCACTGGCGACTATGTGGCTCTTTTCTAATCTAGAGTAAAAACAGCACAAACGATTAAAATATTGACTTGTTCGTTTCCATGAAAGGAGAAACTAACATCTAAATGCTTCCACACTATTAACACCAATACATTTAAGCACCATAATATATCAAAAGCCCACGAATTCTTCGATGAAGAAAACCGAAGCTTTGTACATAGATAAATAATGATAATTACCAAATCTAAACACACGTCCATGAAAGATATGTGCAGCTCAATGAGAACAAATTCCAAAGCCCAGGCATCCGCTGTTCAACCAGTTCTTCCATAGGTTGGTCTTTTGATGATGCCGATGAGACGTGCTGCTTGCTTTTTCCTCATCTTGCTCAAGTTCACAATCATGTTTCTTGCATAGGAGAAAATTCCTCGTTCCCAAAACTCCAATTATTTCAGATGGATCCAGAGCTTTACCACAGCCGTTGTTAGCACCGTGAAGCTCGAACTGCTTGGTGTTGTGCCCAACAGCTGGCAAACGGCCTTGACGAGCGTATGATTTAAGGACAGTTTCTATCACTTTCTGCACCGGATCATCACACCTCGCTAAAAATCTCAACGCACCGGCACTGCCCAATACAGTTACGGTCACCAGCAGACGGTTAACCTCAATTTCCTTTACCTGATTTTTCGTAAACAGCGAAGCCAGCGGCGACCTGGGAAATTGTCGAGGCGAACTCTCAGCAGCTGATTTGACAGGCATGCGGATTTCAGGCGGGTTTGCAGATGGGAACCGAGGTGTCTCGACCGGCAATGATTTCGTTGCAGGAACCCTTTTAGGGTTTGGAATTTTATTTCTGACTTCTCCTTTGAGAGGGCTGGCATATTTAAGCTTAGGGTTTGAAGCAGAAGACGAAGAGTTTACCTTTGATATTTCGTGTTGGGCCATTAGTCAGAATGGTGATAATGATGATGCTCCTCCACTATACGCCAGTGGCTTCGCCTTAGACCCGATGCCCTTACAGGAGCTGGCATGTAAAAACCATAAAACGCTGAAAAAAAAAAGTTAAAAAAAATAAATTGTGAAAGACTTTTGTGGATATAACTAAGGATCAACTCCAACGCATCGATAGTGCCACCCCTCTCTGCAAGCTTTAAAGCTACCACAGGCGCATACAGGGCACACGAATAACAAGAATTCTGTTGCTACCGCTGCTGATCGGGAAAGGCCTGTGTGACTCGATCCCTTGCCCACCATCGAACGAGAAAGCTGCATCAATGTACCGTCCACCATCCGAAGAAACGATTCGATCACCAAACACATGCATACACAAACCGATTCGGGTCCAGAATAGATCTCTTAAATACACAATAAAATGAGATAAAGGGCGTCCCTTGAAGGCTGACGAGTCTGCTCCTTCACTATAAGGGCAATTCGGAGAGGCGACTTTGAGTTGGGCCCATAAGGATTCTCTTTTATCGTTGTATCTATATGATGCATTTTAAACGTAAGCAGTGATTACATAACAATTCATTATGTCTCTTTCATTTCTTCACCTGCCCAATCCGAAGATTCTCACTTAACAATTAATTAGGTCTCTTTCATTTCTTCTGCTGCCCAATCCGAAGATTCTCTTTTATCATCCTTTATGCTCTGCATTTTAAATGTAAACATTAATATAGGGTCCAATAATTGATATATTATATAATGATATATTATTTAATAATTATTATAGTATATTATCAATGTATATTTATAAAATAATTTATATTTATTTATTTTTTAGTTATTAACATAAAGTAATCAATCACATTATAATATATTTATAACATATTATTTGATCAAATTTTAAATATATTTTAAATCAATTCAAAATTAAAAAAAACCATATATTTAAAACTTTTTTTTCTTTTTTTTTTAAATTTAAAACTTTCAAATAATTAATATATACATCACTTGATGTCTATATGTTATATTTATTACCCTACAAATTTAAGATGTAATGTTATGGCCCCTTTCCCTTAAATCTCTTTTCATTTCTTTCCCTACCCTAAAGAAAATATGTATATATTTGGATTTATAAACAATTATCTTCATAAAGCAAAACTCACATCTTTCCTTGAAAAGCTTTTAACAAATAGTCAATGGACTTCACATAATTAAATGTACAAGGTGTAGAGTTACACACACACACACTGAATAAGATAAAACATAGTGGACGCAAGTACCTCTCAAGTGGATCCCATGGAGAGATGTGTTGGGCCCTTTTTTCAGAGAAGGGTTTGGATTGCCCCAATCGAAAATTGTTTCAATGATCTTGATGTAAACATTTTACAACTAGTTCTTCCAGAACAAGTTGTACGTTTTAATTTCCATAATATTTTATTTGATTATACTTAAATATTATTTTCATTCAACTTGACAACCTAGTCATACTTCAAGTTATAAGTATAAATCAAAACATGAATTATTGTTAAAAATATATTTGATTTAATTTTTAAAATTTATTATCATGCTAGAGTAAGGGATTAAAAAAGACGATGCTAATGGAATACAGAAATCAAAAAGGAAAAGAACATGGAACATGGAAAGGTAAGGATAAATTTTGAATTTGGACAAGCAAAAGAAAACAATGAAATAGGTCAAGAGTAAGGAGTTCATAAAGATCTCAATGTAGAAGCAAATGACAAGGAAGTGGGGGACATGGGTCCATGTGGGTCTCATAAAAATATACTAAAAACTAAGATCTTCCCAAAATAGGCTGAAGGACATCAGTTGAGAGGTTAGACGGTAAAATAATGGAGAAAGCCTCTAAAGAATATCATCTTTTGGAGCCAACATTGGAAGAAGAGAGCTATTATTTATAAGTGCATGATAAGGTGGTGGGAATATCTCTCTCCATGATGTAAAATGATCTAATTTGGAACTTCATTGTCTCAAGACCAAGCACCAATCCATTAAAAAAATGGATGAACATGAAGTGGAAACTAAAGTGCCACCTTGACATCTCCACCCTGCTAAAGGGTTTCTTCCATTTATCCTTATTAAACTAGGAGGACTACACTAGTACCTTTCTAGGAGGACCATGGTTTCTAGGGAAAGGTAGTATTTTCCTTAAGAAATGGAAACTGGGTTTCGATCTAGATAAAGAAAAATTCCATCAACTTCCCATCTTGATTGGATTAAAAGTTTTCCCTCTAGAATAATGGGAAGCATAGGTGATTATATGGATAAAAAAATGTATGGTCCAGTTCATCGCTATTTATCTAATAACCAAGTTGATAATAAATCAATTTTTCATTAGGTTTTGTGTTAATTCTTCCTTTGGTAAGGATATATCTTCACATACAAAGCTTAGATCTAAATTTTTTGACTAGATAAATTCAATATAATATGAAATATTACCTCGAGTTTGTCATAGATACAAATGCCTATGACATGAGGGTAAAACTTGATAATAAAATATGAAGGAAAAAATAGTATGGAGAAGGAAATAAGACTATAATAATGTTAATCATTGGTCTTAATATAAGGTTGAAATTTCTTCCACTATTCGAGTGGAAAAGGAGATTTTCCCCTAAATTATAAAGGAAATTAATAATTTGTAGTTATTTGAAGGAAGGGATTCTAAATAAATTCAAGCCCATGATAAGTACTATCAATATGACCTAAGTAGCATAACAAAAGAGATAAAACTACACCTTAGATAACTCTTCAAGAAATAAGAATGAATAAATGCCTTGATGCCTAAATATCTTGAAGAAGGTGAAGTTAGCACTAAATGTGATGTGTCTGTTTGTCATGTTTCCCTGTTTATTAGGACCTATAATTTTATTAATAAAAAGGATATGAATTTAAATAGTCCACTCTCAACTAAGCCCTTAAGGACTTTAGAATTAAATCTTGACTCTCCTATGGATTAAAATATTAAATTTATTTATAGGAATACATTTTTTTTTCATTTTTCAAATTTAATGCATAGGAACTTGAACAAAATTAGAGATATAGTTAAAAATGATAGTTCCTTTTGTTTGGATTTTGATTTAATCAAACAAGAGCTCATCTTATTTTATAAGATCCTTCTTGACAAAAATGTTTTTCCTAACTTGGATAAAAAGGAAAATATTTTGATATTCTTTCCAAACATTGTCTCTCATTTAAATATTAAGGCTTTTCCTCATCCCCTTCAACAAAAGAAATTAGTTTTGTAGTGTCTTTTGTGGAAGGGGATCAAACTCCTAGACTGAATTGGTTCCCACTTAGTTTCCTTAAAAACTTTTGGGATATTATCTAGATGGGTGTTGTAACAAATGTTGAAGAATTTCTCTTCCTAGGGTCTATTCTCAATGAAATGAATAATAACTCTTAGCTCTCATTCCAAAAAAATATGATTTAAAAATTTCAAACCTATTAGTCTCTATAATATAATTTGTAAGGGGTTTTCCAAACTTTTAAATTTCAGATTTCAAACCATCTTTCCAAAACCCATTTTATACCTCCAAAACAATTTTAATCAAGGTGAGTAAATAGCCAAAATAATAATTATAGACCATTAAGATATTCATTCTTTGGATAAGATTAATATAATAGGCTTGCTTCTCAATTCAAACATGAAAAAAACTTAGGACATGGTCTCATGGTCCTTTCTCGAATTAATCTTGGAAAGGATTTATTTCCACCTCAAATACTTAAAATTGGTCCTCTCTTGTATCTCAACACCCATTTTTTATTGTTTGATCAATGACTCTCATGTGAGTTTTTTTACAGGAGAAGGTTTAAATAAAATATATACCATATCTCTTTATCTATTGATTCTTATGGTAGGAGCTCTGAGAAGATTTTATTAGATATTCTCACTAAGGGTAGACTAAATAGAGTGAAAATGCTTCACCAATTGGTCCAATTTCACATCAAAAATTTGTGGATGAAACCATTATTTAAGCATAAGCCTCAATCAATAAATATAAATAAATTATAAACATCATAAATTATTATGTCAAAATTTTATAGTCAACACGTCCATTTGGAAAAACAGCATTGTTTTTTAACAATAAACTTGCTTTGAGGTAGCACTCTGTTGAATGAATTTTGTCACACACCAATATGAAGATGGAAAATGAAAATGCTCAACTACTGAGGATCCATCATTCCACCTCTATTGAAAGGAAACAAGCTCGGTAGTAACCTTCCCAAGGTCTATGTTTACCATGTCATGGCGAACTAGATACCTCAGTTGGCTAATGCAAGTTGTTCCATGTAAGGGGACTATTTCAAATATATTTTAAGACCTATAAAATAATCTTGGTCTATTATGCCCAAAAAAAACAACTCATTCATATTTTTTAATAAACTCATCAATGGTTAGTGTTTGTCCTTAATCTAACAAATTCAATAATGCATTAAAAGAGAAAGCAAAGTTCATGGAATCTAGATGAAACTTGTAAGCATAGATTGTAGATGAGATTAATCAAAAACTAAGCTAATAGGTTATCAAAAAAAAAATCAAAATATGGAGAGTAGAGATAAAGATAAATATGCCTACATTACAATGCATACAAAATTGGTTTATTCCATTCGACAAATCCCATGGAACCACTCTTTTGTTTGATGAGTGTTCACATAGTCTTGATCAAAGATGGTGCTAAAGTCTGAGAAAAATTTTAATATGAGGAAAGAGTATTAATACCATCATATAATTTCATAGATCATGAAAATTCACTTCAAAATCTTTTGATTTAAATATATTACATAAAAAAAACTGCATGTTGTAAATTTGAACTATGGATCTATATACAAAAAATATTAAATTAACCCAAAACTTACAAAAACATCAATAGGAAGACAATATGGAAGCAAATCAGAAATTATAAGGACACTCTTACCATTATCTTGCTTCTCTTGTCTTCCCTCCAAGATCTTCAAATAGATTCTTTAAGGATTTTGGATTGTTTATTAGATTGTTATAGATAGACTTAGAATTTTAGCATGATTTTGGCTTGATCAAGAGACTTAGATTGCATGGATTAATGGATGATAGTATGAAGTATTATAAAGATTATGTATTACAAAGTTACAAGGCTTTCAAGTTAGTTTGGTCATAGATGGGTGGTGGATTTAAATAGAGGAGAGAGAATAAATGATATGATAGAGTAACCAAAAGATGAAGGGGAAATTTTAGTCTATAATACAATTGAATCAGTGAGCCATAATGTGATTAATGTCGCTGATTCCCATGGAAACAACACATGCAAGGGAGTGAGAGACAGTAATCAAGTTATGGTCTTAGTTATCCCCTAATCAAGGGAGGAAACTATAATGATGAATTGACCCATCAGTGATAATGGATGACTGATGGAAGAAAAGATGGATGTTATCATTTGTCGAACCCAATTGTACAAGTGTGGTAAATTGATGAAAACATTATGGAGATGATTTTGGGGATTGTGATTGGTTAATAGACTTAAATTATTTATATAATATCTCAGGGATTTAATGAATGTAGGATGTGATAATGATGAAAAACAACATAAATGTGATGATGAATGGTGGGGAAAGAGGAAAAAGTGGTTGAACTAACCTCAAGCACATCATGTGATTGAGTGATGCCTACATAGTTTGGAAATCACTCAAACCCATGTAGTTTAGAATAAATTAGAGCATGAAGATGATGAATTAGAATATTAGGATGATGAGGACTATTAGATATGTTATTTTTTAGATATATGTTATGTGTGATGATGATTGGATTGAGAGTTGAGTATGTTAGATGTGGATGACTAGAGAGACAATATATGATTGGTGAGAGGATATAGATGTCACGATAAAATGACTTATAGGAATGATTGGATACTATATGAGTGGACTTGAATGATCGACTTGATGATATGATTAAGATGATTAGACATTTGCATAGGTGATAGAGAGTAGGATAAATAATGAATGTAGTCCATTGTCAAGCCATCATTACTGTAATAAGACTCATCATAATCTAAGAAATCCAATGTAAATATAGTGCTAGGAAGTATGATTCATGATATAAGTATGATCAAGAGGATGTTGTGCTAAAGTGCATAAAAATGGGAAAATAGAGAACTATGCATCATCGAGGGTTACTAAAAGCATAGATTTTGGCATCATCGTAACATCCTTGTTCATTTCCAAATAGACACAAAGAGACAAGATGCAAGACTAAAAAGATACATAGATAAATAAATAAAACATATATGCAAATATATACATGGTGCAAACAACATAGAGTATACAAGTAACACACACAAGTATATACATGCATTGTCATTGTGTCTTATCTAACTATCATGATGAGAGTTAATAGGATGATTAATCAGATGTTGAGTTGGATAAGGTTGGTTGTAATGATGTGGTGTGACTTCAAATTTAAAGATAGGAACGTTCAAAAAGGTATGGACCTGGAGTAGACTAGGGACTAGGATAAGGGTAAGGTTATAGATAATGACTTGGATGATAGGATAAATAGTAGACAAGGAAAGATGACAAGATGACTAAGATATAGGACATGATAGGATGAAAAGATTATAAGATGACTAAGACCTTAGATAGGACAAGACAAATTAGATGTTTTAGGATTTTATGGTGTTTATATTTTTTAGGTTTTTGGAATATTACAATCTTTAGGGATTTTAGGATATGTATGTGCATTTTACATAGGGATTATTAGCAAAGGGAATACCAAGCCTAGCAAGTAGGATAGTTATAGATGGAATAATCGATGGGATGATAAAATAATGAGGGTAATGTTGAAAAAGGGAATGATGGCCCAAGGCAAAATGGACTAGGGATCACTAATGATTGCATCATGAAGGAATCAAATATCTAGTTTCTTGAGTGTCTATTGGAAGATATGCTAAGATGAATTCAGACCATTTCTCAAGACCTATTATATTCCCTTACAAAGGTTAAGACTATAAAAATAAGGATGGACGTAATAAGAGGATGTAAAATATGATGGATAAGGATCATATGGATAAGATAGACAAGGATACTTGGAAGGTGAGATAGATAGGGTTGATAAGTGATATGATGGGTAGGAATACTAGACAAGGGGATTGGATAAATAAGTGGTGTGGACGGGGATGAGAAGGAACTTGAGTACATGATTTTAGGGATGGAAGGAATTTTCCCCCCAAGTAGTGAGATACAATTTGAATAATAGACTATTTTACCATGACACCAAAAATCAATTTTCATTATGTAATTTTCTAAGGCACCAATAGACTAGTTTTCACCATTGGATGAATAATTTTTTTCTACTTTTGACTTTTTAGCATCTCAATTTATTAGATATGGGTTGAGATGCAAGAATGTTGACACTTTATTGAGCTTCATCCAACACTTGTTTTAGAGATATGTGATGTTGGGATCATGTTATCACTACTAGATTCCCTGATATCCTTGTGACCTTTGTTGATTTTTTATTTAGCATCCCTTATATATCTCAACTAGGTGCCTTTGTAACCCTTATAAGAGATGATGTTGCGTAGGGATTTTAGGTATGGTATGGATGGGATTATGTCTTGATTTTGATGGTGGGGTATAATATGTGAATGAGGGATACGATTATGATGGAAAATATAATTTGAAGGGGAGTGGAAATGGGGTTCAATAGTTGCATACATCTTTGAATATGGTGGAGGGGACATTTTTGTTTTGTGTCATATACTAAATGAGGGTAAGGGATCCAAGACTTTTTGACTTATTCTCTTTAATCCAAATATTAGGAGGATTGTTTCCCATATTACTTTTGACTTATTTTACTTCTGTGGTAATTTGTCCCATAATGACTTCTTGGTTTGTTTACTTGATTGTATTTTTATTTCCCCATGGTGCATTTAACTAGGTTTCACTAGGGGTATCTAAATTTAGACTTGGAGGATTATTATTTTGACTTCGATGATCCCCTAGCACTTCAAGGATATTTTTACTAGGGGATGATGTTTTTTGAATTGGATGATTATAAAGATATTCTTGACTTTGATTGATTATATTTAGATCATATATTATTGATTATTTAGCTTGATTAATTGATTATTAGCTTAGATCCTTGTGGATTTAGTGCATGATATTACATGCTAAAGGAAATACAATGATGTGTGATTCTATTTTTCCCATTCAAGGAGTGGGATGGAGGTATTATTAATATGAGGTGGATTAGTGGGATGATGGGTATCATAGTCCTCATAAAAAATACTAGGAAACCTAGACTTAACATCGAAGAAAGTGTCCTTAAGAATCTCAAAAAGATAACTGAGACTCTTTATAGAATTAGCATCTAAAGCCAATTCATATCCATATTGATTATCTTCAACTATAAATCATCCAATTATTGTGCTCTGATTTCATCATCCTGAGATGAATCAAGAGTCATGCCTTCCAATTGGTTGATATTTAAATTAGAGATATCCTCAAAGAGATAGGTGTTAGCATGACTCTCATTATCTATAAGTAATGAAGATTCTATTGTGGATTTTGATTCATATGCTAATGTTGGATATGATCCTAATAGCAGATAGTCATTTTGATGCTGACTCTGATAGAGATGTTGATGATGTTATATGTCCAATAAATGATTTTCTAATAATAGACATATTATTGTCTGGAAGTACCTTCTACACCTTGGGTTTATGAATGGATGTTTTAGGCTTAATAGATCTATGAAAATAGGGGATTTTATGGGAATAGAATACATGGATGGTTGTGGTATGGTGAGGATTGGGGTCATGACCTTCATTGAGGAGGGAAGAATCTTGATCATACTTAAGAAGCACTTCTTGGCATACCCCTTTTTGCACATTCCTAGGTGTAGATGTATTAAATTCACCCTTAATTTCATTGTTGCCATTATCAATTAAGTTTTAGACATAATCTCTAAAAAGGTAACTTTTATTAATATAATTCTTGGGGACTTTATGGTATAGACAAAATTGTTATGCTCGATGCTATGAGGGCATATGTTTGGAAAAATATAGAAGTCTTATTTTTGGTAGACAATCATGCCTATGTCCTATAGTTTCCAAAATAGGGCTTCTACAAATATTGGGAGAGGGGAATATTTATTGTATATGGTATTAGATGTGGAAGAGTTGGATTTAGGAGTGGAAGAATGTGATGGGGATGTTACGATATTAGGGGATGGTGGTGTGTGAGATTGTTTAGGATATGAACTAGAATTAGATCAGGTTGACAAACTAGGCTTCCTTTTGACAGTAGGATAGGGGATTTATGATGGACTATGACTAGTAAATGGAGGATTAGACTGTGGATGGGTGTGAGCTAGAGGTAAGGCTATTTGAATAGGGTCAAAGCCTTTATGAAGCTGGGCACCCATCTCAAGGAGATGAAAGAGGACTTCAACATTGTTGGCAACAATATATTTATCAAATAAGGTAATATTTGGACTAGGAAGGTCATGACTAGGACTAGGATTAGTGAATGGGGGATTGGAATGGGATTGGTTGTCATAATAATTAGATGTGGATAAGGGTTTATGAGGCATTTTTTTGGTAGGTAACCTTAGGTTTAGGGGTAATAAATCATTGGGAAGGTGAGAAACCATATCTAATATATATAAAAGGCCTTCATCCCTATTGGTAAATATATACTCATGAAATAAGGTGACCTCATTACTTGTATATTGTGGGGTGTTTATGACTATGGTTATGATGAATAGACAATGGGATTAACCATGGTGAGCTAGCATGTGGGCTAAGTGTAGATGGTAGTTTTTGATGGGAAAGGAAATTGGAAATTAGTTTAGACTTGATGGGATCAAGGTATGCAAGTAAGCAAGCACCCATTTTTAGGGCCATAAAAGGATCTCATCCTTATTGGAAAATAGGTATTATTCTACAATAGTTGGTTATAAATCCATTTGAACAGATGATGGATGAAAGGTAGATAGAACTATTGGTAAAAAGGGGGATGATGTGAAGGTAGATTAAGGATTAGATCAAAGCATGGTTCTTAAACAAAGTAAATTTGAATGATTGAGCTATTATGATAAGTGATGAACAAGATAGACTAAATGGATTATGATATAAGACTAAGATCAGATTTCAAAGTGATAGTATAATATGTGCTACTGATCTATTGATAATGTCTAGTTTTGAATCTAGAAAAAGGATTAGGGATTCGACTAATACCAAGATTCAAACTAATAAGATGATAATAAAATGGGTGATAGTTATTGTTGGTTGAATATTTTGTCTATCAGCATACTGGTAAACAAAATAGGTCTTATCAGCCAAAGTAAGAATATTAGTCATCCTAATGTGTAAGTTTATCACATCAGAAGGAGACTGTTCTCTCCTCTCATCAAGGGGAGGTTCCCTGTGGATATGCTATGTATATGTATAAACAAAAAATAGTACTCAAGGGTAGAAAAAATCATCCATCTCTCTTTCTTTAGAGATGATGTATACAAAACAAAGGCAAAACTCAAGGGAATGACAAACAACACTCCTTTTCTTTTAGAAGAACTGTTCAGCCAGCCACAAGAATACTCCTGAAATAAAAGCAGAATGTAACTGAAGGTATGGTAACCAACAAGTCGAGACACAGCACAAAGTCTCTATCTAAAATGCTCAAGAGTAATATACGAAGGACAAAGAGAGCACAAAGTCTTCTCAAAGTCCTTTACACAGTAATGAAAATAAAACACACTGAAGGCAGCTATGGGGGCACAAAGTCTCTCTATAGTTGATTCTTCAGGACACCTTTCAGACTAATTTTACTAATCCTGCTTATTAAATTAATGGAATAGAAAAGATATCACAGTACAAAGTCTGAAAAAGTCCCTTATTTTATTATTCCATTAACAGAATATGATCAACAGACTGAGCACAAAGTCTTAATGATGCCTCTCAATTTGGGCAGAGTTTCGTTCAGATTGTCAAAAAAGAGATATTTTTACAATGAAAGAAAGTCCCTTATATAGCCATTTGAAGAAGGACTCGGGAACAGTAATACATCATGATGCATTGGGAACTGTTGATGCAAGAGATTGCACCTGAGGTAGGAGGCCTAGCTCCTGCCTTCTCCTCGCAACATGGAAACTCTCCTCTCACCTATGGGATTGGTGAAGCTGAAGGAGAGAGTCTCTAGATAAGGGCTAGCTCCCTTTGATGCATCGTGTTGTTTCTAGAAAAAGTTAACATATATATATATATATATATATATATATATATATATATATATATATATATATATATATATATATATATATATATAAAAGGGGGGATGAAAAGGGATAAAGAGAATGCAGGAAAAATAAAGCCTACTCTAAAGAGGTGATGCACCAAAATAGGTTGGCCTTCACACATCCACTCTCAAAACCAAAAAAATGCATACATACTCTACACATTTGGCAAAAAGGACCAGGCTGCAAAAGACTGGCAGGGAGGCCTTAATGGAAGATACAAAAAGAAAGAGATCATTAAAGGTGCTATGAGATGCACACTTATGTAGCAACTTCCTCTGTTTCACACTTCTCAAATACTACTCTTCTCCTTTTAGCTGCAGAGATGGTGCCTTGTAGATAACAGGTTTGCTGGTGTTGAACCTATGAGAGCATCAAGAAACAATGACTAGACACAGACAAACACTCAAGAAATACTCTGAAATATCTATCCAAATGGAGGTAAAGACTGCATTTTATTTGATTTAGGTGAAATTTTGCCAGGGCTGCACCTTTGCAAAAGTGGAAGAACCGATTCCTCTAAAAAATGAGAAGTTACAATATATACAAGAAAGGAGAAAGAAACTTGGTGCTTCTTTGACATGTTAGCCTATCGCGTTCCCTTGGAAAGAGGAAAACATTATTGTGTTGTCATCATTCTAGAAGAAGCCTACTAGAACCATGTTGTATAATCACCAAATTTGACTCTGGCATTCGAGCTTCAATGTGGAAGCATGGATCGTGCCTCTTTTCTACCAATATACTGAAATTTTTCCCCTTTTAAATACACATGCCATGTTACTTGTTGTTTGCACCATTTGGGGACTATCAGGTAATAAATCGCCTACACTTTGCCACTTGGACTGCCTTGTCACTTATGTGCCATGTCATTCTCCTTCCCTGTCACTTTGTCATTTTGTCTTTTCTCAGTTTTGTCTTTCTTGCTCTTTCAGCCCTCGAGGGTGATCTCTTGGCTAGTCACTGCATTCCTTAGGCTTTTCCATGCTTAACGCTCAAAAAGTTCAAAAAACAAATGGCTAGTTCATTGCATTAAATTTGATGGCCTTTGGGACATCACCATCCTTGTCAAAAGTCATCAGGTCTTTTCTTTTGAAGTGCAGCCTCCTTGAACTGAACTCATTGAACCAAAATGGTTCAATGATTCAATGGTCCAACCAAGCACGTCGATGAGCCTTCGAACCAAAGCTGATGAACTTTCTGCCTTTGAACCATTGCCTTTGAACCAAAACCATTGAACCCAGCTGTGAACTGAATTCATTGAACCTGCTAAACCCGAAATGAATTGGCCTTAAATAGCAGGTGAGAAGTTGACCAAAATTTTACTTGTGGGCAAAATTGGTCAACAGATTGGTGACTCACAGGGGAAGCATGCTTTCTATGCTTTAGAACTCAATTGCCTTAAAATACATTGGGCACAGAGTTAGATGTAGCTATGAAATAATTAACAACAGCCTGAAAGATTTGAGAATCAAACATGAAGCTTTTATCCCCAAGCAAAGGGAAACACACAAGGCTAAAAACACTACCTATGCAAACTGCACTTAGGGAAAATAGATAAATAAAATAAAAACAAACTACTATATACAACTAACTAGGTATTCTCGCCTCCCTCTTGGATCAAAGGGAAATTTTCTTAAGTCCCCTTCCTGGAAAGAAGACTTATGGTGGCAGGCAAGTAGCTGAAGGAAAATGAGATTTGGTGACTTGCTCCTCTTGTCGGTCACCTGGTTTGGCTGGAATCCAAGTGGATATTCAAACATGCTCCCAATGTATACATACTTTGTTTGTTCTTGGAAGCTTGCCTCCTATTGGTTCTTCAAGCTGGTGTTTCCCATCAAGAAAATGATTGTTGTCGGCTCATCACCAGAAGCCTCCTGATATGCATCATTGACTGACTTGTTCTCTTCTGCCTCATGTTTGGGTTCCATGGTATGACCATCCTCATTAATGATTTTGAAGAAAGTATCTTTAGATTCACCAACCTCTCAAAGGGATAAATCTAAAAGACTGTAGCATCTTTGCATTCTTGTTTGAACCCCAATGCTTCCTTTTCCGCTCTTATCCAACTTATAGCCTCCTTGAAGAACAGTGCAGCCTACCTCAATGGCTTCAAATGAATCATTTAAAATATGAAAAAGAGGATGTCCATGCTCCTCCATGTCACCTAAGGTGATCTCCTCCTCATCTGCACTCATGGAGTCTCCCTGATTAGTCATGAATTGAGCATACTCCTCTTCGCTTACTTCCCTCAAGACAGGCTCCTCCTTGAGAAAGGGTGAAGTGGAAGGCTGATGGACAAAATCATGTGGAAGAGGAGGCAATCCTTGAACTAGAATTGAATGATTCTCCTCTTTCCATTTGGTCAGCACTTCACCTATATCAGGCATGGCTTGATAGTTCTCTTGGGGATGTGTAGGTGGGGTGTGTTCAGACATAGAATGTGTTGTTTGGTCTGAACCGTCAATTACACATTGACTGAGGAAACCTGCCCTGGACTCCAATTCTACAATCTGCCTATCCATATCTTCTTGGAAAAGCCTTTCCCAGAAGTCACAATCATCATCAAGAGTAGGAGCAGCCCCATTTTCTTCAAGGTTTTGAGCAAAACCTTTCCCTTCTTCCTCCTTCCCACCCCAAGATTCCACTGTTTGCTTCCAGCTCGTGATCCTAGGATTGGAAACTTACTTCTGTAAACAGGTAGCAACTTTATCATTTTCTAGGTCCTAAGCTGGTTCATGATGTTCCTTCTTCCAACTTGGAATTTGGAGATCATGTCGAAAGATTTGAGGAGGTTGGGGAGGATTTGGGAGGGTCTGCTCATGTATAGGAAGAGCTGTCTGAAAAGAGGCATGATGAAAAGCTAGGTGAATGAGATTGAGGGTAGGATCGATTGCTACATCAGATGAGTTAGAATTAGTAAGGGCCATCTGATATAAAGGATTTGGCATACAAGAGAGAGTTTTCTCTAGAATAGGAGGGGGCAGATCTTGGGCCAAAATTTCTTGATTGTTGTCCCTCCACTTTACCAACATTTTATCAATATTGAAATTAGCTTTTGGATTGGTGGAAGGGGTGTCTTTTGGTGTTGGCTCCTCTATAGGGTCTGAAAGCTCCATCTCTCTTTCTCTAAATAGTCTTATTTTCCAATCTAAATCCTCAGTCCACCTGGCTAGATCATCCTCATTTTGCACTTCTTGGAGCTTGTGGGAAACACCATAGAGATGGGGAGTGCATGAATATTACTATGAAATGCAAGGAGCCTCTTGAAGAAGGGTAGAGGGAACTTGAAAAGGACTAACCTGATCTTATACCTCGCACTCTTAGACAATGTCTTTTGCCCCCTTGTTGTTTCGTGACTCAACCACTTGATTCTAGCTCAAGAAACTCAGACTGGGCATCTCTTTTGGGGTTGATGAGGCCATAATGTGAGAGGGCAGTGAAGATTTAGATTCTACTTCCCTTGCTACCAAAATGGACTACTGCATCTGAAGGTTTTCCAACTCGATCTATCTATCAAGATTAGCCTTAAACACAAGATTCATCATTTCAGAGCTCTCCTCAACATAATTGGGGAAAGGACTTTGACAAGCTTGATCTGGCTTATAAGTAGGGGTTGCATATGATTGATATGATGCTTGGGGCACCAAGTATGTAGGTTGATAGACTTGGTAAGGATGCCTCTCATAAATACTCAGCTTCTCCTCCAAAGATGTGATCAAACCACCCACATCTAGCATCTCGTTTGTGAGCCTATGCCAATTGGCTCTTTCAATGGGAGTCCATTCCTTCTTAACCTGATTTAGTGCATTTCTCACTTGATGGATGACATAATTAGGAACTTCTTGGCCACATCCCCTTCTGGTGTCAATATCTATTACATATTTTTTGTATCCTAGCAGTGTTTGCTTGAAGGCAAAAATGGGTTGATTGGCAAAGAGACTGGGTTGAGTGGGAGCAGTGACATATTGAGAAGACTGGGCATAAGGCAAATATATCTCATTAAAGGGCAAGGACTAGCCATATTGAAACTGATAAGGATCAACATAAGGTTGGTAAGGATTATAGCCATGCAGGCCAAAGAAAATAGGGTCCATGGCTCTGAATGGTGGGATTATACATACCAGAATGTTGTTTCTTGATGGTATGGTACTAGAACTACTTAACCAGTTGATTCAACTCAAAGTCACCATTAGTGTTTGATGCAGAAGCTCCAAAGGCTGGTCAGTTGAAGAACACACCAAAATTCTTTAACTCTTTGGACAAAACCTGTCCCAATTGGTCCCACTAGGCGTGCCAGAACTATTGACACAAGAGATTGCACCCGAGGTAGGAGGCCTAGATCCTACCTTCTCCTCACAACATGGAAACTCTCCTCTCGCTTGTGGGACTGATGAAGCTGGAGGAGAGAGTCTCTAGATAAGGGCCAGCTCCCTTTGATGCATCATGTTGTTTCTAGCAAAATTTAACATATATATATATATATATAAAAGCGGGGGATGAAAAGGGAGAAAGAGAATGCAAGAAAAAACAAGCCTACTCTAAAAAGGTGATACACCAAAATAGGTTGGCCTTCACACATCCACTCTCAGAACCAGACAAATGTATACATACTCTACACATTTGGCAAAAAGGACCAAGCTACAAAAGACTGGCAGGGAGGCCTTAATAGAAGATACAAAAAGAAAGAGATCACCAAAGGTGCTATGAAATGCACACTTATGTAGCAACTTCCTCTATTTTGCACTTCTCAAATAATGCTCTTCTCCTTTCAGCTGTAGAGATGGCACCTTGTAGATAACAGGTCTACTGGTGTTGAACCTATGAGAGAATCAAGAAACAATGACTGGACACAGACAAACACTTAGGACATACTCTAAAATATCTATCCAAATGGAGGTAAAAGACTACATTTTATTTGATTTAGGTGAAATTTTGCCAGGGCTACACCTTTCAAAAAAGTGGAAGAACTGATTCCTCTCAAAAATGAGAAGTTACAATATATAGAAGAAAGGAGAAAGAAACTTGGCACTTCTTTGACAAGTTAGCCTGTCGCGTTCCCTTGGAAAGAGGAAAACACTGTTGTGTTGTCATCATTCTAGAAGAAGCCTGCTAGAACCATGTTGTATAATTGCCAAATTTGACTTTGGCATTTGAGCTTTAATGTGGAAGCATGGATCGTGCCTCTTTTCTACCAACAAACTAAAATTTGTCCCCTTTTAAATGCATGGGCCATGTTATTTACTGTTTGCACCATTTGGGGACTATCAGGCAATACATTGCCTACACTTTGCCATTTGGACTGCCTTGTCACTTCTATGCCATGTCGTTCTCCTTGCCTATCACTTTGTCATTTTGTCTTTTCTCAGTTTTGTCTTTCTTGCTCTTTCAACCCTCAGGGGTGATCTCTTGGCTGGTCACTGCATTCCTTGGGCTTTTCCATGCTTGACGCTCAAAAATTTCAAAAAACAAATGGCTAGTTCATTGCATTAAATTTGATGGCCTTTGGGACGTCACCATCCTTTTCAAAAGTCATCAGGTCTTTTCCTTTGAAGTGTATCCTCCTTGAACTGAACCCGTTGAACCAAAATGGTTCAACGATTCAATGGTTCAACCAAGTGCACTGATGAGCCTTTGAACTGAAGCTGATGAACTTTCCACCTTTGAACCAAAACCATTGAACCTAGCTATGAACTGAATTCATTGAACCTGCTGAACCCGAAATGAATTGGCCTTAAATAGCAAGTGATAAGTTGACCAAAATTTTGCCTGTGGGCAAAATTGGTCAACAGGAGCTATTAAGAAGATAGGCAGGAACTTTGGGGCATTTTACCCTTTAATCTTTTCAATGTAGATAAACAATCTATGCATTTGAAAGATTGTAACTTTCAATGTCCACCTAGTGGTCTTGTCTTGTTTTCATCATTCCTCCTTTTTTGATTAATTGAATCGAGTCCTAGATTCATTCATTGTTCTCTCTTTCCTCGCTTTCAACTGGTTTTGGTCTTGAATTCTGGGAATGCATTTAGGTCTATAAATCCAAAGGATCAATGGCTATTTCATGGGCTTTAAAATTAACGTTTACATGCCCATCAATGTGCTCTCAACAACTAGTTCACTATCCTAAATTTGATGTCTTCGAGGGCATCACCCTTTGGTCTTCTTTCGGCTTTTGGCTTTTCCCTTCTAGATTGGACTTGCCCTTTCAAGCCTTAAGAAATGATCTATGTCAAGTCGAAATAGCCCTTTACTTTGGCCACCGAGAGTCCCCTTCAAGGGCACCTGCCCTTCGTGGTCCTTCGGCAGCCCTTTGCCTTGGCAATTCCCGTGGACAAATATTTCCCCAGGCTTTCTCTCATGAACATTTCCTCATCCGTTTATTTCCCAAGGACATTTCCTTGGGGAAAATTCCTGTGGACAAAAAGTCTATGAAAATGTTGACTGTTCTTTGAAAATTCCATCAGGATCCACTGCCACTTAGAATTCTTTTGGACTTTTTGTCTGAAGGAATTCCTTCAGATAAAAATCTGAAAGAATTAAGTCTTAATCAATTTTTAAATGCCTTAAACAAATCTGAAAGAATTACCTTTTAGGCTTCTTTGAAAATGACCCTTTGGAAGGGTGCTTTTATTGATTAAGTGTCCTCCACAAGGGCACTTGTCCTTCAGGAATCTTTCTTTTGCATTGAACCGCCCCTTTGAACTTTGACATTGAACCATTTTGTTTAACCAAGATGTTCAACCAATCGGTTGAACCAAAACTGGTTCAAGCCGATGGTTCAATGAATTAAACAAGCCAATGAACTAAACATTGAAACAAACATAATGAACCTGCCTTTGAACCAATAAGAACTTTGACATTGAACCATCTTGTTGAACCAATCAGTTGAACCAAGGCTATTGAACTGTTCCTTTGGTTGAACCCGCCATTGAACCTTGAACCCTTTGAACCTTTGAACCAAAGTGGTTCAATGGTTCAATGGTTCAAGCCACCTTGAATGTCTTGAAGCCGATGAACTAATTGAAGCGATTGAACTTTGAACCTCGATGAAGCGCTTAACTCTTGCCAAAGATGAACTTGTTGAACCTTGAACCCATTGAACCTTTGAACCACAGTGGTTCAATGGTTCAATGGTTCAAGTCTCTTTTTCACTCAGATGCTTGCCGATGAATATTTTCAATTGAACTAAAGCTCTGAACCAATCTCAAAAAATGACCAAGTGTTGAAAATTAATTCTTTTGACTGAAACTACCTACAGAAGCCTTTGAACCTGTATAAATGAACCTACCTATAGAATCTGTAGATACAAAGTCCATAGAAATCAATCATGTAAAACCCATTGAACTTGACTAGCAAAGTCTATAGATTTTCTGAGAAACTTGGAAAATGAGGAATCTGAATGTCTAGGACAAATTTTGAAAATGGAAGAGACAATTTTGGTTTGTAAGACCAAAATAGTTCAAATATTGTCCCAAAAATGACTGCTACTTTTTGGGGGACAATAGCTGGCTCCAGTTGGGGAAATTTTGTCAATTACAAAATGAATTGAAAGGAGTAGAATCCAAAATCTCCAGTGTCTTCAAGTGTGCCATTGGGTTATAGAGTCATGCTACCCAAAAATGAAAGGCTCCAAAAATAGAAATAAACAAAACAAAATAGAATTGAAAACTATACACATATACATATATACAAATGAAATGATCTAATACTTCAAGATTTGAAGTATTTTAGATGCTGCTTTTATGGAGACAATGAAAATAATGTTTTATCCTGGTAAACCAGCAGGAAACTATTTTGTCCCCAGAAACGGTGACGAGCGAATGGAACTCTCCATGAGGAAACTAATTTTTTTCATCTTCATGTTGACTCTTTCTTCTTCTTGCCCCATGGTAGGATGTGTTCTTTAAAATGGAAACCATAACTCCTTACTTTCTTGGTGAAGGGTTCCTTTGCCTGATTTTGATTTACAACAGTGTGATCCACCATCATAACTTGTTATTCTGCTAGTTTAGTCCAGCACACGATTGGATCATCCAAGTCAAACTCCTGACAAACTGTCAGATTATCATCTCCTTTGATGTGAAGGAGTTTGACTTCTTCATCTTAAGTAATATTCAATTTAGGCAATAGAGATTCACATCCAATTGTGTTGTTGGTGTTGCTAACTTGTAAATTACATGAAGGAAAAATATCTCTTTGAAGAGATATCAACATAGTCCCAACTTTATCATTGATGGAAGAATTGCTGTCATCATCAGAAGTTGATCTCTTATCATATTTATCTTCATTAGAGATGGAAGATCCTTCCTTGTTTATACTGTACTCTACCAATTCTTCTAAAGTCTTGTTTGGATCAATTCCCAAATTGTCAGTTATAGGACTTTCATCTGTAAGAACATGAGCATCCTCTATGGTAAAGAAATAATTACATCTGCCTAAAGATTCAACCAAAATTTGTGCTACAGGGGATGATTTTTGGGTAACCACATATTTTGCCTCCTTTTAAGGGAGCAACCTCTTCATCACTCCTTGGACAGGGATCCTTGCCTCAGATAGATCCATGTTTAGTTCTCCTCCTACGTCCTTGAAAAAATTTCATCCAAGCAAAATGCCATAAGATGTTGGGACGTCAGCCACTAAGACAGTCATTTTAATCCTCTTGTTTGGAAAGGCTAGGAATGCAAATTGGGCATCTTTGATTTGCCCTAGCAATGGTACTTGCTTGTTCTCCATGGATAAACATCTCCCAAATGTCTTGGTCAATGTGAGACCAAGAGACTCAGCGACTTTAGTAGGCATGACATTGTCAGATGCACTTGAGTCTATAATATAGTTACTCAACTTGTGGACATTGATTAATAGGAAAACATAGAAGGGTTCTATTTTTTTAGGAGCAGTTGGGGGAGTAATGATTAGATTATTTGGAATAAGCGTGTTCTTTGGAGAATCAAGAATTACTTTTTTAGCCTTTTATCCTACAGGGATGGTTTGATGTTTAACATATTGAACCAGCTTGTTTAGTTGATCTGGATTAGACTACAAGTATTCAAATTTAGACATCTGTATTTTTGTATTTTTAACATGATCAATTATGTCAAATGGCTAAATCGAGCTAGGTATAGAGAAAGGTACTTCAACTTTTTGAATTTTAGGAGGGATGGGAGGTGGGCTGGTTTGTAAATTAGAAGTAGAAGGGGAAGGCACAACAGATGTATTTACCTTATGAGTAATGACTGGATCTTTTGGTTGAAAAGGTAGAGTTGTTCCATGCTTGACAATTGTGACTGCGGGCTATGGTTTCTCTTCTATCTTCTCTTTATCAGCCTATTGGACTGATTAGTTTTTAGACCTGGTAAACACTGTATATGATCCATCTGAAACATCTCCTTTGCTTCCGAGTTCATCCTAGTAATTTAGTAAACCAATGTGGGAGTTACCAGCTGAATCTTCTTGACTGTCTTCAATGATATCAGCATCATTTTATTATTTAATTCAGGATGATAAGAGAATTTTGATTTTGCTTCAAGATATCCCATTGCTGAATTGGTTGGAGGAGCTTCCAGGGCAAGTTTCCGTTGTGGAGGAGGAAGGTGATTTTGTTTTCCTTGGTTTCTTGCAATATTGCCTTAGCTTTAAGAATATTCCAATCAGCTACAGACTGCACTTACAGATGGTAAAACCAATCTATAGTAGCACCTTGTAGTGTTTTAATAAAACTACTACATCTTCAAACTCTACTATGATTACTCCACAAGCTATACCGAATGCTGCAATGTGTTCATCAGGATGAACTTTGCCATCACCATAGAATTTAGGGAAATTCTTCCTATAACTATGTGGAAGCTCATGTAGAGGAGGAGTAAGATTAAGTGGGCCAAATACAATACCCCAGGGGCCTTGAACTATCATTATAAGATTCTAAAAAGGAGGGATAACAAATCTCAAAGGGGTAATTATAGGCATAGCTTTATCAACAATAGAAGTAGATACTTCGTCTAGTAATGGAGATATGGCTTTAGTAGGAGAGAAGCTCTTAGTTCATTGGAGATGAGATGGTGAAGGAAACAGATCAAAATCACTTTACTGTACCAGCTCAAACACATAATCAATGATACCTTTAGCCCTTTGGCTTCGTGTATATCTTGAATCTGTCAGATTTTAAAACAAAAATGGAAAATAATTGACCTTGCTTGAGTTAAAGCTTGAGGCTTTAAACTGTGTGTTCTTTCTCAGTTGATATGGAGGTGAATGAATAGGCTATAAATGGATAATGGGTATATCCCCAACAGAGTCACCAAAAATTGTTGGTTGAATATTTTTTCTATCAGTGTACTGGTAAACAAAATAGGTCTTATCAACCAAAGTAAGAAGATTAGTCATCCTAATGTGTAAGTTTATCACATCAAAAGGAAACTGCTCTCTCCTCTCATCAAGGGGAGGTTCCCTATGGATATGCTATGTATATCTATAAACCAAAAATAGTACTCAAGGGTAGGACAAATCATCCATCTCTCTTTCTTCAAAGATGATGTATACAAAACAAAGGAAAAACTCAAGGGAATGATAGATAACACTCCTCTTCTTTTAGAAGAACTGTTCAACCAGCCACAAGAATACTCCTAGAAATAAAAGCAGAATGTAACTGAAGGTATGGTAACCAGCAAGTCGAGACACAGCACAAAGTCTCTATCTAAAATGCTCAAGAGTAATATATGAGGACAAAGAGAGCACAAGTTGTTCTCAAAGTCCTTTACACAGCAATGAAAAGAAAACACACTGAAGGCAACTATGGGGGCACAAAGTCTCTCCATAGTTGATTCTTCAAGACACCTTTTTGACTAATTTTACTAATCTTGCTTATTAAATTAATGGAACAGAAAAGTTATCACAGTGCAAAGTTTGAAAAAGCCCCTTGTTTTCTTATTCCATTAACAGAATATGATCAACAGACTGAGCACAAAGTCTCAATGATGCCTCTCAATTTGGACAGAGTTTCATTCAAATTGTCAAAAAAGAGATATTTTTACAATGAAAGAAAGTCCCTTATATAGCCATTTAAAGAAGGACTCGAGAACAGTAATACATCATGATGCATTAGGAACTGTTAGGAAGATAGGCTAAAACTTTGGGGAATTTTACCCATTTGATCTTCTCAATGTAGATAAACAATCCATGCATTTGAAAGATTACAACTTTCAATGTCCACCTGGCAGTCTGATCTTGTTTTCATCATTCCTCCTTTTCTGGTTAATTGAATTGAGTCCTAGATTCATTCATTGTTCTATCTTTCCTCACTTTCAGCTAGTTTTGGTCTTGAATTCTGGGAATGCATTAGGTCTGTAAATCCAAAGGATCAACAGCTATTTCATGGGCTTTAAAATTGACGTTTATATGCCTGTCAATGTGCTCTCAACGGCTAGTTCACTATCCCAGATTTGACGTCTTCAGGGGCGTCACCCTTTGGTCTTCTTTCAGCTTTTGGCTTTGCCCTTCTAGATTGGACTTGCCCTTTCGAGCCTTAAGAAATGATCTATGTCAAGTCAGAATAGCCCTTTAATTTGGCTGATGAGTCCCCCACAAGGGCACCTGCCCTTCGGGGTCCTTCAACAGCCCTTTACCTTGGCAATTCTCGTGGACAAATATTTCCCCAAGCTTTCTGCAGTGAATGTTTCGTCACATGTTTATTTCCTGCAGACATTTCCCTGGGGAAAATTACCATAGATAAAAGTCTGGGGAAAATTCTTGTAGATAAAAAGTATGTGGAAATGTTGACTGTTCTTTGAAAATTCCTTCGGGATCTGCAGCCACTTAGAATTCTTTTAGACTTTTTGTTCAAAGGAATTCCTTCAAACAAAAATCCAAAATAATTAAGTCTTAATCAGTTTTTAAATGCCTTAAACAAATTTGAAAGAATTACCTTTCGGGCTTCTTTGAAAATGACCCTTTAGAAGGGTGCTTTTATTGATTAAGTGTCCTCCACAAGGGCACTTGTCCTTCGAGAATCTTCCTTTTGTATTGAACCACCCCTTTGAACTTTGAAATTGAACTATTTTGTTGAACCAAGACGTTGAACCAATTGGTTGAACCAAAAATGGTTCAAGCCGATGGTTCAATGAATTAAACAAGCTGATGAACTAAACATTGAAACAAACATAATGAACTTGCGTTTGAACCAATAGAAACTTTGGCATTGAGCCAAGGCTATTGAACTATTCCTTTGGTTGAACCCACCATTGAACCTTGAACCCATTGAACCTTTGAACCAAAGTGGTTCAATGGTTCAACGGTTCAATGGTTCAAGCCACCTTGAATGTCTTGAAATCGATGAACCAATTGAAGTGATTGAACTTTGAACCTTGATGAAGCACTTAACTCTTGCCAAAGATGAACTTGTTAAACCTTGAACCCATTGAACCTTTAAACCAAAGTGGTTCAATGGTTCAAGTCTCTTTTTGCACTTAGATGCTTGCCGATGAAGATTTTCAATTGAACCAAAGCTCTGAACCAATCTTGGAAAATGACCAAGTGTTGAAAATTAATTCTTTTGACTGAAACCGCCTACAGAAGCCTTTGAACCTGTATAAATGAACTTGCCTGTAGAATTTGTAGATACAAAGTCCATAGAAATCAATCATGTAAAACCCATTGAACTTGAGTAGCAAAGTCTATAGATTTTCTGAGAAACTTGGAAAATGAGGAATCTAAATGTCTAGGACAAATTTTGAAAATGGAAGAGACAATTTTGGTCTGTAAGACCAAAATAGTTTAAATGTTGTCCCAAAAATGACTGCTACTTTTTGGGAGACAATAGTTGGCTCTAGTTGGGGAACTTCTATCAATTGCAAAATGAATTGAAAGGAGTAGAATCTAGAATCTCCAGTGTCTTCAAGTATTCCATTGGGTTATAGAGTCATGCTACCCAGAAATGAAAGGCTCCAAAAATGTAAACAAACAAAACAAAATAGAATTGAAAATTATACAAATATACATATATATAAATGAAATGATCTGATACTTCAAGATTTGAAGTATTTCAGATGCTACTTTTTGGGAGATAATGAAAATAATGTTCTATCCTAGTAGACCAGCAGGAAACCATTTTGTCCCCAAAAATGGTGACGAGCGAATGGAATTCTCCATGAGGAAATTGATTTTTTGCATCTTCTTATTGACTCTTTCTTCTTCTTGTCCCATGGTAGGATGTGTTCTTCAAAATGGAAACAATAACTCCTTACTTTCTTGGTGAAGGGTTTCTTTGCCTAATTTTGATTTGCAGTAGCATGATCCACCATCATAACTTGTTATTCTACTGGTTCAGTCTAGCACATGATTGGATCATCCAAGTCAAACTCTTAACAAAATGTCAGATTATCATCTCCTTTGATGTGAAGGAGCTTGACTTCTTCATCTTGAGTAATCTTCAATTTAGGCAATAGAGATTCACATCCAGCTGTGTTTTTGGTGTTGCTGACTTGCAAATTGCATGAAGGAAGAATATCTCTTTGAGGAGATATCAATATAGTCCCAACTCTATCATTGGTGGAAGAATTATTGTCATCATCAGAAGCTGATCTCTTATCAGATTTATCTTTATTAGAGATGGAAGATCCTTCCCTATTTATACTTTACTCTACCAATTCTTCTAAAGTCTTGTTTGGATCAATTCCCAGATTATCAGTTACAGGACTTTCATCTGTAGGAACATGAGCATCCTCTATGGTAAAGAAATAATTACCTCTACCTAAAGATTTAAATAGAATTTGTGTTGTAGGGGATGTTGTTTGGGTAACCACATATTTTGCCTCTTTTTCAGGGAGCAACCTCTTCATCACACCTTGGACAGGGATCCTTGCCTCAGATAGATCCATGTTTAGTTCTCCTCCCATGTCTTTGTAGAAATTTCATCCAAGCAAAATGCCATAAGATGCTGAGATGTCAGCCACTAAGATAGTCATTTTAATCCTCTTGTCTGGAAAGGCTATGAATGCAAATTAGGCATCTTTGATTTTCCCCAGCAATGGTACTTGCTTGTTTTTCATGGAGAATCATCTCCCAAATTTCTTGGTCAGTGTGAGACCAAGAGACTCAGCGACTTTAGTAGGCATGACATTATCAGATGTGCCTGAGTCTATCATAAAGTTACTCAACTTGTGGCCATTGATTAACAGGGAAACATAGAAGGGTTCTATTTTTCTAGGAGTAGTTGGGGGAGTAATGATCAGATTATTTGGAATAGGCATGTTCTTTGGAGAATCAAGAATTACTTTTTTAGCCTTTTGTCCTGCAGGGATAGTTTGATTTTTAACATATTAAACTAGCTTGTTCAGTTGATCTGGATTAGACTGCAAGTATTCAAATTTAGACATCGATATTTTTGTCTTTTTGACATGATCAATTATGTCAAATGGCTGAATTGAGCTAGGTACAGAGAAAGGTACTTCAACTTTCTAAATTTTAGGAGGGATGGGAGGTGGGCTGGTTTGTGAATTAGAAGTAGAAGGGGAAGGCACAATAGATGTATTTACCTTTTGAGTAATAATCAGATCTTTTGGTTGAAAAGGTAGAGATGTCCCATGCTTGACAATTGTGACTGCTAGCTGTGGTTGCTCTTCTATCTTCTCTTTATCAGCCTGCTGGACTGATTTGTTTTTAGACCTGGTAAACACTGCATATGATCCATCTGAAACTTCTCCTTTGCTTCTAGGTTCATCCTGGTAATTCAAGAAACTAATATGGGAGTCGCCAGCTGATTCTTCTTGACTGTCTTCAATGATATCAACATCATTTTCTTGATTTAATTTAGGCTAATAAGAGAATTCTGATTCTACTTCAAGATATCCCATTGTTGAATTGGTTGGAGGAGCTTCCAGGGCAAGTTTCCCTTGTGGGGGAGGAAGGCAATTTTGTTGTCCTTAGTTTTTGGCAATATTGCCCTGATATGACTAATTTAGGAGTGTCCTTTTATATGTAGGAGTAGAAGACATTCCTTGAGCCATTTGCTTTTTGAGAGCAAGCAACTCATTTGCTAATTTCTGCACCATTGGATATGTGGTGCTTGTAGATGTAAATTCAAAAGATGATGAAGCTCTATTTCTATTAGGATCTCTTCTTATTTTCCCTGCTAAGATGAGATCATCTTCTACTTTAATGGCCAAAAGTTGAGCTACAGTGAGATCTATTTGACTAGCACGTCTCAAGAGAAAATTGACTTTAGGTAGCTGAGAATTAATGAAAAAGCATTTGAGATTCTCAGCTGTAGGTCTAGCAATTACAGGAATTTTGTTTCTCAATTTGTCAAATTTAGCTATGAAGTCTCTCATAAGCTCATGTGGCTCTTTCTTCATCTGTGTAAGTTGAGCCAGAAGTGTATGTGCATCTTTTATAGGTTTGAATCTGGCTTCAAACCTAGCTTCAAGAATATTCCAATTAGTTACAGACTGAGCTTGTAGATGGTAAAACTAATCTGCATTAGCACCTTGTAGTTTTTCAATGAAAATCCTGACTGCTACATCTTTAAACTCTACTCCGATTACTCCATAAGCTATACTGAATGTTGTAATGTGTTCATCAGGATGAACTTTGCCATCACCATAGAATTTAGGTAAATTACTCCTAGAACTACGTGGAAGCTTATGTAGAGGAGTAAGATTAAGTGGGCCAAATGCATTACCCCAGGGGCCTTGAACTGTCATTATAAGATTCTAAAAAGGAGGGATAAAAAAACTCAAAGGGGTAATTATAGGCATAGCTTTATCAATATCAGAAGTAGATACTTCGTCTAGTAATGGAGATCTAGCTTTAGTAGGAGGGAAGCTCTTGGTTCGTTGGAGATGAGATGGTGAAGGAAATAGATTAAAATCACTTTGTTGTACCAGCTCGAACACAAGATCAATGATACCTTTAACCCTTTGGCTTCATGTATATCTTGAATCTGTCAGATTGTAAAACAAAAATGGAAAAGAATTGACCTTGCTTGAGTTAAAGCTTTGGGGCTTTAAACTGTGCATTCTTTCCTGATTGATATGGAGGTGAATGAATAGGCTATAAATGGCTAATGGGTATATCCCCAACAGAGTCGCCAAAAATTGTTGGTTAAATATTTTGTCTATTAGCATACTAGTAAACAAATTAGGTCTTATCAACCAAAGTAAGAAGATTATTCATCCTAATGTGTAAGTTTATCACATTAGAAGGATACTGCTCTCTCCTCTCATTAAGGGGAGGTTCCCTATGGATATTCTATGTATATGTATAAACAAAAAATAGTACTCAAGTGTAGGACAAATCATCCATCTCTCTTTCTTCAGAGATGATGTATACAAAACAAAGGAAAAACTCAAGGGAATGATAGACATCACTCCTCTTCTTTCAAAAGAACTGTTCAGCTAGCCACAAGAATACTCCTGGAAATAAAAGCAGAATGTAACCAAAGGTATGGTAACCAGCAAGTCGAGACACATCACAAAGTCTCTATCTGAAATTCTCAAGAGTAATATACGAGGGACAAAGAGAGCACAAAGTCTTATCAAAGTCCTTTACATAGCAATGAAAAGAAAACACACTGAAGGCAGCTATGGGGGCACAAAGTCTCTCCACATTTGATTCTTTAGGACACCTTTTAGACTAATTTTACTAATCCTGCTTATTAAATTAATGGAATAAAAAAGATATCACAGTGGAAAGTTTAAAAAAGTCCCTTGTTTTCTTATTCCATTAATAGAATATGATCAACAGACTAAGCACAAAGTCTCAATGATGCCTCTCAATTTGGGTAGAGTTTCATTCAGATTGTCAAAAAAGAGATATTTTTACAATGAAATAAAGTCCCTTATATAGCCATTTGAAGGACTCGAGAACAGTAATACATCATGATGCTTTGGGAACTGTTAGGAAGATAGGCTAGAACTTTGGGGAATTTTACCAATTTGATCTTCTCAATGTAGATAAAAAATCTATGCATTTGAAATATTGCAAATTTCAATGTCCACCTGACAGTCTGATCTTGTTTTCATCATTCCTCCTTTTTTGGTTAATTGAATCGAGTCCTAGATTCATTCGTTGTTCTATCTTTCCTCGCTTTTAGCTAGTTTTGGTCTTAAATTCTGGGAATGCATTTGGGTCTGTAAATCCAAAGGATCACCGACTATTTCATGGGCTTTAAAATTAATGTTTACATGCCCGTCAATGTGCTCTCAATGGCTAGTTCACTGTCCTGAATTTGACGTCTTTGGGGGTGTCACGCTTTGGTCTTATTTTGGCTTTTGGCTTTGCCCTTCTAGATTGGACTTGCCCTTTTGGGCCTTAAGAAATGATCTATGTCAAGTCATAATAGCCCTTTAATTTAGCCATTGAGAGTCCCCTACAAGGGCACTTGCCCTTCAAGGTCCTTCGACAGCCCTTTGCCTTGGCAGCTCCTGTAGATAAATATTTCCTCGGGCTTTCTCCCATGAATGTTTCCTTACACATCTATTTCTTGTAGACATTTCCCTGGGGAAAATTCCCATGGACAAAATTCTAGGGAAAATTCCCATGGACAAAAAGTCTATGGAAATGTTGACTATTCTTTGAAAATTCCTTCGGGATCCGCAGTCACTTAGAATTCTTTTGGACTTTTTATCCGAAGTAATTCCTTCAAACAAAAATCTAAAAGAATTAATTCTTAATCAATTTTTAAATGCCTTAAACAAATATGAAAGAATTACCTTTCGGGCTTCTTTGAAAATGACCCTTTAGAAGGATGCTTTTATTGATTAAGTGTTCTCTACAAGGGCACATGTCCTTTTGGAATATTCCTTTTGCATTGAACCACCCCTTTGAACTTTGATATTGAACCATTCTATTGAACCAAGACATTGAACCAATCCGTTGAACCAAAAATGGTTCAAGCTGATGGTTCAATGAATTAAACAAGCTGATGAACATTACATTGAAATAAACATAATGAACTTGCCTTTGAACCAACATGAACTTTGACATTGAACCATATTTTTGAACCAATCAATTGAACCAAGGCTATTGAACTGTTCCTTTGGTTGAACCTGCCATTGAACCTTGAACCCGTTGAACCTTTGAACCAAAGTGGTTCAATGGTTCAACAGTTCAATGGTTCAAGCCGCCTTGAATGTCTTAAAGCTGATGAACTAATTGAAGTGATTGAACTTTGAACCTTGATGAAGCACTTAACTCTTGCCAAAGATGAACTTGTTGAACCTTGAACCCATTGAACCTTTGAACCAAAGTGGTTCAATGGTTCAACAGTTCAATGGTTCAAGTCTCTTTTTGCACTCAG
This sequence comes from Torreya grandis, assembly GCA_037957365.1. Taxonomy (NCBI): domain Eukaryota; kingdom Viridiplantae; phylum Streptophyta; class Pinopsida; order Cupressales; family Taxaceae; genus Torreya; species Torreya grandis. The sequence continues at coordinate 1,691,018 of JARHVA010002547.1, read as the reverse complement.
ATGCTTGCCGATGAAGATTTTCAATTGAACCAAAGCTCTGAACCAATCCCAAAAAATGACCAAGTGTTGAAAATCAATTATTTTCACTGAAAACTCTTGTAGAAGCCTTTGAACCTGTATAAATGAACCTGCCTGTAGAATCTGTAGATACAAAGTCCATAGAAATCAATCATGTAAAACCCATTGAACTTGACTAGCAAAGTCTGTAGATTTTCTAAGAAACTTGGAAAATGAGGAATCTGAATGTCTAGGACAAATTTTAAAAATGGAAGAGATAATTTTGGTCTATAAGACCAAAATAGTTCAAATGTTGTCCCAAAAATGACTGCTACTTTTTGGGGGACAACAGTTATAAATAGGGAAGATTACTAGATTGAAATCAACAAAGTGACAAGTTGTTAATAGGGTATTGACTAAGTATGAAATCTAATAAAGTGATGGGTGATACAAAAATGATAGTGGACTAGAGTGATAGGATGATATGTAAGGACAACAAAAGGACAAGCTCAAGCCTTAGACTGATTTGCTCAAGGTTAGATGGATAAAATATCAAATGATGGGAATAGATGGAGGGATCAAAAATGATGGGATTGAGGGTGGTGATTCAATGATGATTGGGGATATGGTGAGTATGCTTTGGTCAAGTGTATGACCTAAAAATCCAATTATAAGTGTCATGTGATAAAAATGCAAGACCAAGTAAGATGGGATTTGTCGAAATGGGGTAAGAATAGATAAGGATGAAGGATAATGATAAGATAAGGATGTTATAGATAGGAGGATTCCAAGACAAAATTAGATTAGGATATGTTTGAGATGAGAAAATAAGATGCACCAAATAGATAAGATTATGCAAGGTTAAGGATATACAAGACATGATGAAGGATAAAGTAGATAAATGGATGTACAAGAATAAGATTGTACAAGATATGGATATGGATAGAATGTATAAGACAATGAAGATATAGAATATGATGATACAAAAAGCATAGATATCCATGTATAAATTTGGGTGAAAGGTTGACTCAGCTCATAAACAACATTGGTCTAGCATGGCACACACAAAAATAAACAAAACACAAACCTAAGATTATTAAGATGATGCAAGAGTGTAACTCGATGACTACACTATTTAATGGATTTATGGGTGAGGCTATAGTATGATGACCTATTAAAGAATCTCCCAAACCCTCTCAACCCCATTTTCACATAACGGTCACTTAGGAACTGATATTGACTCTGACAGCAAGTCATTTGTTATGGTTGATGGTCCTAATCTAGGTTGATCAGGCTCTCTAGGGGCATTTTGATATATGTTAGATACTTGAGGCCTGAATCCATGTAGGGTGTTGTCTGATGCTTGGGCTAGAGATTTAACTCTCCCTGTAGTCATATAAAATGAAAAATTTGGTTACTTGAGCATGACTAATGACACCCAACCCATAGGTCCCTCTTACTTGCTCTCTTCACCATCTTAGGCTCATTTTCACTAATTCCTAGTCATCCATGGCCTTAAAAACTTAACCCCAAATGACCCATGCTACTTTCTCCATGAAAAATCCATCCCCTAGGTTCCATAACCTCTGAACAACAATGCCCAACTTGGACTATAGTACTAAAATCTAAGGTTTCCTACTTTCGACACTATTGTCCAAGTGCATTTTGAGCCCAAATGATTAGATCCTTCTGATCCTTATCCTTTTTCTTGTCATCCTAATGTGAATACATCCAAACCATGATCAATAGTTTCCTATATAAACCCATTCAAAGTTCATTTATAAGGGTTGGCACTCATTTATAGGAGAGAAAGAATAATAAAAGAAAGTACACTCAAGCACTTTTTCCTATTCTCTATATATAGCCTTGTAATATTATTCCAAGCTTATTCAAACCCTTACACCAATCTCTAGCCATCTGTAGTATACCCAATTCACATCTAGTTACATTTTCATACATAATTACACCAAACACTTCAATGGGAGAACTACATTAGCTTGATCCCTCCTTGAAGTATCAGTATGTATACAATGTGCCCATACACAGGGTTTAAAGTGCATCTAGTGTATCCTTTACACCCTAACCCATTTTCCCTATTTGCCAAAGTTTCTTTCAATTGCATAGAAGATCCAATTACATGAATAATCAACTCTATAGAGATCTCTGTTGATAGCGAAGACCTAAAAATTGGTACATAGGCTCATCTTAAGCAAGCAAATAAAACCTAGAAAGATTAAACCCTCTAGACAATAATTATAGAGAAGGACTATAGTGTCGAAGCCTAAGGTGTCCAATTTCGGCACTCCTTTCCAATAAAAAAATGAAGTTTAGGATCCTATTTGTGATAGTGTCCCAGTCCTACATGCAAATTTATAGACTCTATCTCAGACCAAATAACGTAGAATAAGCTAAGTCATAAATATCTCATATATTACTATTTTTAGAAAAGGCAAAAATATTATATGTTTACATAAATTAGTGTCTTAATTATTACACATTATTTACTGATTTACTTTACTCTAGACCCATTTATTAATTTGGAATAAAACTCCAGTATTCTAAAAAATAGTAAAACACTTGGTGAACCTGACTTTGAATTTTTGCACAAAAACCCTAAAAACCTTAGGGTAAATTTTTTTTTATTTTTTGCCATAATTTCTTGATTTTTTCTATATTTAAAAATTATAAATATAAAAACTAATTACCAAATTATCATATATTTTTGTAAAACCCTAGTTTACACATACTAGGTCCTTTTTGCATATAAACACATTCCGAACACTAGGAAAAATATATTGCTAATTTTAGAAATATTTTCTATTTTTTCCTAAATTTTTCAAGAAAAATTCTACAATTTTTTTATAAATTCATATAAAATTTTTACAATTATCATACTAATTTTAAAAATTCATTTCAAAAAACCCTAGTTACATCAACTAGCTTCCCAGTTATTTTCCAATCATTTTTTGAATTTCTAGTGCATATCAAACTTAGAAAATCAATTTTAAATTAAAAAATTCATAGTATTTTTCATAAATATATTTTCAAAAAATCCTTAGTTGAATATACTAGCACCTATTTGCTTCTTGAGGTATCACCTTACATTTTGGGAGTTCTGTTTCCTTTCTATGCATATTTCAATTCCTTGTTTAGATTATATCATCTTAATATTTTCTACTATTATCCAAGTTGTTTTCCTTATTCCACCTAAGTTATTTTCATCTCTTCATTTGATATGAAGTACAAGAATTAGTGGCAATCCTCCTGAATTCACCTAGATTCTTGTAACTCATCTACATACCATGGATAAATAACCAACTCAAGTTCTAGTCATAGATTCTACACATCCAGATTACACCAATTTCAATGAGGATACTTTTGACAAAGAGAAGTATGAAAATAAAAATGATGATGTACACAATGATTCTCATGTTCTACCATATTGGTCTACTAATCCACTTCCACCCATTGTTGATAATGAATTTGTACTCAACAAAGATTTAATTTTATAAAATTTCAAAGAAAGATTTAAGAAACAACCTAAAGATCATACACTAATTTTTCAATCTATCATGGAAATTAAAAAGGGTAAGCAATTTGAGTCTTCCATCCCCATAGAACAACCAGTTGAGAATGACACTAAGAGGGAAACTATGTCTCAAAAAACCCATATATTAGCCTAACCTACCTCTATGCCACTAGTTACAACTAGTACATCCCTCTCTCTTGATGTGGCAACCCTTGTGCAAGAGATAAGATCTCTTCAATCCAAAGTAGAACATCTTGAGCAAGGTGTCTCTAGACCTACATAGCCATTGGATTTTTTTACTTTACTGCATACACCACTAGCACATCACATTGCTTCTACACCTTTTCCACAAGGTTTTGTTCAACCCAAGCTCACTTTATATGATGGTAAGGGTGATCCAGAGACAAACTTGAGAGCTTTTCATGTAATATTCTTTGACTATGTACCCAATGATTGGATACTTACTAAGCTATTTCCATGTATTCTAAAGGATTATACATTAAAATGGTTCTATAGCATACCAAATATGTCAATCATGGCACTCAATCCTTTAACAAACATGTTCTTAGCACATTGCAATATCAAAATTGGTGATAAGGTCTCTTATGCATAGATTGCACAATATAAATAGAAATCAAATGAGCATCTCATAGACTATGTGCTTAGATATAAGACCACCTTGGCTAAGATGACTAGTCCCATGGCAGATCAAGAGTTATAGGACATCTCCAAATAGAGTCTTCTACTAGCACTTCATGAATCTATTATGCTCAAAATATTATATTCCTTCATTGAATTATGTCATAAACTAAAGGAAAGAGAATTAAAGCTTATTTCAATGGGCAAACTTAAGTACTCAAGTATCTCAAACACAAAAAATAAGAGTAATAAAAAAGTCCCATACAAGGTCAAACTCAATGACAACAAAAATTAAAATCACCCAACAGTCAATGCCACTTCAGATCCCCCTTAGCATGTGATTTTATCAACACCTCCTCAATGTGCATTTACCAATCTACCAGTTTCTCCAGCCAGAGTTTTACAATATTTATTGAAATGTAACATCATCACTCTCCCTCCTATTTAGGAAGTTGACCTATAAAATCCTCTTCCATGGGGATATTATTAGCATACATTTTGTTATTTTCATAGGGCACCAAGCCACACTATAAATAAATGCATTATTTGGAGATTAAGATACAAGATTTGATAGATGACAAGCTAATTGATCTTGGAACTTCAGTTGAGCCTCCATCATTAAATTAAAAATAGTATAAAGCTTTGAAAATGTTTTTAGATCCATTTCCACAACATTCTAAGCAAGAGAAAGAGGACACATCAGGTGTTCACCATACATACCTAGCACGTTCAGTTGAATCACATCCTTTGAGAAACATGATCGTTGTATATAATTCCAATTTTTTATCTAGACCTTCTATCTCCTTCTCAAAGCAAGAGATCATTGAGGATGATTTAGATTATCTTTCACTCTTTATTAGAGCTCACATTCATAATCAGCCTATTCACAATCTGTTTATTGACAATGGTTCTAGTCTTAACATGTGCATCTTGACACGACTGTAGCATTTGGGTTATTCAAAGCATGATATCACCTTGATAGATATAGTTATACGTGGATTCATTGGGCACATACGGAGTTCATTGGGTGAGATTTTACTTCCTTTACAGATTGGTCCAACACATGTGACCACACATTTCACTATAGTTCCCAATGCAATATTTTCTAACATGTTACTTGGCCATTCATGGATTCAAAAAATGTGAGTAGTACCATCTACAGTTCATAGATGCATGAAATTCATTCACGCTAATCAAGTTATTATAGTTGGTGGAGTATTATATGAGTTACCATTCCCCACTCGAGAGCCATCTACTTTACATTCACTAGTTCCATATTTTTCACTAGTTTTAGTTTCCCCACTAGTTACAGTTCTTCTTTTGATACAGATTTAGACAAAATTGACACATCCATTACCAGTACATAGGGTTCATAAAACTCCATAGCCTTGGAATTCTAGATAAATTCTAGTTACATTTTTCACACCTAGAGAGTTTCATTGAGATCTCATGGGTCTACGCATAAAGAATGTGTTTAGAGAGAGTTTCCTACTTCTAAATGGGTCCCTAAGATCCCTATAATTACATTCATTTCTTAGAGTTACAATGGGACTCCATATTTAGGTTTTAATTTAGATATTTTAGAGCATCTATAGCATATACAACTTTTAGAGCCACAGTCTTAACATTTTCATCACGCTTCACATTCATGCATGATTCCACTCCTTGATATAGGACACCATGATAAGAAGTCTCACATGAGGATCATCAGTTAGTATCATCATATCGCAACCTACTTGTACATAATTGCTTCTTCTTGATTGTACATAACTTATATAAAAATACAAAAACAAAACAAAATGTTTTAAAGTATAAAAACATTCAAATTTATCAAAATACCAAAAACATTTTGATTGTATGCATCATCCATAATTTACATTACTACTATCATGCTAAGACTTACATTCATTATTTCATGCTATTATATGTCAATTTATCTAACCATGATTCACTTGATATATTTTGAGTGTGTGCAGTGATTTCTAGATCTTTGATTGCTTCACTCTACCCATTGAGGGGGCATTCCTACTTCTATTTTTAAGACACACATCAATATACATACCCATTAGGGGCATCTTCTACATGAAAACACCATCCAGGTTATGTCAATCATACACTACACACTCTGAGTTATCATATTGATGTGCATTACTTACCAGATTACATAGATTACTATATCAATATTTTAGTAGTATCTGATGCTTCTGTATCTCTTAGCATATACCTAGTCTTGTACTAAACATGTATTTCATACTTTTAGTCTTGCTTTGATTAGTTATATGTGATTCTAAATTTCTAGTTTACATGCTTTACTTTCTTTCTTTGCATAACCAGATGTGTTTGCATTTCTAGTTCTATTTTTATTTCTTATGTGTGCCTTAGGATACTTGCCAATGTCCTTTGATTCTATTCATTTGTGTATATCTTTGTACATTTTCTAATGTCCCTTACTTTTATTCTCCTATGTTCCTATAGCCCTCGTGCCAATATTTTCTTATTTCAAATTGTATGTGTATGTGGCATTTTAAACATGCCTTGTATGCCTATTTTCCAATTTGAGTGACATGTGCCCATGTCCCTTGTTTATTTGGCTCCTTGACCAACCTTGTATGTTTGTTGGTTTTTACTTCTTGCTTTATATGTTTATTGGTTAATTGCTTGTCCTTTTTCTTAATGTCATGATTCATATCGTGCATTTACATTGCTTTCTTAGATGCCATGATGGGCATCATGCTCCATCCCTCCAATTAACAACTAACATCTAACATTTATGATTTTATTTTAGTACATTTCACATGTTATCACATTATTATATCTATCTAGGCATACCCCTATTGATCTAACAATCTCTTAATATAAATATTTCTATATCTCAATATATCTTATCGATTATCATTATTGTATCATGTATATTTGTAGCATAACACCCTTGTAGGAATATTTTCTTCAGAGGGTAGTCATTGTAGGGTACTTATTCCTACCCTAAAAATAGGGGGTAACAAATAGGGGTTATATAATAGAGATCAGATCTCCTAGTGGTTAAAATAGTAGCTTTTAAAATACATAGAATAAAATCTAAACATCATACTAGGTAGAATAGACTAGGCAAACAACATAGATTCTATAATAGTCATCAGATTTGACATTGGGAAATAGCACCAAAATTGGACTAAAGTGCCAAAAATTAGGGTGTCCTAATTTTGATGCTCTTATCTAGATAGTAAAAAAAATAGTTTTTATAAAAATAGATAGAAAGGTGATTTCAATCACAAGTTTGTCAGTATAACATAGTCTAGATTTAGCATGTTTTATTATGGTTTTTTTTATCAATGAATCAAGATATAGGGGGAATCATGCATGACATGATGGCTCTCACTTCTTGTTTTAGATTAGGCTATTGACATAACTTGTAGTTCAGAATCCATGTTCTAAACACTAGTGATTAGGGGCAATGTGCATGGCACATTAGTCTTATGTTGTTTTCAAGTTCAGTTTATTATCCAAACATTCTCAACAGTTGTGTGCCTTACTCCATCTGTAGGTGGTTGGCATCATTCTCAAGTTAAAATTTCATACAATTTCAACTTCTTGATTTCCTAATTTGGATTTAACATAAGCATATTGCATCAGTTTCAAAGTGGCTTTCATATAAGCCTAACATTCATCTTTTGAAATGGCCAAGATTGGCCTAGTTTTTAGCATACATTCAGCTATCCATGCTACATTGTTAGATTTTTAGAGAATTCATGGGCTCTATGAGACATCTCATATGACATTTATTTTATATTAGTATCACTTCATAGCTTCACTTCATAGGGAAATGATAGAGCTAAAGGACTAGCTATCCTTTGTATTCTCAAGCCACCTATTTAGAGGGATTGGACACATAGTCCAAACATCGATTATCACACACATGATTCATTAACTTCACTTAGTTGAAGATAATGGAGACAAAAGGGATACCTTTGCATTTTTGATCCACCTTCTAAGTTTTTAAGCACTCAACTTTGTTCATGATATTAATCTTTATTCATCACATACCCAGCATCATCTAGCACAATCCAACATCAATATAGGTTTTGTATTGGTTCACATACCTAGTGAGGTATATTCATTAATTTTTATTCCTCTTTATCTTACCCAACTCTTGTACATTCTTATTTTAGATATAGTGTATCTAATAAGAACTGATCTACTTTATGCTTTTCATTAAGGATTCACACTTAACAACATGCTCTCTCTATGCACATCTGGCACCACATAGCTTCATGAGATTCTCCCTTACAAGTAAGTTTATGTATGCTTTTTGCTTTATTTTATCCTAGTATTTCACTTTGATACATCACTAGAATAAAAGGGGGGGCAAATTTCATCATATAAAATGCAAAATTTGGTTACTTGAGCATGACTAATGACACCCAACCCATATGTCCCTCTTTCTTTCTCTCTTCACCATCTTAGGCTCTTTTTCACTAATTTCTAGTCATTTGTGGCATTCCAAACTTAACCCCAACTAACCTAGACTAATCTCCCCATGACAAATCTATCCCCTTAGGTCCCATAACCTCTATATAATAGCACCCAACTTGGACTATAGTGTTGAAATCTAGGGTGTCCTACTTTTGGTGCTATTGTACAAGTAAATTTTGAGCCCCAATGATCAGATTATTATGATTTTTATCCTTTTTATTATCATCATAATGTGAATACATCTCACCCATGATCAATATTTTTCTATATAAATCCATTCAAAGATCATTATAAGGGTTGATATTCATTCACAAGAGAGAAGCAAGAATACAAGAAATTACACTCAGGAAATTTTTGTTATTCTCTGAATACATCCTTCCAATATTATTCCAAGCTTATTCAAACCCTTGCACTAATCCCTAGCCATCTATAGTATACATATTTCTGCATCTAGTTGTATTTTCATGCATAATTACACCAAGAACTTCAATGGGAGAACTACATTATATTGATCCCTCCTTGAAGTATTGGTATGTAGGCAGTGTACCCAGACACATGGTGTGAAATGCATCCAACATATCCTTTACACACTAACCCATTTTTCCTACTTGTCAAAGTTTCTTTCAATTACATAGAAGATCCAAGTACATGAAGAATCAATTCCACATGGAGTGTTGTTGACAACAAAGACCTAAAAATTGGTACATAGGCTCACCTTGAGCAGGCAAATAAAAAATAAAAAGATTAAACCCTTAGGATAATAACACTATAGAAGGACATAGAATCAAAGACCAAGGTGTCTAGTTATGGTGCTCCTATTCAATCAAAATATGAAGTCTAGGATCCTATGTGTGATAGTGTCCCAGTCTTGCATGCAAATTTCTAGACCCTATCTCAGATCAGACAGATCAAAATAAAATAAGTAATATTTTGTATCATTTATTAATATTTTTAGAAAAGGAAAAAATATAAAATTTTTACATAAATCAGTGGCTTAATTGTTGTATATTATTTATTGATTTATATTACTCCAAACTTGTTTATTAATTAGGAATAAAACTCCATTATTCTAAAAAACAATAAAACACTTCTCCTTCATGGAAGACTTATATGGGGTCAACCATTTGGTCTAATGAAAAATTTCCCTCTTATTTATACTCTACTATAACACAAAGTGTATATTTGTGCATGGTGGTGAAATCCATGGTCACAATCCCCCTAGGACTAAGGCAAGTGCATGGGTGTTACTTCAAAATCATGTTTCCCATAAAAAAGAAAAAAAAATGGGAGGGTTTATTAGTAGTTTTTTATCCTATAAAACTCACCTCTAGGATGTAGGGAGGAGAGAATACATAACTATATCCCTCAGGTAACAATCAATCAAGTAAAACTATTTATTAACCAATTAATTGTGATATACATATAGTATATTTTTCAAAAATTCCAAAATCTTTAATAAGTGTCTTTCAAAGCAAGTGATTAATAGTTTTAATTAGAAATATTAAGGGGCAACTTGCAAGACAAGATGTTAGACAAAAATATGACCTTTAAGAAAAGATGTTATCAAGACATAATTTCCACTAGATTCACCCATGTAAGAAAGAAAATGTTGGTCCAATAAGCCTTATTAAAAACATTGAAAAAAATTATAAGTTTGCACTATAACATTTTTTTGGATGAGGGGCCATGATGTGGGGGTCTAGGGTCATCATCCCCCAATGGGTTCAAGGGTAAGTGCCCCTTATGGGGTCAAGGTGCATAACCCTTTAATGGGTCAAGGGGCACCACCCCTTACATTGTTTGAGGGCAACGCCCCAATCATGCTCCTTATTGTAATATAGGGTGTAGTCAAGGGGAAGCTCCTCTGATGCCAAATGTAATTTGAAACTTGAGGAACCCTTATAATGACTCAAAATTTAATGAAAATTATCCTCAAAAAATGTATTCAAAAAGATAAATTTAAGGAAAAAATGAATACAAAATTACTACTATAGAAGGCAAAATGGCTTATACAATTAAATTTTCAAAATTGATTCTATAGAGGTAAAATTATAGTTAACACATTAATACCACAACTAAGAAATATGTAGTTTTAAAAAAAAAATAGCTAGCTATGACCATTTGGTTAGGAAAAATCACTTGTGGTTAGTGCAAAATCATATATAGAAATCAATACCGTAGTTATCAAGATGTGGTTTTATGAGTGATGATAAAAATGATAAAATTTAAAATAGACTACAAAAAAAAGTGTTCAAAATGCCCAAAAATGATTTTATGTTATTTAAATCAAGTTTTTATTAGACTCAAACAGGTAAATGTATTATAAAACTACTCTAAATCAAAACTATAGATGGGTCTTGAAAACTACCTATGAGAACCAGTATTACATATGTCGAGAGGTGATTTTACAACCAAGAAGATTAATGTATAAAAATGCAAATCACTATAAATGCTAAGACTACCTAAGATGGATGATGTCTTGGAGATTTGATATAAATTGATCATCAAATAGATATTCCTTTAACTTTATTCAAAATTGCCTATGATATGTCAAAATTGTAGATAATAATCAAGATTGCCTTTGTAAAGGATTGGATTTGAATAAGACCTATTTATCTAAATAAATATAAATATCTATGACTAAATATGATATACTATAATGTCAACAAGTATTCTTAAAATTTCTTATATAATTATCATAAATGCAACTAGGATTCATAGTCACTACTTTACACAAGTGATATTGCACAACATAGTCAAAAAGATGATTTCAAGGGTAATGAGTTTATCTAGGTAGATTATCCCTCCCCTATAATTATATTACAATAAAATAGAGGAAACCAAATTAATATAAATAAAAAACATGATATTTAGTTAGTAAACTTGTGTAAGGATCAAAACTACACTTCTCAAAGGCAAAACTGTAACTAGGAGTCAAAACCACATTTGTCTAGAGGGAATTCTTAAAAATGTCAAAAATATACCAAAATGGTTATTGGATACCATCTAGATTCGTGTTATTAGTCAAAATCAGCTTTAGTATCTATAAAACTACTTATGCAAAACTACAGTTTATAATACAATTTTGTACTTTGCCTAAAACATAAACATTTCAAGATTTCATAGCCCAATCTTCTTCTAACCTTTCTTAGAGCTGATTTAACACATAACATGAATAAGGGTTATTTTAAATAAGGTTCCCACTATGGTCACCAATGTATGCTTATAAATTTGAGCTATATATCTATATACCAAAAATAGTAAACTAACCCAAAACTTACAAAAACATCAAAAGGGAGAGAATATGAAAACAAATAAAAAATTATAAAGACACACTTACCATTATATGACTTATCTTGTCTTCTCTCCAATATATTCAAATGGATTCTTCAAGGATTTTGGATTGCTTGTTGGATTATTATGGATAAACTCAAAATTTTAAGATGATGTTGGCTTGATCAAGAGACTTGGATTGCATGGATGATAGTATGAAGTCTTAGAGAGCTTATGTATTCCAAAGTTTTGAGGCATTCAAGTTAGTTTGGTTATGGAGGGGTGGTGTATTTAAATATAAGAGAGGGAGAATTAAAAATAATTAAAAATTCTTTAGAAACATCTAGAATTAGAGGTTTCTAGAGAGGGGGGCTAAGATGGAGAGGATTTTAGAACTGAAGAATTCTAAAATCCATTAGAAAGCTAAGCAAGATTAGTAAATGATTAAATGAAGTGATTAGATAGGTGATTAATGACTAAAAATGTAAGAGAGCCTAGGAATAGGCTAGGGTAGGTGGGATTGGAATTTAAAATTCCAATATAATGGATAAGTGGGATTAGTTATTAAATAATAGGAAATTAGGTGAATTAATTAATTTGTGGGGAAGTAATAATTAGTGGATGAATAATAATGAAGGGGGATATTAGATAAATTATTAGGAGTGATATTAGGATGGAATTATAAGGGATAAATGAGATTAAATGAAATAGGTGAAATTAGTGTCAACTAATGGTAATATCAGTGATAATAAATGAAGCAACCAAATTAATATGTATACAAGAATAATGTTTGGGATCCACTCTTCTTGGTTGAAACTACAAAAACAACTCATAACAATATAGTGCACAGGGAAAAAGAAACCAACTAAAACTAGAAAATGTAGGGAATGAAAGGGTCTAGTTATTATAACCTATACTCTGAATCTAAATCATACATTCCATCTAATGATAAATAATTGGTCCTAAATAGACATTTTATCCAATTGGTCCCTAGGTCAGTCCATAAATGGGTGGTTATGATAGCTCAACAAGTTGGGTCCACCTGAGATAAACTTAGTTTCCATTCTAACCATGATCCAAGTATCAAGGGTTGTGATGATTGACTTACACTTAAAACCTATATATTGGAATGTCTTTGGGATCCTCTTCAAAATTCCCAGTTGGCCATAACTTGTGGAGTTAGAATACATGCCTCCTCAAGGAAATTTTTTTCTTGTGTGGTCCTTTGATTGATTCCAATGTGCATGCCATTATTAGGTAAATGCCACTATCTAATTACCATTGAATTTTGGTCTCTATGATCTCCTTGTTGTTATAATATAAGCCCATAACTGATCACATAGATCTAATTAGACTCATAGTCCAATTTATATATATTGGCATCCTAGATGAGTAAGATGGGAATCAAATCTAAGTTAAAATCCTTTTCATGGAGGTCCAAGTATCCATCTTGGGAAGTTAACACTATGTGTCAACTTCATAATCATGCGGGAGTTTGGGGACTAGGCATAATATTCAAATCACAATGGGTGAGTGAGGAGTTGAAATTTCACACTTAGAAACATCTTACTTAGTATTGAGGGATCCTCTTATATACGCTATAATTTCATACCCCTAGGGATGATTATTTAGGTGTCATAAGCCTTATTATATTTAAATCCCTAAATAAGCCCTATTATAAAGTTTAAATAATTTAACATTTACCTACCTAGTAAATATCCTTTTACTATTACCCCTTTACCATTCCTAACCTCCTAAAACCAATTATAACCTAGAATTTACCCGTATAGCCACTTCATCTCATGTGGAATCATTACAAATGAATTCCACCCAGTCTTAACCTATTCCCATCCATGATTGCAACAAAGGATTCTTTTCAAGAGAATCAATGACAATTCTCCTGAGATCATCACCAATTCTCTAGATCAATGTCAATCCATAAATATGCATCATGTATCTACATTCAAGATAGAATGAGAACATTGAGATCCTAGAATTATTGTTCATTTTCTTTATGACTTTGGCAACATTTATACTAGCACTCTATTGTATTTTTAGCTCATTCAGTCACATATTCTAAACAAATGGAACTACTACCTATATTCATGGATGGAAACCATTATGTTCATGGTTGATCAAAATGTAAGTATTACGTTTCAATTTCATCATTATCTTTTAATTATCAATTGTTTAGACATTCATTAAATCTATTAAGCATTATTACTAGTCTCTATTATCTATCAATCCAATTCTTTTAGCAAATCTTCCCCATTTTTTGTTATCTATTTATTAAATTTAGACATAGAGAATAAATGTCAATTCACTATGAATTGACATCATTTCTATTGATCGGTATTGGTCCTATCTAGATTAACATCAATTTATTGTGTTTAATACACATGATCTAAAATTATATCTTAAGCTTCTATTTTAAAATCCTTTGTTGATTACCTTTTTAAACAAGGATTTATCCCTATAGATGAATTGACTTGGTGTAGCCTAGATGTGATCAACATCCTTCATTTTCCTATATTCTATCAGCCTTTATTTATAGATCAAAATGACATAGCATTTGGGCTAGTCATTCTATGCCATCATCTATGCACCCTCCTATGAATCCTATTAAGATTCATTAGCTATAATTCAATATTATGTAGATTTTATTTCTACTTACTAGGAATAATACTTTATTTACTTTATTGAATTAATTGAGGAAGAAAATCTAGATTAACATTATTATCACATCATTTATCTATTTTTAATTTCTTATGTTTTTATTTTGCTCAATTATTTAATAGTTTACTGACACCCATCTAAGGAAGTGTACCACTTCCTGGAATTGATCTTTGATTAGGTAGTCCACCCATCTCTTTATTAATCTATTTTTGTTAAGTTTCCACATGTGTGCAGGTTAGCCTTCCCAGCCAAAAGGGAGTTATCACTATTTTTGGATACAAGCAAAATGTAAATGTCTTCCAATCCACATGTGACATCATAAACCCTATTATTTCAAGTTTTTATTAAATCACATTTCAAATTAAATAAATTAAAAAAACTATTTAAACATTTTAGCTTGCCTGGTGGGACCGTGAGGTCTCACTCTTTTTTTTTAAATTCATTTTTGGATTTGTTTATCTCTTTTCCTCTCTTCTATGTGTTGAATTCATCTAAAATAAAATAAAATTTTCTTTTTTCTTTTTTTTAAAGGTTAAACAATTTACATCCATTTTGCATTTTTAGTTTACTCATATAGATAAAACTAAATGGTAAATTCATTATAGTTGTCACTTTTATCACACACAAACAAAATCACATTCACAATAAATTCATCAAAAAAACCTAACATAAGGAACCAATAGGTATTTAATCACCTCATGGAAACCTTTTCCTGATGATCTTTCTTGGATTTCACCACCAATGGGAGTACCAAATTATTTCTTTGGATGAGTATAAACTCTGGTCTATCAATCTATTATGGCTTAGCACCCAACACCCTTACTCTATGGTGTGTGAAGTGATGGGGTAGACCCCAACACTAATCCAAGTATTAGTACCAATACAAATCCCTTTAAGAACCAAAATAAAACCTAGGACTATCCTTAGATCACCATTTCTTAGGTTCCTTAATATCCTTCTTTTTTTTGTTTTTCATCACTTTAAAGTTAAGAAAATAATTTTTTTTTAAGAATGACTTTAGTGTGTGCATCCTTTTCATCCTCATTTAAAATGAGATAATAAAAAAGAATCTTTCCATGTTTTTAATTTATTTTTTTCATCTCTACATGGTTTTGACATGACAACAGTCATAGAAGAAAATTGAATCCCCATATGCATCTTCATCTATGAATAATTTACCTAGCCCCCCTACTTCTCCTAAATCCACAAGGGAAGGCATCCCTTAGTATTATACCTAAGCTGACCCTATGTTTTCCACCATACTTGATATCAATCCCATAGCTCTTAACTATTATCTCACCTCTAGATCCATTTGCATCCCAATATTTCCCCATACACAATTCTCTCAACATACATATGGCATGCCTTCAGAAGAGGCTAAAGGATTCAATACTGCTTTGGTAACCCCCCATAATAATCCCCCACCTATTACCTCTGGTCCCACTATGACACAACCCTTAGGTAACACACCTTTGATGACATATATTACTCCATCATTAACCATTACTCCAGCTCAAAATGTTACTTCTACTTAGCCTATAGCTACCCAACCAGTTACCACCTCACTCCAAAACCTAGTCATATTGGTTCTAGTGATCCTTCCATCGATTCAAACTAGTATGCCTATAATCGCCCAAGCATAACCATTACAATAGGATCTTGTGAGTTATCCATATTAATAGTATATACCCTTCACTAACTAGTATGTAGTGCCTAAATAGGTGATAAAGCTTACATACATCCCTATGCAAACCCCACATTACAGGTGGATTCTCAACCCATCATAACCATGTCGATAGGATATCCCCTATCTTAGGATTTTCTACGTTGTTATCCACATACCAACTCCCATAGTAGAATGTATTAAGAATCATCCCTTAGCATAACATCCAACCCAATCTCATGATCATCTTTATGAATAGAATAGCTAACTTGGAAGATTTTTCCTTTGGGTAAAAGAACATGATCACCTATGAATAAATTTATAATGATTCCATCAACCTAGTTGTAATAATTCCATCAACCTTATCCTCAATAATGGAAACTCCCTAAGTTTACCAAATTCTAGAACAAGAAGGACCCATAATAGCATCTATGAGCATTTTGACATGATTTTTACCTCATAACATATGATGATGCACTCCTTCTTAGGACATTCCCTATGTTACTAGATGGGCCTACCTTGGATTGGTATAGCTCAATCCCCCAACATTACCTCTATTTGTTTGGACCTTTACACCATCTAACAATTTGATGATGAGTCCATTATTGAATTTATATCTATATGGAGAAGTTTAATTAACCAACTCACTTTCTCTTTTGCCATATCCTGAGTTAATCAAATTATTTATGAGAGCATGTGCCAAACACACTTCATTAACACTATGGGTCTAATACTTTAAAACTTTTGATGAAGCCTTTTAAATAACCTACAAGCTTTATATAAGATCTCTCAAAGAAGGGAAATTCAAAAAAAGAAAGGTAATACTAGTAACAATAATAATTAAACCAAAGGGGTTGCCAATGTCATAGTTGTGAATTTGGCACCACCTCAAGCTAAAAACTAATCCAAGCCCTCCACTTCATAGGTGTAGTCTAAAAAACCATTAACATGCTTTCCCATGAGATAATATACCCCTCTAAGAGAATATTATGCATCTATTTTAGATAAACTCCTAAAGACCTCCCTTATCAAACTCCCTCCCATCAGAACCCTCGATGAGTCATATCCTAAACCTAGTTAGTTTAGGGAAAATGAATTCTATAATGTTCACTGTGTGATAGGCCATGATGTCAATAGATGTCAATATTTCAAAGGCTTAGTACAAAATCTTATAGATAAAGGAGAGTTACAATTAGATAATCCTAATGCTCCCACAAAAAAATCCATAGATATATTTAGGCAACCTTTCCCAAATCATGCCTCTACATCAAACTCTGTATAGGCTCAATCAAGATCCACATCAAAATATGAGACTCACGTAATTAACATAATCCATGACAAATTTCTACCCAAATAAGTTGTTACCCCTATCCATGATCTTCTTATAGGAGATACCTTTTAACCATCCAAACCTAGTGAAGACATCCCAAGAACTTCCTCTAATATGTCAGATCTCATTGTTTGGGACCCATTACAAGAATCCATATCTAAAGACACTCCAGAATCAAAACAAGAAAAAATTATTAAAGAAAAGGTTTGTGTAGACATTCCATATAATTCCATTCCTCACACTATTTTTATACCCATGATTAGTATACCTATTTCTATTAGCTTATTACTCCTTAAGGAAACTTTTATACCCCAAACTATCTCTAGACCAGTTTCTCCCATTGCTAGGGAGACACTAAATCAGAGAGACAATAAGGGAAAATATGTAGATACTAGAAATAAAAATCTAGAAGCCCCAAGGGGAAAATATCTACAATATCCTCATGTTAGGAATGAATTACTTGAAGAGAACATTCTCACAACCCCTGAATAGATACAAAAAGGAAAAGCACCTTTGCCCCCTATTAGGACTAGAGCGTCTATACTAGGGCTTCATCCTTCATCCAAACTAAAAACTACTATTGTAGAATCTACCATTAAACAAAAAGTGACATCACAATAAAATATTCCCACTGTGGTCATGTCAATACACAATCCATTAAACCCATACTACCCACCTAAGTTAGGACTAAAAACCTACCATCAACATAAAATACCTACCATGAAGACTATCCAAATAGCTAGCTCAAAAGGCCAAGGTTTGAGGCCATGCACCTCTCCTCCACCAGTACCTCAAAGGATGGAAAAGATAATTCAAGACCCATTGAAGGGATCTTATTCTAAGATCCTTGATCAGCTTATCTAGACCTCCTCAATCATGTTACCACCTGTAAAACCTATCAACCCTCGCATTCAAAAACCATCATGGTTTAGAGAAAATAGGTCATGTGCATACCATAGAATATTTGGGAACAACACATAAATTTGTAATGAATTGAAATCCATAGTTAAAAATCTATTAGGCAAAGATGATCTCTTAACTAAATAACTAGATCATGCCCATCCCCTATAGTTTCATCCTATTTTTCTTAATTTTATTTTATTTTCTAGTTAAATAAGAAGAAACTATATGTGGGTATGATAGGATAGACTATTTTTTTATGCATGCATGATCTAGATGATTATTAATACCTCCTATTTATCTTGGTAATAATGATCTACAAATAAGATAATAATAAAATAAAGGGGTTGTTAGATGGATAGCAAGGTGGATTTCCTAGCATGAGCTAGATCTAATACGCATGGGCTTACTAGGAGGCTGTCAATCCACACTCTTAAAATAGTTAATTTGAAGGAAATAAAGTTGAATTACTTGCATCAACTGATAAAAAATACTAAAAGGGAATGCAAGAACAAATAAATTCTTGATAAAGAAAAATAGACTAATTATAGTAATAAGCAAGTTAATACTAATGCTAAAGAGGTCAGGTTGGGTTTAGAAAATAGGAGGGGACTCCATGAATAGGCAAAGAGATAGAAAGTGGAATTTGGTTTAGGGTAAGTAGGTGGAAATATCTTGCTATTATTTCCTACCATAATGACCATCGATAGTTAGGGTGATCCTCAATAGTTAAAGGTGATTGTCAATGGTCAAGGTGATCATCAATGGTTATTGTGGGTTCTGAGGGTGTCCAAAAAAGGGATGTAGAATGGGTCTACAAGTGATTGGAGATCTGGTTAAGGTTAGGGGGATAGAAGATATTATGTAGAAGTGTCTAATTCAAGAAGAGATTAATGTCAAAAACCAATTAAAGAAACTTTGAAATAGGAAATATACCTATTTTGTTGCTTGGTGGTTGATGGTAGAGTGAGAGGAAATTTTGGTAGAGTAATAATGCCTAGGGGTTACAAAGCAATTTTAGTAGATTAAAAGGTCTCTATTATACTAGTTAGTTAGATAGAAGGAAGACTTGAAAAATAAAATATTGATGAAGAAGCTCTTGATATTTTTTGGCTAGTAGCTTGATTGCTTGGATGCTCGGATGCTTAAATGATTGAATGTTGGATGATTGCTTGGATCCTTTTCACCTGTTGTTCTCCTCCTTTTATAGGTAAAGAGAGATGGAGGTGGAAGGTTCCTTAGGAGGTTTGGTTAATGGTTTTGATGCTTTATGAAATTCATAAGGTGGTTATATTAAATTTTTGTGTTAGATGGGAAAGACCAGACTATCGATGGTTGACCTTAACTGTCGATGGTCATGGTGACCATCGGTGGTTAGGTAACCATCAATGGTTAAGGTGATTGTCAATGATTGAGGATTGAATAAATTTGGGTCAAAACATAAAGTTATTGAGTTAGTTTACCTAGGTAGATAACTTGACTTAGGATCTGATGGGTTAGTTAGTGGGTTTTCCAACTTGAATTTATGGTAAAGAGAGGCTAGGTAGTCCCTAGAGGGTATTGAGGCATTTTGACATCTAAAACTATTGTGTGTAGTTTTCTAATGTATATATTTTGCCCCTTTTTATTATGCAACTTAAATCAACAAGCTATAAAAATAAAAATGGATTGTGAGTTGGTGGTTGGTTGCCCTGAGCATGGGAGGAAGTGTTCCCCTTCAAATTGGGAGTTGATGAGGTGAAACAAAATTAGGTGTAGGTTTGATAAGTAGTTATGGTGAGTCATAAGGTTGGTGACAAAAAGGTTGGGCATTTAAAGTGCAAACATGTGCATTAAATGTTAGTAAGTGTGATAGTCAAGATCACACATAGACTAAATTACCATGGTTGGTAAAAATAAGGTTAGTTCTAGAAGGACTGTTGATAAGGTAACCAAGCCAAAGTGTTAGACATAGCTAAGCAGTCATTCCTATGAGGTCTCCTAGATATGGTTATTTTTTCTATAGGTATCCAAGATAAAAAGTACTCTTGAGAAAACATAAATGGTTTGGTGTGTATTAGGTGGTGTGAGTTTAAATATTCAACATGGTAATGTTTTTCAGTATTGTAAAAAAGGACCAAGGTAAGGTCATCAAAAAATATGTGATACTTGGGGACAAAATGGCCAATGTCAAGGTAGATGTGGTTGGGTGGCTATGTAGAGAAGGTAGTCTCCAAAGGGTAGCACTAAGGTATGTGTGCCAAAATTTAAAAAGTGGACATCCTGACTCTTGATGGTTAGGGGTCACAAACTAGATCATTGATGGTCACCCTAATTGTCGATGGTTAGGGACAAAACCATAAAAGTGTAGAGCTCAAAAGGTAAAATGGTGAGTCATTTTGGTCATTTTATTTTTTACTTATGACTCTCATGCATACCAATATCCTTGGCATTTTATGAAAGAGTGTTTATCATGTATTTTTTGATTGGTTGAGTGTGATATTTGTGTTGAGTTTGACTAGAGTGTTAGACTAAGGATGTAGGGTAGACAAGGGTGTAGCCAGGTAATAGGACCCAAGATTCCTCCTTGATGATGGTCAAAGAATGAGGTAGGGGTTGAATTAATTTGGTAGAATGGATTGATTCTGATCATTTTTGGTTGAATTTTGTTGATTTGTGGTTGGTTTGGGGAGGGGTTTGGGTTTGTCCTAGGTATTAGGTTTTGAGGTTGGTATTGTTAAAATTTATGGGTGAAAATCAAAATTGGGAAGGTAGGTAGGCTAGGGGTAGGTTATAAGACAAAGTTAGGGTTATTAGTTTTTGGATATGGGTTATTTGGGTAGGTTTTGGGTAGGTAGGTTTGGGGGTTTTATTTTCAATGGTTACACATAGTGATTTTTAATAGTCATACCCGACCATCGATGGTTGTATTTGACCATCAACAATCAATGACCATGGGTCAAATAGGGGCCCAACCATCAACAGTCAAAGTCACTATTGGTGGTTGATCAATGGCTAAGTGTGTTTGATAAAATCAATTAGTAATAGTTGAGTTTAAAATGTTTTATCATTAGAATTCTAAGGGTATCTTGGGTTTAGGGTAGGTTAAAATAAAATATGTATATGTTATGCATAAAGATAAAGTAGGTGTAACTACATAGGTGAAATGGGGTGAAAGGATGTTGTTCATGAGCAAAGTGTTTTATAGAAAACTAATTGTGTTTGTTGTATTGAATTTTATAGGCACAAGATCAGATCTAGATGTGGTATCAAGTTCCTTGGATATTTTTTGATATCCATCAAGGGATGATAGATGAGGACTAGGTGCACATAGAGGAGGTGGGCCTTAGAGAAATTATTCACAACCAACACATTCTATGAGATGCAATAATGATCATGGCCCTCATCAATAAATGGAATCTAGATATGAACACCTTTCTACTACCAACTAGAAAGATGAGTATCTTGATAGAGGATATATATAAGATCACATGGTTGCCTATTCAAGGGGAGATAATATATCACATAGAGAGGGAGGAGAGAGATGAACACAGAGATCCTATATGGTGAGGATTATGCCTTTACTAGGTGGCACATTGGAGACTTTAGTTAAAAACCTTTATATTAGATAGCCAAGGATGATAGGAGGCTAATGACAATGATGATGATGGTAGTCTCATGTTTTACAATGTAAAATTTGAGTAGTGGGAGGTTTCACTATCTATTATTGGGAGTCCTGGTGGAGATGTTTCTATGTCACATAGTGTTTGGGTGGGCATGTGTGTTACTAGTTTTGATATATAGAGAATTATGGGGGTTTAGATATCATAGGAGGTATGGAATCAGTGTGGGGTTTGTGTTACACTACTAAGCCTATGAACACATCTAGGTTCTAAGGCTGATGGTGTTATCATGGGAGAGATATGCCTAGATGCACTTCAAGGTAGGTTTTATGTAGTGGAGGAGTGATTATATGGTCATATAAGCTATGGGATGTTTATAATACAGTTATTGGTTTAGAGGGGCATTAGATGCCCTAGTGTTTGGATATATGGTTCGGAGGTTGTATGTTGTATTTTTGAGGGGGGGCCACTATACATGGCATATTTTATTGATGCAGAGCTATAGGTGAATTTTTAAGAGGAGAGATGGTGAGATAGAGATAATCCCTTTTGATAGGGTTCACAGGTAGTTTAACATGATATAAGGGATTCTAGGTCCATTCCCAAAGTATAGGAAGGAGGATGTTGAGTTGTTTCTTCTAGAGTCATAATTGGTGGAGGTAGTTATTGACTATGAGGAGCTACCCATTAGAGTAGATATTGATATTGCAAGTTTTGTTGATGGCTATGTAGTATGGTATCAATATTTCTATGTAATGGAATATTTTATATGGTATGATGGGGGTAGATAGCCTATGAATATGGATCTAGTTGTTTGGGTTCCAGAGCTACAGGTATAGGGAGGGGCCTCAATAGATAGGCAAGAGTGGTGCTAACCATTACACAAACATAGGTCACAAATTTATAGGGGAAGGTGGCTACATTATATGGCCAAGTTGCTTCATTATAGGGACAACTATCCATTGTAATAGGTGAGAGGTACCAGGCAAGGGATACACTAGTCTAGGTCACCTAGGAGTGAGATCCTTTGAGGTAAAGGAGAGGAGTAACAATAGCACCAGTAGGTCCAATAAGGACCATAGATATGCAAAGGTATATAGCCATTATATAAGAGTTGTGGTACTATGAGGTGATATTCTTCACCCATTTCCTAATAGAGCCTTGATGGGGTGATTACATATCTATCTTGGTAGGTAGTGCCAATGTGAAGACATCAGGTCAGTGGGCCACATCTACAGCAAGATAGGTATGCACATTAAGAGGGCAGGAACCAAAAGGAAGTGATGCCCTAGGGGCATAGGTTATGATATGATATGTATAGGTGTATATGATTTTGATACTGGCTTGTGAACTAATGTAGTGAGATGTGTATGTTCCATTGAGAGAGAGAGAGAGAGAGAGAGATAGAGAGAGAGAGAGAGAGAGAGAGAGAGAGAGAGAGAGAGAGAGAGAGAGAGAGAGAGAGAGAGAGAGAGAGAGAGAGAGAGAGAGAGATTCACATTATTACATGTACTATTATATTTTGATGATACTTGATGTATCTAATGTGAGGATGATAAATAGATGTGATTTTATGTTTCATGTTTCATGGTTTTAGTTTTTATACTTATAATGATTATGTTTATGGCTATGTAGACTCACTAGCTTACGCATGTGATGACTATGGATGATGTTTATTATGAGTTATGGGTATGATATATATGATTATGGTTATTTATTGCTTTGTTTTATATATGTTTATAATGTTTTGATTATGGCTATGATCATGAATATGTGATGTGGTTTATTATTATGGATGTGATGTGATTCTTATGGTGTTGCTATGATTTATGTTTATTTTTTTGATGATAACACATAAATTAAATTAGATAACAAAACAATATGTGGGAAAAGAGATGAAAATCATGAGACATACATCTGAATGAATACATGAACCAATTATGAGAGGAGAAGGGAAATACATGTTGCCTCTTCATTTGTAAGGACTAAACAAAATCAAAGTTAAATTGGCATAAGGAACATAAACCTTTAAAATGCTTTACATTAGCATGCATTGGTTGGTAAAAATGTATCCGGATCGCATTGTTTCAAGTAAGCTCTTGAATCTATTAATTTTTAGATGGTATAAAAGAGAGATAGGTGATAGGGGGTGTAAAGGTTATTGTAACCTCTTGTGGGTTGATTTTCCCCTTATATAGGTGACCTACGAACCATAATAAAAAATTCCATGTTTTAGTAAAAGGTGTAGATTGATTGATGTGGGAAGTCTACTAATACTATATATGAAAGCTGATTATAGCTTTTTTGGGATAGCTTATTCTGATTTCGATATAGGGTTTTGTTATTGCTTTGTTTTGATAGGTCTATGAATTTGATCGATCTGATAGACTTCAAATGATTTATTTTTAACAAATTTGACTTATCCATCCTTTTAGGGAGTGGTCTAAGCTTGGATTTGTTTATTTTGGTAGTTGTTCTTCAAAGGAGTAGTCCATCCTTTTAAGCAATTTAGATTTTGAGCAGCTATCCTTTAAGGGAGTAGTGTGCATGCTAGAGATATTTATCCCAAGTGATATTTAGGTATCCTAAATTATTTTTATGATAGGTTAGATATGGATTATTCTATATAGGCTTGGAGGTTTACCTTTATGAGGGAAAAAATTAGAGCACAAAAAATTTAATGATAGGTGGGAGGGTGGTTTTGAGAGACAATGACCATGGGATTTCATCCATTTAGAGATGAAAATTATCCATGAGAACCATGGAATGGGTAGAGCCATGGTACCCATATTTAGGATTAGGCTATGATTGTGATGGTTAATCATGCGGTTCTATGTTGTAATTAGTTATGCTCAAAGGGATGGGATGAAGGTGTAAGGAAGGTGAAAAATCTCATAAATCAAGGGATGAGCTTAAGTTAGACAAAAAGTGATTTCAATCCTTGTTTAACAAAATAAAGGATACAAGTACAAAGCATTGAGAGGGTTAGGTTCTAGTTTTCCTTCAAGAGAGGATAAATGATAAGCTCGTGATCTATTCTTATGGGTTGTGATGTAGGGTCCAAGCGAATTGAATGGAAACTTGCCTCACTTGCATTTTTCCATATTGGTCACATGTTAATTTTCCTTCAGGATGAGGTCTCTGATGTTGAATTCTCATTCTTTCAAGTTATTATTATATGTACACTTGACTCACTCTTGGTAGACACAAATATGGTTAAGCATAGCTAGGAAGTGCTCATCAAGTAGCTCAAGTCATGCTTAACACTCTTGATGATAGTCACTCTCAGAAATAATGTCTTGAAGGGATATGTGAAGAGAGGGAATCTAGACTTCAAGAGGAAAAATAAACTCTGCTCTAAATACCAAAGAGAAAGGGGTAGCACCCATAGAGGTTCAAATGCTAGTGCGATAGGCCCACAAAATGAAGGGGATTTGAAAGTGCCAATCTTGACTAGAAATATTGACCATTTTGGTTAACATATTTTGAGGGTTTTGTTATAGGTTTCTACTTTTCCATTTTATTATGGATGATAAGGTGAGTAAAATCTCAACTTGATGCCAAATTCATCACAAAGACCTTAGACTTTTTTCTCTTGAAATATTTACCATTATTAATGATGATATTATGGGGAATGCTAAAATGATAGATGATATGATGAATGATGAAGTAGACTATCTTATTAACTTTGGGCGAGATGAGAGTAATAACCTCTACTCATTTGGTGAAATACTTGATGGTAGTGATGATGGAGTGGTGTTGTTGTGAAGGATGAGGATTGATTTCCAAATGAGATCTAGGCCCCATTATCTTAGATACTTTAAGGCCATGGATAAGTACATGATGTAAATTGGCATGTTTTTGACATTTAACACACTTATTTACATAATCAAAATAGTCTTTTTTGAGGGTGGGCCAATAGTAGCCAAGGGGAAGGATACATTTAGTGACAACTAGACCACTAAAGTGTCCCTGACAAATGTCATCATGTATTTCCTTGATAACATGGGAAGCTTCATAGTTGCATAGGCAACAAAGAAAGAGCCTGTTGAAACCACATTTATAAAGGATTCCCCGTAGTATGGTATAATGAGAGGTACTATGAACAAAGGCTCTTTAGGCATTCCTAGAGAAGTTGGGAGGAATGATGTCGAGGTTGAGGTAGTCAAAGTTTTGATCATACCAAGTATCTAATAGAGATTTCTCCACACTAAAAATGGTAGGGAGGTTGGATTGGATATAAGAGGGTGTGATAAAATGATGAATGGTGATAAAGAGTTTAGAATTAAAAGGTATAGATGGGATCTAGGAAATAAGGAAAGCCATTATATCCACAAACTTATTGGTGGATAGAGGAATAAATTGGATAAGGTAAGGATAAAATTATGTTAAGATTACACCTACTAGGTATTTATACTTTTGAAAGATGTCATTCTTAAATTTTTAGGATCCACTGACCTAGTTGACCATAAGTTGGAAATTGCCAAAGACACTGATCATCTTAAATCCTAAGGCTAGAATGGTTTGGAGAACTATTACTAGGGATTTATACTCAACCATATTATTGGTACACTTAAAAAATAAAGCTTGAAATAAAGAGGAAGAGGTTATCCATCAAGGGGAGTTAGAATAACTCTGACACCCCCCACCTCATTTTCACTTCAAACCATCAATGAACATGGCCATTTGGTAGGTGGCATCCTCTTGAGAAAGAGTCATGATAGACTCATCTGGAAATGTAAGAGGAAGTGGTTGGTTGTCTAGTAAATTAATTTTATCTAATTGATCAGAAATGACTTGCCTTTTAATCAAATTTTACTAGAGGAACTCAAGGTCAAACTCAGTTAGGAGCATGATCTACATAGCCATACACTAGTTTTGGTATGGTTTAGAGTGAAGGTACTTGAGCGGGTTTGTATTGGTGATGACAAATGTTTTGTGATTGAGGAAGTAATGATGAAGCTTATAATCCATAAATACTAAGGCAATGTAAATATTCTTGATATGGGTGTACCAAGTCTCATTCTCTATAAGTGTTTGACTTATATAGTATACAAGTTACTCTTTGTTTTATTCATTTTGGTGAGCAAGCATTACCCCTAAGGAATGGTTAATGGTAGAGATATAAAGGTATAAGTGTTGGTCCTCTTCAAGAGGGGAAATAATGGGTGGAGAAATAAGGTACTCTTTGATTAAATCAAAGGATTTTTGACAGTCCTTAGTCGACTTAAAATATGTATCTTTCTTGAGAAGATGGTGAAAGGTTTGACATCTATCTGATAACTAAGAGATGAAGAAATGAATGGATTGGGGATTCCATTTTAGGCTATGGAGTTGCTTAAGGTGAATTAGAGGTGGCCTATTGAGAATCACTCTGACTTTGGTAGGGTTTACTTTGATTCCTCAAAGAGAGATGATAAAGCTAAGAAGATTTCTAGATAAGACCCCAAAAACACATTTTTTAGGGTTGAGTCAAACATGGAAATGGATTAGGCACTCAAAGATATTTTGAGAACTCTAAAATGATCCTTTAGATATTTGTATTTCCTAAGGAGATCATCTACATAGTCCTCTACAATTTTTTTATGAGATCATGGAAGACGTAGGTCATTGCATGTTATTAGGTTGCTCTATCATTATTTAGACCAAATAACATGACCCTATAGTAGAAGGTTACCCATGGGGTGATTAAAGAAGTCTTATTCTGATCTTAAGGGGAAATCAAGATCTAATAATATCCCAATAAAATATCCATGAAATATAACATCTAATGGCTAACTATAAGATCAACAAGTTGGTCAATGTTAGGCAAAGGGAAGTCATCCTTTGGAAAATCAAGCTTGAGGTCACAATAGTCAACATAAAGGTGAAGCCCCCTTATGGTATTGGTGATGGGAATGATATTAGAAACCCATTGAGGATAGTATATTAGTTATATGAATTTGACAGACAAGAGGAGTTGAAGCTCTTCTTTGACTAGAAGGGTGATGTGAGGGTACATCTTATGAAGCTTTTGTCTAATAGGCTTAGCATTGGGATGGATGATGATGTTGTGGAGATATATGGAGGAATTTATTATAATAATATCTTGATAAGACTAATAAAATACTATACTTTAATCATGATGAAAGAAAGGGTAATCCTATTACTCCAAATATTCTAAAGATTGACCAATCTTAACAATGTGAGGATTATCCTAAGTGCCCAAGTTGACATCAATAGTAGATTCATTCAACATGGTCTAGTTTGTAGGAGGAAGGGATTTGTGGATAAAATAATCCCTTGAACCAAGATAGGTGAGAATGGAATCATCATCTTGATGTTGGATGGTGTAGATGGTAGGAGAATCATTTTCTACCATTTTAGGATGAATTAGAGAAAATATTTAGTTTGGTTGCCCTTTTGATAGGTCAGGGGGCCCAAACTAATGGTATTGACTAAAAAAAGTTATAAGGTATGGTTTCAAAATCCTTAGATTTTGAAAGAGATGGGGTTGGTAAGGATGGAATGTATTCATCAATGGTGGAAATGAGTTTGGGTGAATTGGTGGATTCTTCTGGTCAGATGAAGCTAAGGCCAAATAACTCACTAGGTTTTTGGGTTTTGATTAAAGGTAACTCATGGGGTCCATGTTCATAATGGCTAATGTTGAATCCCTTCCAAAAAAACTTATGAAGTTATAATTTGATGAATTCTAGTTTGTCAAAATATGAGAAATTAGAGGTAAATATTTGGATATAAAAGGTTATGGTGAATTCAAGAAGTGGATGATTAAGTCCCCCATA
Source organism: Torreya grandis (assembly GCA_037957365.1). Taxonomy (NCBI): domain Eukaryota; kingdom Viridiplantae; phylum Streptophyta; class Pinopsida; order Cupressales; family Taxaceae; genus Torreya; species Torreya grandis. The sequence goes on along the minus strand of JARHVA010002547.1, from coordinate 1,662,154 downwards.
GATGAAATTATTTTCATGGTTGGGAAGCTTGAAAAGAATGATGGTTATAATATTGGGACTATAACTAGGATTATGATCAAGATTCCCATATTCCTGAGGAGTAGGGAAGGCATCCAAGGCTAAAATATGTCACTCTTCTAGTGAGAGACATTGGAATGTAGGTTCTAAGGCATCCTATATGGGGATCTGAGAAGAAAGGGTAGATGAGATAGTTGAAGCTTCATAGATGGTAGGGGTGGAATTGTTTTTGGTTAGTGGTAAGGTGGATGAACAAGTAATAATAATGTTTTTGGGTTGATATGCATGTTTTAAGATGCAAAAGGACTAATATTATCTTGTATGGTGATAACCTGACCCTCATGTTCAAACTTGACACATCAATTTAAGGTGGATGGGACACAACTCATGGAGTGGATCTAAGGGCATCCAAATAAGATGTTGTATTGTAACTCTCCTTATACAATGTATAAGAGATACATAATTATTTGAGGTCCCAAGGGGATATGGAGGATGACCATCCCCAAGGTTGTGTCCATAGTATCCTTAAAGGAATGGAGGACCATTATGGTTTTTGATATGATATTTTATGGTAGTTAGATTTGGTCAGAAGAATGAGAGGAGATAATATTAATGATATCTCCCTCATCAATATTCACCCTTTTGATCTAGATTTTATTGATATATGTAGTGATGAAGAGAGGTGGATCAGGATCTTTAGGATGAACATAAGGTATTTATTAATCCTTGAATATGACAAGGGTGGAGAGTTAAAGATCACCAACAAAGGTTGTAAGAGGTTGAGGGTCTTCAATGTGGACCTTTTATAGACTATATGGACTTTATCAATACTTGGTGGTGATGGGGTGAGGTGTTGATCAATTTGTAGAGACTCATCCTCATTGGTGTCTGGTGAAGTTGCTTTAAAACTACTCACTTGATAGATTTAGAAGGGTTGGAGGGAGAGGCACCTAAAATGGATATTTTGGGTTTCAAAAAAGTTGAAGGTGAAGGTGTTTGGGTCTATTATTAAATTTTGAGGGGTGGAAGGATATTTCCATGGAATGGATACTTTAGCCTTTCCCTTATCCTTTTTTTGGGCCCAAGATTGAGTGACCATGTGGATAGTGTGGATGAAGGGGAGTGTTGCGCTATAAGGTTGCTTCAATTCCTCCCTACTCTTGAATGAGAGTGTGGGAGTGAGTAAATGTTGGATAGGTTCACTTTGGGGTTGGGTTGATGATGGGTTTAAGAGAGGTTCATTGGATAATAGACCATCCTCATCCCATAAGTTATGGACAACTTCTTGGAGAGATTAGCAGTTCTCCATGTCATGTCTAGGTGTCTTGTGGTATGAGCAGATTAAACTATCATTGAACCAAGATGGTTTAGGAATTAAAGGGTCAAAGGGTTTGATAGGTGGAAAGTTTAAGAAAGAAGTTTGTAAAATCCTTTTTAAAATGGATGGATAAGATTTGATCAAAGGTGTTAAGGGTGGTGGGTTTTTGGTTTTTGGGATGGGAGCCTTCTTAGAGGTAGGATTCACTGTAAAAATTATGGGTGGGAGAATGGTTTTGGTAGGTGAGTTTGATTGAGATTATTTTTTGTTGGATGGTTTTGAGGTGGAAGGTTTAAAGGTGGAAGATTTGGATGTGGATGATTAAGACGATGAATAATTGGAGATAGGTGGGTAGGTGGAGGTAGATAGTTTGGTTAAAAATGATGGTGAGTTTGATGATTTGAAGGGGGTAGGTAAAGGTAAAATAAAAGGAGGAAGCTTAGTTTGGGTAGTTTTGGAAGGGTTTATTTTCTTGATTGAAGGATGATCTCCTAGGATGGAATAAGTATAGGGTCCCAAAATGGAAGGTAAGAGAGAAGGGGGTGGTACGGTTTGGGTTTTAGGTGGGATTTTGGGTGGTTCCACCTTCTTGATTAGTTTGTTTAAGTTTTTTTTTGGTGTAAGACATGGGGTTAAATCCAACTTCAATGATGGATGGATACATCTAGAATTAGGAATCACCCCTAGGTTCTTGATAGGTTTGATTAGAGAGGTGTAAAGTGATTTGATAATTTTGGATGAAGGTGGTTTGGATGGTTCCCCCATGGTTTTAGAGGGACAGGTGTTTGATGAAGTGGTTGAGTTGATGATAGGTTTAATAGTAGGTGTAATTGAAGATGGGGTAGATGAAGGTGAGGTCAAAGGTTGATTCTTGTTTTGATTGGGGAGCCCAAGATAGTACCAAAATGTGGCTCAATCCATATTGGGTTGAGAAGAGAATTATAGGTTTTGGACTGATTTAGAGAAGGATTTATAAATTGATTTGGTTCCTTGGGCATCAAATTCAAATATTAGTCCCATAGGTTGAGTTAAGGCAATGGTTTATTCACCCTTATCCTTGATGAAAGTTTCCAAGATTTGGGAAGATGTTTCCTCCCTAAAAGGAGTAGATAAGGTAATATCTCTTTTTGGAATGGTTTTAAAAGAGAGATTGGGTATGGGGGAGATAGGTGTGATGGTAATGGTTGCTCCCTTTGTTATTTCTATCAAAAGAGAGTTGGGTAACTCTATTATCTCATCAAGTAAAGGAAAGGAGGTGATTGATTCCTTTGTTTGGGTATTCAAAGGAATGAGGGGTAATTCTACCACTTCAATAAGTGGAGTGGAGGAAGAGGTAGTTGACGTAATGGTTTCCTCAATGATAGGTTCACTAATAATTACATTAACTATATGGACCTCGTGATTTTGAGATGATTCTGGCTTGTTGTCATCATGGTGGGTATAAGGGGCATGAAAAAGGTTATTGAAAGATGTTGAGTGAATGATTTGGGGGTGAATTAGGATTATCCAATGCAAGTTCTCCTTTATAAATCAACTTTTGGATAATGTTTTTGAAGGTGTTACACCTACTAATGTCTTATTCAATGACATGGTGAAAATCACATAGGTCACTCTCATTGTACCAATTAGGCATAGGGTGAGAAGCATTGAATTGTTGGGGAGGTTTTATGGGGGGAAGCTAGATGATGTTGTATTTGAGAAACTTGTCCAAAATTGAAGCATATGGCTCCCTTAGAGGAGTGTATTATTTTGGGGTAGCCTAGTTTTGATTTTGGGTTTATTGATTAGAGGAGTTAGAAGAGTTGGTTTGGTTGGGTTGGTTGACAATAAAAGATGGAGTAGTTTTAAGGACAACCATGTTTGTGACTACTTTTGGTTTGATGTTAGGATGCTTAAATTGTTTGGTTGTTTTGGATGGCGAAGGGTTATTGTATTTGAAGATAGAGTTTTTATTTCTTAGTTTCAACTTCCCCTCATCATGGCTCTAATTTCTAGTTTGTGTACCATGGTAAAATCTTTGTCAAAAGTTATAAAGGTTTGAACTTGTAAAGTATGGGTGATGTGTTTGGCACAAGCCTGAGAGAATATTTCAATCAACTAGGGTTAGGGAAAAGATAAAAAGATATGGTTGATAAGACCTCTCCATTAGGCTACAAAATTAGTAATTGATTCATCATAAAATTGCCTGATGCAATTGAGATCAGTGATGGAGACCTTATTAGATATATTGACCAGAACATGGTCTAAAAAGGTTTAGATGAGATAGGAAAAGGAAAAAATGTATTTCTTAGTGATATCACTATACCAATCTAATGCTAGTCCAGATAAAGACATAGGAAAGTTGCGAAGGAGAAGAGCATCATCATAGGTAATTAAGTATCAAGAATGTTGAAATGCTCTTAGGTGTTATTGGGGGTCTTCCTTACTTTGGAATTAATAAAATTTGGGTAGTTCCCATTGAGGAGGGTAAGGTTGGGTAGGTACATATGGGTGAATAGGTTCATTACAGATTTGGTCATCAGACAATAGGTTGTGAGCCCCAAATATAAATGACTCTAGGTTGGTCATTTTGTCCATCAATATTTTGACTAAATCTATTTGAGGTTGGGGAGTTTCATAATTGTATGGTAAGTTTTGTTGAGGTTGGGTGGATACAATATATAGATAACTAGTAGAAGGTTGAGAAGATGCCACTTGTTGGTATATGGTCATTGAGGGTTGGGATGATGCCACATAAGGGTTAATGGGCATAAGAGGTTGGGTAGAAAGTGCCACATATGGGTTAATAGGAATAAGATGTTGGGTGAAAGATGGAGCTATGTATCCTTAAGGATTAGGAACTTAAAGTGGGTAAGGTGTCATAGGTCTTTATTGAGGCATTGATGTGATTTGGTTTAAGCCATGATCAAATTAGTAGATCAGGTAATTGATATATATATTGGGTTGGAGGTATGAATGGATTAATTGGTTGGGGTGAGTGATAACTCTTGTACTGATAGATGGAAGGGTAGAAGGTATATAAAGCACTACATTTTGAAGTGGGGTGGAGATTGGTGGGTTGGTAGTGATAAGGGGAATAGTGGAAATATGGGTAGAAGGTATCCCCAAAGTGGATGGATTATGGGTAATAAAATGTGAAGTTAACCCTATGTTGTAGGAGTTGGTTGGTGTAGGGGGGTGCTTGGTTATTGGTTGAGTTGTTTCATTGAGTTTGGATAGAGGTAGTGAATGGGTTATTTTTGGAGAAATATGTTTGAGTGATCATAATATGGGTAGAGGTAATGGAAACAAAGGTGTCTTCCATAATATAAGGAGGCATCCCATAAGTTGGATCCATAGTTGGAACCAAAGTAGGGGTAAGGTGAGAAAAGGTGTTGAGGCAATGTTGGAAGGCTATAGGATTGTTATCAAGGAAGGTAGAAAAATGTGCATCACCTTGGACAAATATCCAAGGCATGGTAGTGGGGGTATAATGATGGGGATAACCCTCAACATCCAAGGTATACTCCATGCAGGAAGAAGAAGAGGAAAGTGATTCTTGGTTGGTTTGGTTACTCAACTATTGTCTAGTAAAGACCATGTGAGAAATAGAAAGGAATAAATAAAATATCACAACTCAAACATAAATCAAACAAAATAAAAATATTGTCAATGCAATCAACACGTACACTAGATTGTGTTTTAAAATCTTGGGGTACCTTTTATCTCACTTTTGGCTTATGCCTTAGTTGGAAATTGTGAAGAATAACTTGGTTTGTAGAAAAGGTACTAGAAAAGAAGTCTATGGTTAGTTTTAGGTGTTTAAGGATCTCAAAATAATCTCTATTGGAAATCAATATATGTTTTGGTATTGGGGCCTACCCCCTCACTTCACACATCACAGCGATAAGGGTGTTGGGTGCCTAGCCAATATATACCAATTGTTCAGAGTTTAGACTCAACTAGAGAGCTGAGTTTTGGTTTCTCTTCTTGGTAATGACCTCCAAATAATATAGCCAAAGGGTGAAGCTGATCTATTAAGATATGAAACCCTAGTCAGACTTTATGTTAATTGTTATGATGTTTTGATTGATTTAAGTGGTTGGCTATGGTGTGTGATAAAGAAGTGAAGCTATGATTGAATTACTTTGTCTTTAATTTTAACTACATGAGCTAAACATACAAGCAATAAATGTACGTAAGATTTATTTTATACCCAAAATAAATTTTTATTTATTTATATGAGTATATAATAAGGAAGAAAAGGGCACCTAGATGATACTAGGTTCCACAAGGCATGCCAGCATGTTTCTCTTAATTTCAGTTTATTTTTTAGTTAAATAATAAGTAAGTAACTAGATGAAATTATGGTAGATTAACCTATTTATTTATGTGCATGTGATCTAGATGATTGTGAAGAGATCCTCTTTGTATTGGGAATAATGACATGTAGATAAGAAAATATTAAAATAAAGGGGTTGTTAGATAGATAGCAAGTTGGATTGCCTAAGATGAGCTAGATCCAAGAAGAATGGGATTACTAGGAGGCTGTCAATCCACACTCTTAAAATAGTTGAGTTGAAGGAAATAAATATGAAGTAGTTGCATAAAATTATATAAATTATTGAAAAGGAATGCAAGAAGAAATAAATGCTTGATAAAGGAAAATAGACTAATTTTAGAAATAAGTGGGTCAATACTAATGCTAAATAAGTCAAGTTGTGTTTAGAAAATAGGTGGGGACTCCATGAATAGGCCAAGAGATATAAATTATAATTTGGTTGAGATTAAGCAAGTGGAAATAGCTTCTTGTTATTTCCTACCATGGTGAAAATCAGTGGTAAGGGTGACCATCAGTGATTGTTGTGGGTTCTGAGGGTGTCTAGAAAATGGATGCAGAATGGATATGCAAGTGATTATAGATCTAGTTAAGGTTAGAGGGATATAATATATTATGTAGAAGGGTCTGATTTAGGTAGAGATGAATGTCAAAAACCAAGTAAATAAAACTTGAAATAGGAAATGTACCTAGTTTTTTTCTTGATAGATGATGGTAAAGTGAGAATCAATTTTGGAAGAGTAATAGGTCTCTATTATGATTTCTAGTTGGTTAGAACGAATTATTGTAAAATAAAATATTGATTAAGAATCTCTTTTTATTTATTGGTTGGTATCTTGATTGCCTAGATGTTTGGATGCTTTAATGTTGGATGCTTTCTTGGATCCTTTTCATCTCTTGCTCTCCTCCTTTTATAGGAAAAGAGAGATGGAGGTGGAAGGTTATCTAAAATTTTTGGTTGATGGTTCCAATGCTTCATGAAATGGATAATGTGGATATATTAAATTTTTCTATATTAGATGGGGAAAACCTGATCATCAATAGTTGATCTTAACCATCAAGGATCAGGGTGACCGTTGGTAGTTGGGTAACTATCAATGGTTAAGGTGACTATCGGTATTCAAGGATTGAATAAATTTGGGTCAAAAGGGAATGTTAGTGAGTTAGTTTATCTAGGTATATAACTCGACTTAGGGTTTAATGGGTTAGGCAGTGGGTTTTCTGAATTGCATTTATGGTCAGGAGAGGTTGGGAGGTCCCTAGAGGGTCCCAAGGCATTTTGACATCTAGAACCATTGTGTGTTTTTTTCTAGTGTCTACACATCCATCAAATAAAATAACATTTTAGACCAAACTCTAAAGGAGGATATAAATATTAACTAGGTTTAGCACCACTCTTTCCCCCTATGTGAAAATGAATTTGAAAACATATAAAATCCCCCTTTATTCTAGATAGATGTAGTTCATATAGCCACATGATCCCAAGCACAAGGTCACAAGACACACAATCAAGAGAAAGATAAATTAACCATCATAAAATTACTATCTCCCACTATAAATAATCTAATAATACCTACCTCTAAACCTAAGGTCTCCATTTTAGGAAAGGCAGAAAAGAATAATGCTTCAAAGTTTATATAAATATCTATCCTAAAGTAACTCCACCAACTACCAATCAAAATATCCTTATATGAACTTGTCCAAAAATCCTCATAACACTGTGAAGCCATGATTGAAGCCTTACAAAACATAAAAATACAAGTAGATGAGCCCTAACCAATGTCATCCTTCATTACATCACTCTAGAAGCCCTTGTCCATTACCTTTTGTGATTCAGATATACCACCTTTATAGACAGATGATTAGGATCTTGCCTTGTTTATCACCAACCAAATAGATCAAACTTAGATTAAAAGAGCCATAATAGATAACAACACTAGTATAAACATTATCTCTTCCCATACATTCAAATAACTTTAGTTTCTTAAGATAGTGGTAGCCCAATCACCTACCATCCTACAAGACTTTAATGACGCCATTTCCCTTACATTAGGAATAATAGTGTTTCACATTTAGGTAGGCATGACAGTCCTTCCCAAATTGTTCTATGTCAATGAAGGAGAATTTTAGTATAACATTTTCTTAGGACATCCTTGGATATATGCCGTATGATTCATCCCCTCAATATTACATTGATGCATTAAGTTTAAACATGAGAGAAAAATCCATAATGTCCTAGCCAACCCCCATCCCTTTAGAACTTGCAACCTTACCTTTCAACACAATGAGGTCCTAATTCCACTACAAAGTGCTACCCCATCCCCATCCAATGAATCATCCACTAGCAGAACCATCCTTGCATCAAGATTAGGTAAGGAAACTATTGATTCTACCTTCCAACAACTTTTAATAGGAGAGTACCAATTATTGACACTTAATACCTTTATTACACTACCATAATATGGATGCCCCAATTGACAACCATCTTATTGTCTGAATCTAGGGGATACTATTCCTTTTAGTCCACCATTCCTTTACACCCATGTGATTTATGGAAGGATTTATTGGCCTTATATGGTCCCTTATAAGGAAATTTAGGCTCAACCATTTACATCCAACTTATCATTTCTTGATAAAACTCATTTCATAGAAACATATCTACAGTGATGCACCTATAAAGGTTTCAGTATGGGACATTATGAATAGGGACCTCATGAGGTTATATTAGGGGAATTTAGAAATTCCCATGAGAAACATGCCATTGGATTTATAAAAAACCACAAATCCTCTCTAAATTATACTCTTCCATCCATCCTTGAAGAAGCTACATCATCCTCTCCATCTGACATCTCTTCCTTAATTAACATAATCATATCCATCTTCCCTAATTTTTTTTTAGTCAACACCATTTCTATAGAGCCTCTTATCTATCAGTGTGATGATGAGATATACACCATTCCTTTATCCTACCCTAACATGATAGGGTAAGATTATCCTACCATCCCTATTATTTAGTACCAAGATGACGAATCCATCTTAACTCATTTAGGTGCTAAAAATTCCCATCTTCATAAATCCCTCCCATCAAAAACTTCTAGTCTTCTGAATGAAGACATTATTGATGTTAGCATAGGATCCCCAAAGAATCCTCACATTTTTAAATTTAGTAAATCCTTAGGTCCATAGGAATATCAAGATTTCCCTATGTTTCTAGCTGATCATAGTGAGACATTTACTTGGTCTTATAGAGATATGCCTATTATTGTTCTTGACATTGTTATCCATAATATCATTACATTTCTTGATGTTCAGCCTATCAAGTACAAGATTCAAAATATGCATCATCATGTTATGTTCTTAGTATAAAAAGAGATACATCAACTCTTATTTGTTAATTTCTTCTAACCTATTGATTACCCTCAATGGGTATCTAACATCATCCCTATAATGAAACCTACATGGGGACTTCACCTTTGTACTAACTTTTGAGACCTAAATCTTACTTGTCTAAAAGATGACTTTACTCTCCCTAATATTGATCAGTCAATATATTTAATCATTGGCCATGAAATGTTGTCATTAATGGATGATTTTTTATATACAATTAGATCCTTATCACACCAAAAGACCAACATAAGACCTCATTTATTACTCCCTAGGGGACTTTCTACTATCATGTTATGCCATTTAACCTAAATAATGTAGGAGACACCTATCAAAGAGACATGACATATATTTTTCATGATATTATCCATAATATTATGAAGGATTATGTAGATAAACTCCTTGATAAATTAAAGTTATGAAAAGATCACCTTTTTGTCCTAAAGGTTATTTTTTATTGCTTAATCCAATTTTGCATCTGGTTAAACTCTAAGAAATACATTTTTAGAGTATTAATAGGTAAAATATTAGTATTTATTGTCTCTATCCATAGGATAGAAGTAAACCTTGATAAAATCAAGGCCATCTTAGAAATTCTACCTCCATATAATCTCGAGTAAATTCATAGTTTTCAAGGTAAATTACAATCTATTCATCATTTTATATCTCAGTTATCCAATCATTGTCAGGCCTTCCATCACCTTTTAAGAAAGGATATCCATTTTAAGTGGGATTTTAGATGTCAATCAATTTTTGAGGATATTAAGAGCTATCTTCTTTCACCACCAATTCTCACCCCTCTAAAAGAAGGACAACCATTATTTTTCTATATATTCGTTACTAACCATACCCTTGGTGCTATGCTAGCCAATCATGATGAAAAACAAAAATAATACACTGTGTATTATATCATTCATACATTTTTTGAATATGAGACACATTATTCTCATATGAAAAATTTATGTATGGATCTTATTTCTATCACTACTAGATTGTAACATTACCTTCTTAATCATAAGACTTACATTGTTACAAGCATTGATCCCTTGAAATTCATGCACTCAAAGCCTTATAAAAATTAGTGAATGGATAAATGGCTTATTCTTTTGATGGAATTTGACCTATATTTTATCCATCAAAATTTATTAAAAGGTTAAATTATTGTTGATCAACTTGTTGAGGTACCCCTCCCTAATATTCAACATGTTAACTACAAATTTCTAGATGAATCTATATCATCCATGTCTCAACTTGATCCAAAAAATCAAATGACTCTCTTCTTTGATGGATATAAATGTGAATGTGGTCGGGGAACTAAATTTATCCTCATTCCTTTTAGGGGGACACCTATCCCTCTATCCTTTAAACTCAATTTTGACTATATTAACAATATGGTAGAGTATGAAGCTTTAATCATAGGTCTTTAAAATTCCCTAGCATTGGGTATTAAAATGCTCAATATTTATGGTGATTCAAAACTCATGGTTAACTAAATAAAATGTATCTATTAGTGAAAAAATGATACTCTTTAGAAGTATTAAATCTTAGTTGATCAGTTACTAGTTACCTTTGACCATCATGTTATCCAAGCTACCCCTCAATCGACTAATAAATTTGTAGATACCATGACCTCCCTAGCCTCTTTTATCCCATCCTCATCCTAGGAGTCAAAATAGTTTATACTTATTCATAGGATTAATCAACCCTCTTTTACCCAAACTGAGATCCCATCCACAATGTAAAAGATAATCCATCAAATCTCTGGTATTCCCAGATATTTGATTATTTATCCAAGAGGATTTATTCTTTAAACCTATCTTGAAAAGATAAGCAAGCCTTTCAGCATTATATCACCCATTTTTTCATACTGGGGGGTATCCTTTACAAGCATGGTTTTGATGGAACCCTTCTTCATTGTATTCAAACTCATGAAGCTACACTTTTTATTAAGTTCATGATGGATCATGTGGAGGAAACTTTAATGGTCACACTATCACTAAAATAATCCTATGGTTGGGCTATTTATGGCCCAGTTTAAATCAATATTATTGTGAGTACATTAAGAAATGCATTAAATGTCAGTAGCATGCCAATTTATCACATATCCCTATCCAAACCTGGCAATTTGCTTAAGATTTCTAGTTTTTATCTTAATAGGGGCTTGATCTTTTAGGATAAATTAATCTTAAATCATCTCAACATCATGGGTTTATTATTACCACCACTAAGTATTTTACTAAGTGGATAGAGGCTATCCCCCTTATCTTGACCAAAGGAGATAAAATCATTGAATTCATTACTCAACATATCATTTGTTTCTTTGACATCCCTTATAAGATCACCATAGATAATTGAAAATATTTTAAGAATACAAATTTTTAAGAGCTCTATGATTCCTTTAGTATTAAGCTCAATTTTTCCTCACCTTACTATCTCTAAGATAATGTTTAGGTTGAGGCATCCAACAAGACTCTGGTTAAAATCCTAACCAAAGTAGTCAATGAAGTAAGAAAAAATTGGCACTTGCATGTTCCATACACCTTATGGTCTTATTGAACTAGTATTCAAACCATTATAGGCACTACACTTTTTTGTATAGTCTATGGTACTAAAGATATAATTCCTCTCAAAGTTCAAAATCCATCCCTTTGCATCTCCCTAAAGGATATCATTTCCAAAGATGATTTTTGTCATGAAAGATTAGCCCATCTTAAACTCTTAGATGAGCATCATGTTTGAGGTACAATCAATAAGAGGGGGGTAAATCAGTGAGCCTAGATATTTAAATTTCAATTATAATCCTTTTAAACTATTAAAAAATCATCATATATCAACTTTGATCAAGTAACATTAACAATAGAGCTCATTCATTCAATGCATACACAAGTTCAAATGCACAACACATATTTCCTATGGGAAACCCTCATGGGGAATAAAACCCAGTCTCAAGCCTTCAACACATAGATTAATTTCCCTATAAGATATTATAAATAAGATACTGATCAAGTCTTTTTGACATAAGGCTTTTAGTGAAACACTTGTTTCATAAGGAGCAACTACCCCTAAGGAAGATCAAGTCCTTTAGACCCTCCTTTAAAGTGAACACCTCTCCAGTATAACTTATTTATTCAACACCTAATGATGGATGTCATATATTCTAACCCCTACATTAACTCCCTCTCTATCTTATACAGGCCTCTCACATATGCAAGCCACAATTTATCTCCTTCACTCAAATAGTCCTCATATGCACACTCAGACCTCTTCACACATAATAAACCTTAAAACCTAAGATATAACTATCCTATCAATATAATTGTGACATAAATTTCATACACTTATTCCTCAATCTACTCTTCACATCGGCCCATCTACAAGGCACACTTACTCTCCTTCTTCCTTCACGTCTTCTTACACAAGCCTTTTTCAATTCTCTCAAGTCTAGAAACCAACACATTTGATTTCAATATTTATAAATAATTCATGAATTATCAAGTTCATAATATTTACTTATTGGCCAAAATACATTCATTAACCATTAAGGTATCTAACATGGGTCACACTTAAGTACAACTCTCTTTCAAATAGTCCTAAGTCACCTTTTAGGTCCTATGATGACCCATTCATCTCTTTAAAACTTATCCAAGAAAAAAAATAGGACCACTTAAAAAGTAATATGTCCACTCTACATGACCCCTTTGAAATTCTCAAATTCTTATAGTCATCATTTCACACTTCTATATAAGTTCAATCAACTTAAAAAATAGCCTTGTTCATAAGTACACCATGAATGAACCCACAATCAACTTCTTAAGGATTATTCATACTCAAGATAGATTTATCACACCTCCAAAATCAATAAAAATTATATTCATGGAGTATATAACACTATCTAATATCTAAGTCATCATGAAACATTGAAACAACATCAAAACAAGCTCAAACATCCTTCTCAAGTCACTTGTAGAATATATATGAAAACATAGTCAACTTTGAACCTCCATAAATTTGACTTTACACACTTTTAGATATTTAAGTATATATTTAAAAATGTTCCTTGGATTATTTTAACAATTTACATTTTATAGCATGAGAAAAAATTTGCCTGTATCAAAATATATGGCCAAAATATAGAGCACTAGTTTTTTCCTTTGTTAAATTCAAATATTCAAATGCAAATGATCATAGTTAAACTTCAGTCACTTTGATTGTATCTCATGTCCTCTCATATTTATATTAAATGTAGAAAATTAATATTATTTTAAGTTTAAATCAAGTGAACCAATTCCCAAATTTTAAACTTCAAACAATTGACCTCATCTTGTGCAATCTGACAATATTATCTTAATGCGCATTGTCGAACTTTGAGGGATTGTCATTGCTTTAACAATGGTAGATAACTATCACTTTGACCTCTTAAATTTAAAATTCACCATTTATATCAATTATTATGAACACACACTCAAATTTTATCATTATAATAATCTTTATCTTTATCTCTACTCAATTTTAAGCATCAAACACTTGGCACCATCTTGTAGCATCTTGAGATCTTGGAATTAACATGCTTTGTTAATTCTTTTGTAAGGAGATCAGTTTTTACCTAGTTTAATCATTAAAAACTTTAAAATATTTGAATTTTTAATTTTAAATCTTCATTTTATAATCTCCTTTGAAATTTTGGATCTCCATATGGTCCTAATCTTTAACAATGTGCAAAATAGACTAAGGGGACCATTGTTATCTACCTGGAAGGCACACTTTGGACCTTAATAACTTTTGTTGTGCTTAGTTTCATGATATAAAAGTTAGAACATATGATATCATAAAATAATAAAATATAAACATATATAAAAATTATATTTGAATATTGATACATGTGATATATAATGTTATTAATCTACTCACTTAGTGTTTTCTACCACAGAGCCAACTATGTCAAAAACTACATAGAAGGTCAACTTTGAACAGGCATATCTTTTGTTGTGTTTCATTTCATGACCTAAAATTTAGCACATATAAACTAGGTAAAAAAATAAATAAACACATATAATCAAATTATCTTGAAATATCTATATGTGTGAGATATGCCATCACCAAACTTCTTACTCAGTTCTTTCTTGCCTCATGCAAATTTGGCTAAGTATGGGAAAACACTATCAAACTACTTGGGAGCCCAAATTTGCACTTGAATATATTTTTTCACATGTTTTCACATGACCTAATATTTATCACATAATATATAGGTATAAATGTGATCACAATCATATAAATAACTCTACTTGATTCATCCACATGTGGTAATGGTGATGTCATCAAACTGCCTACTCATATTTTCTGCCACTAGACCCAAAATGTCTAGATGAAAAAAATTATCAACTAGACAAAAAACACTCATGAACACAAGAAATAAAACATAAAAAAATCTTACAATATTCCTTTCACATTCTCAATACTCCATACTCATCCCTAAACATTTCTAAATAGTCAAACTATGAAGATTAACCAAGCCTACTTCAAACATACTAAGACAAACACATTACACACTTTGTCATTGTCACTTAGAATATCAAGGCACTTCATACACTCACAAAGAAACATCCATGACATCAACATGACATCATTGGAAAATTTCCAACAATATCCCTCTTTTTTATTGATGTCAACACCCATAAATATACATCTCATCTTCCTTCTCTCTCTTCAAGCACACTCACAACATGAACTTCCCCCCCTTTGACACAATGAAAAAGTGGGAAAAAACTAATCCTAATGATTTGAAAATAAAAAAATCAATATACTAACATATTATAAATATGATACAAACTCCCCCTTATCTTGAGCCTACCTCTTCTTGTCTTGACAACTTCCTCTTACTCCATGCAAACACTCTCTTCAACCAGGCACTATAACCAATGAATAAATAACACACAAAAAACTAAAATATTTATGTAAATAACAAATAAAAATCAGATATGGACTCCCCTAGGATATCTAAGCCATTTCATATCTTGATCATCTTCAAATCTTCATACACCATGAAGAATCACCTAATAGGCTTACTAGCCTTCTTTCTCAAACCACCTCAAGGACCACCAACATAACTTCATGCCACTCACTAAATAGGAAAAATTAACTAATAAAACCTAATAACTCACCTTTAAATATTCATACCTTTATCTTTTGGAAAAACTAAAAAAAAATCACTCTTCTTCTTATAAGGCATGTATAGTCTCCTTGTAACCTTATCTAGAACTTGTAGAGCCCAAAAATTTTAGCAGACACATTATCAAGACCTAAAAATTCATATATGTAACACTCTTATGTTCTCCCTCAAATTCACCAATTTTATTCACCTATCTCATCCTCTGTGACATACTTACTTCACAAGCTAACTTATTAATTAGGCTTCCATCTTGACAAAAACATGAAAAATTTGAAAACCAAAAAACTTAAAATCTTTGTGAATATTTATTTGACAACCCATTTGGCCATTTAAATATATTAAAAATCCTCAAACCTCAAATCACAATGTAAACCACTTTTATATTAGAGCCCAAAACTCTAGAATCTAAAAACAAACAAAGTAAACAAACCTCCTTTTGGTCAACGTCCACCTCTAAAATGTATTGTACACATGAAGATAACCATTACACACATTTGGACCAGGATTTGAGCTTCCGCATATTTGGTAACCCATACATATTATAACCTGTTTAAGAACTTGCATACTCTTAATCACAAACAAGGAAACCCAAGAGCAAACAAAAATCTCCAATTTGACTTCAACATACCTTTAGACCACAACACAACCTAGATAATGATAGAATAAGGTCAATAGACATTTTTATGAAAAAAAATAATCTTGAAAAAACATAAATCCTCTTTTATCACTTGGAAACCTTCAATCTGACCTTATAGACTGACCATATGTAGCTTATGACATCACTTTGACATCACCACAACATATCTTCTAGATAAACATACCTACTCCAACTAAAAACACTCATCTCTAGCATTCTAAGACCATCTAAATATTACCACAATAAAAATTTCTTCTCTAGTTGAAGGAGTATCTTAAGAAGCATAGACAGAGACATCCTTTACACCATAATGCTCTAAAATAAAGTGAAACTAGGAGTGGCCCACTTATCCTTAGTAACCACTAAAATCCTCTTATAGCTGTAAGATTTCTTGCTTTTATTCTTCTTCTCATTATGAACTATGACAATTGGTTCCTTTCCTAAATCAATCTCCTTCTCTTCTAAGATTGTATTGACAATATATGGAGACAATATAGATTCATGACATACAATTTCATCTAAAGAATCCATCTTGAAGTTAGGAACCTCATCACTAGGCATTGATAATTGATGTTTTTTGTATAGTACATGCTCAGTAATGGTAGGATGTTCACTTCGATCCATACACATCTCATAACTATCCTCAACCATTATCTTGGTCTCCTCATTGAGCTTAGTATCTTCATTCTCAACATGAGCACACAATGAGAGCCCTTGGAACTCTTCTCCTTATATATCATTATCAACCATAGAAAATAGATTACTTAGTCATGCAGTCTCATCATGATGTAGACTTACCACTTTTGGTTTCCATGAGTTAACTTGCCTTCTTCTTTGCACTATGGGAGCCTGATTGAACCTTTTCTGATTTGTAAACCTTTTCTTGTAGAATATAACAATATGACCAATCTTTTCAAAGTTATAACAAACAATACTTCTTGATGGAAACATAACTTATCTTACCTTAAATGGATAATGTTTTACAAAGTGTACCATATTATGAAAATTACAACACTCAACCTTTCTCACACCACTTGACTGATGATTCCATTCATAGTTTTATGAAAACTCATTTCTAATAGGTCTTATACATTCTCTAGCTCTATGCCCAAATTGATTACAAGTGTATAAGTAACCATTGAAATTTACATACCTCATGGCATTTGGTTGTTTGATCTGATTTGTCTTTATTTTTCCACCATCTTCCTTCTTTGACTTATTATTTTTCTTCAAAGTATGATTGTCCATGTTCACATTAGTCTTCATCTTGTTTTGAGTTGCATTCTCTACTTCTTTGTACCCAAGACCAGTTCTATCACTTGTATGTTTTTGATCATTTAGAATATTATCTAGACCACTTGAGCTATTTTAAAATCTTATAAATGACTTCACCTTAATATATGTCTTCTCTAACTCATCTTATAATGACTCATTTTTAATTACATACCTTGCACATTCATCTTATATAGATTTCAGACTTGTTGGCAAAATTTCCAATTGAAAAATTAGATGCTTGACCATATCTTTATGTTCCTTGTTATATTCATTCATTCTCAACTCAAATATACTAAATTACTCATCATATTATTTGATTTTATATTTCATATTCTTATTGATCTTCTTCTCAATCTTAAGTTCTACAATAACATTTGTTAATGTAGTCTCATAGTCTATCTCATCTTCATCATCATCTAAATCATTTCAAGTAGACTCATTTTGATGTGAGCAACTACATTCCTTAGCCATTAATAGGGATTCATATTCAATAGGACCATCATATTCATGATCATACTCTGATTCACTAATTTCACTCTCATCTAATGAGATACAATATTCTTTAGTGTAGAGACTCTTCTTGTCCTTGAAGTACTTCTTATTATCAAACCTTATGAATCCCTTTTTTCTTTTATCAAACCTAATTATCTTTTGTCATCATCATGAACTTGATCATGATCTTCATCATCATCCTTATTATACTTATGAGGACACTTATTATCAAAATTTCCTGCCTCTCCACAATTGAAGCATTTGATGGGTAGCTTACCCTTATACTTGTCTGAACATATTTTTTATTTTCTTGAAATCAAAGAAATTAGTTCATTGTCATCTATATAAAAAATGTCATTGTCCTTGGGTTTCTTACCTTGGAACTTGTTCTTTAGTCTAATTTATATCTTGAATGTTTCTTCTTTCTTTTGTGGTATATCATCATTCTTCCTCATCTCATAGGTAGTAAGGGTGCCATGTAATTGATCCATCTTCAATTGAGTAAGATCATGACTTTATTCTATGGTAGATAATTTTGGATCAAACCCAAGGGATAGATACCTTAATACCTTTTGAACTATAGTATCCTCTTCAAGGTTTTCTCTAAGACCTCTGATGATGTTCAAAATCTAATCAACTCTTTGTAGAAAAGATACCATAGAATCTTCTTCCTTCATCTTAAGACTTTCAAATTGCCTTCTTTGAGTCTATAATTTAGCAAGATTGACCTTTGAATCTCCTTCATAAATGATTTGTATTTTGTCCCATATCTCTTTATCATATTTATAATGGATTACATTGGTAAACTTAGTCTATTTAAGACCACAAGTGATGGCATTCATTGCCTTAGAATTATTCTCAAACAATTTTTTGTCTACAACACTAGATGGAGTACTAGGAACAACATAAAAATCCAAAATATATTACCATACATCAAACCCTAGGGACATAATGTATTTCCTCATCTTTTTACTATAAAATTCATAATTATATCCATTGAACATCGATGATTTCTTAGTAGAGAATTTTTTTTTATGACTACCCATATTGTACTTTGGATCACCTTAAAGTTGTCAAGCCTTTACCAAAGGACCTGATCTTATACTAATTATTAGAGGTATAGTCATTGAGAGTGGGGGTGAATTAGTGATCCTAGACATTTAAATTCAAATTATAATACTTTCAAGCTATTAAAAAATCAACATATATTAACTTTGATCAGGTAACATTAATAAGAGAGTTCATTCATTCAATGCATACACAAGATCAAACACACAACACATAGTTCCTATGGGAAACCCTCATGGGGAATAAAACCCACTCTCAAGCCTTCAACACATTGAATACTTATCACATAATATATGACAAACAAGATATTGATCAAGTCCTTCTGACCAACAACCTTGGTCAAGTCCTTCTGACCTAAGGCCTTTACTTAAACACCTATTTCACAAAGAGAAAATTCCCCTAAAGAAGATCAATTACTTTAGACCCTCCTTAGAACTGATGTCTTCAACACCTAATTATGGATATATGATATTATATCCCATACAAAAACTCCCTCTCTATCTTGTATAGGCCTCTCACATAGGCAAGCCATGATCTCTCTCCTTCTTCACTCAAACTATCCTCATATGCACACTCAAACCTCTTTACACATCTTCAACCTTCAAACATGAAAGAGCACCATATTTTTAATATAATTATGACCTAAATTTCATACACTTAGTCCTCAATATTCTCTACTCATTTATTGATTCATAGGTCACACTTACTCTCCTTCCTTTGCATAGTCTTCTTGCATAAGCCTTTTTCAAGTCTCTCAAGTCTATAAACTAACACATTTGATTTCACTATTTATAGAGAATTCATGAATCATCAAGTAAAAAATATTTTATTTTTATCCAAAATACATGCCTTCACCCTTAATGCATCTAACATGGGTCACATTTAAGCACAACTCTCTTTCAAATATGCCTAAGTCACCTTTTAAGTCCTCTGATGACCCATTCACCTATTTAGAATTTATCTAAGAAAAATGGAACATAAGACCAATTAAAAATACATATTTCCACTCTAAATGACCCTTTTAAAATTTTTAAATGTTTACATTCATCATTGTACACTTCTATGAAATCTCAATCAACTCAAACAATAGCCTTGCTCATAAGTACACCATGAACGAACACACAGTCAACTTATTAAGCATTGTTCATACTCAAAATAAATTGATCACACCTCCAAAATGCATAGATATAATTTTAATGGAGTATATAATAGTATATAATATCTAATTCACCATGAAACATTTAAACAACATCAAAACAAGCTCAAACATCCTTCTCTGGTCACTTACAGAACATATATGAAAACAAAGTCAACTTTAAAACTTCATAACGTTCATTGTACACACTTTTAGATCTTCAAATATATATTTATAGATGAATCTTTGAGTCCTATCAAAAAAAATCATGATAAAATTCTACCTGTATCAATATATATGGCCAAAATATAGATCACTAGTTTTTTCCTTTATTAAATTCAAATGAAAACAGTCATAGTTAAACCTCGATCACTTTGATCGTATCTCATGTCATCACATATTCAGATAAAATGTGTACCATTGATATTATTTAAACTTTAACTCATAATTCACCAATTCCCAAACATTAAACTTCAAACAATTGACCTCATCTTGTGAAATCTTGTAATATTGACTCAACGTGCATCGTCGATCTCTAAGGGATTGTCCTTGCTTTAACAATGCTAGACAACTATCACTTTAACCTCTTGAATTTAATACACACCATTGATCTCAATTAGCATGAAAATTTAATCACTATTGATCCTTATAATAATCTCTATCTTTATCTTTGATCAATGTTAAGCATCAAACACTTGGCACCATCTCATAGCATCCTGACATCTTGGAATAAACACACTTTGTTGATTCTTTTGTAAGGAGCTCAATCTTTACCTAGTCTAAGCATCAAAAAATTTGACCTATTTGACTTGATGTTAACTTTATATCTTAATTTTATGATTTATTATGAACCATTAGATCTATATTTGGTCTTGATCTTTAACAATGTGAAAAATAGACTAAGTATGGGGAACATTGGTTATCTACTTGGAAGGTCAACTTTAGACCTTAATAACTTTTGTTGTGCTTAGTAACATGATATAAAATTTGGACCATATGATATCCTATCATATTATAATCCAAAAATATATCAATATACTATTAAAACCTTCATATATGTGATATATAATACTATTAATCTATTCACATAGATTTTTTTACCACAGAGCTAACTATGTCAAAAACTGCTTGGAAGGCCAACTTTGAACATGAATATCTTTTATCGTGCTTCAACACAAGCCCTAACATTTAGTGCATATCAACTATGAATAAAATTTAACAAATATATATTATCAAATTCTCTTGAATCATCCATATTTTTGAGATATGACATCACCAAACTGCTTACTTGGCTCTTTTTTGCCTCATGCAAATTTGGCAAGTATGGGAAAACATTGTCAAACTACCTGGGATCCCAGCTTTGCACTTTCATATATTTATATCATTATTAATCATATGACCTAAAATTTAGCATATAATATCTAGACACAAATTTTATCACAACCATATGACCAACTCCCCTTAGCTCATCCACACATGGCAATGATGATGTCATCAAGCTACCTACTTATATTTTCTACCACTAAACCCAAAATGATCAACTAGATGAAAACCACTCATGCAAAAAATCACTCAAATCATATAAAACCTCTTATAGGATTCCTTTCACATGCTCAATACTCCATACTCATCCCTAAACATTTCTAAATAGGTAAATTTTGAATATCAACCAAGCCTACTTCAAGCATACTAAGACAAACACATTGCACACTTTGTCATTATCACTTACACTATCAAGGTAATTCATCCACACATCACAACACCTCTATGACATCACCATGACATCATTGAGAACTCTCTATAATGTCTCTTAGTTTCCTTTGACCATCTGCATGTATATCAAAAAAAAATTAAGCACACTTATACTAAACATTTGAATAAATGTGAATTTAACATTGGTGATATTGTCTTAAAATAAAATCATCATGTTACTAATATGGAAAAAAGTAAAAGGGGAAAATTTACTCCAAATTTTATTGGACCATACTATTTATAGGGCATATCACTTGGCCTCTCTTGATGTAAAATTAGAGTGATAACCTATTAATGCCTTTCACTTGTGTCCTTTCTATTGTTAATCAAACTTAATCACTTTGTTAGGCCTAGTTTAGTTTCTAGGTTGTATATCCCTCTTACTATTTTACCTAGTAATGATATCTAGAATCCTATGATTATCTGGAAGTTTTTCCAATTATTAATCTTAAATATGAATACCCCATATTTATTCAAAAAATGTTGTAATTGGATAAGCTTCATCTATTATGGGAAGAAGTTCCAACTCATTATTCCCTAAAATAACTCCCTAGCACTAAATCCCTTTTAAGAATATGTTTGTTTTACCTTGTCTATCAAAAGATTTAGGAAATTATCTTAGGGTACCTAAGACCAATCCATCAAGTCAAAATAATATTGGGATCAAAAATCAAAAGGACAACACCTATAAAATCAAAAAAAAATTAAAATGAATAGACTACTCCCTTGAAGGATAGCTATATTAATTCCATAAAATTTGTAACACTATAGAAAAATCACACGCTGCTCCCTTGAAGGACAGTTGTTTCAAAAAATCATATATTAATATATATACCACTTTGTCAAAGGATGGATATCATGCATAAATAATCCCTATAAATCTTCCTGCATTGATCATCTTTCTTAATTTCATAGATTTCCTACATTGATCAATATACAAGGATTGGTACATTAGAATTCTAGGTTAAACCTTACTTATGTAAGATGAAAGAACTTTATTTTTATCACCCATTTACTATCACATCCTAAATACAGATCAATAAGATCCTAAATTTGGTGGACCTAAAGTTGTTAGAAATTTTATTAACACTAAGCTGAAGATGCATGTGCATCACTTTTAAATGGTTTTCCATGAGTCATGGTATGATCCAATCAATGAGACATAGGCCTTTTGTAAAATTAATTAACAAAATACCATCCATATTAATAAATATCCAAATCCAAATTTATAAGCAATTAACACCATCCATTAATCCATAAACTATTAAAATCATAATCACTAATCATGATCTATAGTACATAACCCATAATCCAAATCATAATTTTTAAATCCATAAAACAACACACTGTATAAAATCCATAAGTCAAATAATATCACCATCCATAAATCCATAACTAAATCCATAGATAATCCATAAAGTATAAATATAATTAAAACCATAAACATACTCATATCCGTGTCAATCATAAGTATTATTAATCAATCACATCTATAATCCATGAACCATCTATAATACAAATGCAAGATCCATAAAAACATTTAATAATTTAACTCATCTAATTACATCACATAAAAACTCATAATCATAATAATCTAATCTAATCCATAACAATTAAACCATCACATGTAAAAACCCATAATCTAATCACATCCATCCATATCCACACACATAATAATCTATAATATAATCCATAGACAACATTAGTAATCATTTTATAATCCATCCATAATCCATAACAATCTATAACCAATAATCACATAATCCATAAATACTAAATCCATAATCCATAAATCTCTAATCCATCACATCACATAATATATAAATAATGTAATAATTCATACTCTAATCCATAAAAAAACATAATCCATAACATCCATAAACATATTATGAGAATAGTGTGCCTGCTTGGATGGTCAGTTGACTATGGTGTATGGGGTTTGACTATAATAAGGGTGGAGTAGGATAATGTGCATGTTTAGATGGATACATTATAGGTGGGATTTGATTCCCAATAGCTGAGTCATGATATGTTGGTGGAGGAGTGTGATATATATAGGGTAGAGATGGATACATTGAGGATGAATTTGGAGGAGAGGGAGTGATTAATACATGTGATTGGGGAGATGGTAAGATTAAGCATGAGGCCAATGGGGAAAATGAGTATAGATCATGATAGGGAACTAGTAGTGGATATGATATATTATGAGATTATTGTCTTAAATCAACTACTAGAGACTCCCTACTATGTGACTTATATAACCACATAGGGTAGATCCTCTAGGTGCACTTTTATAGATTCTATCAGGATAGGGAGCATCACACAGAGGAGGGGTAGGGATGGTGATGGGGGTCGAGCTCAGTCAAGCATTTACCTAAGAAGAGTATATTTCACTCTTTATATTTATGTGTGTGTGTGTGTGTGTATATATATATATATATATATATGTATATATGTATATATATGTATACATATATATATATGTGTGTGTGTGTGTGTGTAAATGTATATATATATATATATATACACACACATATACATATACATATATATATATATACACACACACACATACATGTATATATATATGTATATATACACACACACACACACATCTATATGTATGTATATGTATGTATACACACACACACACACACACACACACACATATATATGTATATGTATATGTATATGTATGTATATATATATATACATATATACACATACATGTGTATATATATACATATATACATATATATGTATGTGTATATATATATATATACATCTATATATTTATATATGTGTGTGTGTGTGTGTGTGTATGTAGGTGTACATCCATCATCTTCCATATCTTCCCCTGATGACACCTAGTCCTCCTCCATTAGGACATCTCTTATCACCAGTCTTGACATCTCCCACTCCATCTCATCCCTGTTGTATATATAAGGGGCCCATTGGATCTCTTGCATCATACCAAACTATCATTGTACTTAGCCAAAATGAAGATACTCCCACTGATCCCTCATCCTCCCTATTACCCATCACTCTTTCCATATCCATACTGGCTTTACCTCCATCTTTGTCCACTTAATAAATCATAGATAGGGTCTATAGATGATATCTATCACCCTTATCCTCTCCAACAATCCCCTATAATAATCTAGATCTATAATAATGCCATATGTAAATCCCCATGATATATCAACCTTCCACCATAGGAAGGATATGTTATAGTCGGTCTTATACCAATATATCCATGGGGTACCTATGAGTTTCACTATCCAAATGTGCTCATACGCCCAACACTATAGTATGACTATAACATCCAATCCATATCTCCTTTAGATCCTCCAACCCTAGAGATCCTTGTATATCTATGCTAGTAGTGTGGGTACCCAATCAAAAATAGTATAATGATCTATCATATCTAAAACTACTCCAATCAATCCCCATAAAAATCTCTTGACTCTTGAGTCTAAAATCATGTAATTGGACATCACCAGCATCATCATCATCATCATTACACCTCTCCCTACTATTTTTTCATGATACAGTGGCTCCAAAGTGAAACCCCTAGAAACAAATTTGATCTTAGCCATGTCATCACCATAGAGGCATCTTAGGGTTGAATCTCAACCTTACTCATCCATGGGAACTATCAATGCTTCCTATACTAGAATTCATAGAATATTATAAATATCCTCCTCAGTGATGGTCATCTCATTGGTAGGTAGCCAAAAAGTCCTGTTCATGATGTTCCATCGCTCTACCAATACCACTAGTAGTCTAGTCTTTTGATGGATGTGTCAGTAGTGATATACCCCTCCCAAACCTATAGCCTCTAGGTGGGCCCAATCATCATCTCTAAGTCACACTTGTAGATCCTCCAATAATGGTGGCACTTAATCCTTTAGTTTTAGTAACCCCCATACCTATCATTAGTATCCCTATAAGACTAGAAATTTCCTATAAACTATATCTTAGCTTATAAACCTATATCTAATTTAATCCCTTCTCACTAGGTAAGAATCGATGTTGATTCCTTATGTATTGACACCATTTTTCTAGATCAATGTCATTTCAATGAAATGATGTTGATTCCTTATGAATCATCACCAATTCACTAGGGAATCGTCACTAATTTTGTAGTATTGTTCCCCTATGACTTGGCCTAGTTTTAGCCCCTAAAAAACCCTAAAATTCTTCAATAATTTTAAAAATGAATAAAATACATGACCTATCTCATCCTAGGAGTGTCATCATCATCATGAACCACTACCACTAGCTATTATTTTGTCATGTATCACTTTTGTCATTTAAGTTCTAAGGTGTTGTTTGGGGTCTATTAGATTTCAAATGAGCCCTTTCTATGTTGAACTTTATTTTATACTTCATTTTTAATTGGCACTGATCTATTTCAGATTAGTGTCATTCAACTAGATCGACATCAATCTATTTTGGGTCACTATTGATTGACCCCTTTTTGTATTATTGTACTTTTATGTATATCCATGCTTTCTCTTTATCTATTCCTAATTCCTTACCACATTTACCCTATTATTCAACCCATATCATTTTAGGTTTGTGGATTTCAACCCCCTGATAGTCCCAAAACTTGCATAAGGCATGTACTCTTTTGGGTATTTCCCTTCAGTGGGTCCCAAGAGTCCATTCTCCCTTGAGAGTAGTTATTTATAGGTAGTACACATACTATTTAGCACACCAGATGCTTTAGTCAACCAATCCTATAATTATTATCTTATTCATCCCTTATTAAACACATTTGTTCATAGTTGTGGCATCTATTTATAGGACTTAACTCGAGTCATCTTTGTTTGTATTATCTTCCATCCTTCTAGTGCAAAACATACACTTCATATTATGCATCTACATTTAATATAGCTTATCTATTATTTATCCATCCCATCCATTTTTCAAACCCATTACCCACTCTTTCTCTTCCATCAAATCGTAATTTTAGTGGGGATACCTCCTCACATAAAACTTGGGGTAGTAGACCCTTCACAGTTTTTATCTCATGGCACACATCTTATACTACTCCACAAAAAGGGGTAAATGTAGACACTATGATTTCTTACCATTATGGATGATTATTTAGGTGTCATAAGTCTTATTATATTTAAATCCCTAAATAATCCCTATCCTAAAGTTTAAATAATTTACCATTTACCTACCTGGTAAATATCTTTTTACTCTTACCCCTTTACCATTACTAACCTCCTAAGACTAATTATAACCTAGAATCTACCCTTATAACCACTTCATCCCATGTGGAATAATTACAAACATATTCCACCCATTTTTGACCTATTCACATCAATAGTTTTAATAAAGGATCCATTTCAAGGGAATCAATGATGATTCTCCCATGATTAGCACCAAATCTCCATATTGGTGTCAATCTATAAATACAGAGCTTGTGTCTGCATTCGAGATGGAAAGAGACAATTGAGAGCCTAGAATTGTTTTTAATTTTACTTCCAAATTTGGTGATAATTTTACCAACACTTTGATAAATTTTTAGCTCATTCAATTACATCTTATTAATAATTTGAACTACTACCTATGCTCATGAAAGGAAACCATTCTATTCACAACTGATCACAAGGTAAGTATTTCATTTCAATTTCATCACTATCTTTTAATTATCAATTTTTTATATATCCATTAAATATATTAAGCATTATTACTACTCTTTTTTATTTGTCAATCTAATTATTTTGGCAAATATCCTTTTTTTCTATTATCTATTTATAAAATTTAGACACAGAGAATCAACATTGATTCATTCTAAATCAACATCAATTCTGTTGATCGACATCGATCCTATCCAGATTGGAAATGATCTATTTTTTTAATACATAGGATCTAAAATTGTATCTTAAGCTTTTATTTTCAAATCCTTTATTGATTACCTTTTTAAACATGGCTTTATCCTTGTAGATGAATTTACCTAGTGTAGCCCATGATGTGACTAGTATCCTTCATCTTCCTATAGTCCCTCATTCTTTATTTGTAGATAATAATGACATAACATTTATAAGTAACCCTCTATGCCATCATCTATGTACCCTCCCATGAATCTTACAAAAGAGTCATTAGCTATAATTCAGGATGATGAAGATTTTTATTCTGCTTATTGGGAAGAATACTTTATTTACATTACTAAATTAATTGAGGAAGAAAAGTTGAATTAGCATTATTATCACATCATTTATCTATTTGTAATTTCTTATGTTTTTATTTAACTTAATTTTTAATAGTGGACTAACATCCGTATAAATAAGTGTAACACTTCCTAGAATTTATCTCTAATCAGGTAATCCACCCATTTCTCTATTAATCTATTTTTGTCAAGTTTCCACATGTGTGTAGTTTAGGCTTCCAAACCAAAAAAGAGTTCTCACTATTGTTAGATAAAAATAGTGCACAAATGCCTTCCAATCCATAGGTAACAGCATAAACCCTATTATTTCAAATTTTTAGTAAATCACATTTAAAATTAAATAAAATGAGAAAACTACTTAAACACCTCCAATTTTTAAAAAATGACTAAGTCTTTTATGATCAAGCTCGAGTCCAAAAGTTATGAGAAACTACCATGTGGAAAATTGAAATAGAAATGCACTTCAGTCCATTTTAAGTATTTTATAGTTTTGATAGTTGAGATAGCCATCAAATTTAAGCTCATACCATTGACAAGGATGCCACTATGTAGCATTTTTAGTGGGATCATGCCATGCAGTATCTTCATGTCTATCCACTATGTAAAAGGCATCTAACTACACTAATAGTGTTGAATGCTCTTGGTGAGATTATATCATAACACTTATAAGGATCTTTCTCATTTGGATTGTCAATGAATCCTTGAAGACCCATGGGCTACCCCAAAAGAGCAGGGGAACTTGATTTGGACACATGGTCCCATCTCACTTGCCTAGGGATTGAAAGACTTGGAATGAAATATAAAATGGCTAAGATTTATATGGCTATGAGATCCTAACATGTTTGCTCATCTGGGGGCCCAAGGACTTGTGAAGAAAAGTGATCATTATAATTCAAAATTTCAAATACAAATAGATATGTCAATAATCCTAAAATAAATACAAAGGGAAAACATACTTAGCTAAAATAAATGGGCCTCTTTGCTAAATTTGAATCCACATCAAATCATTTTAAATAAGTGACTATGTCCAAATACCAAGTAAAAATCCACTATCCATTTCAAGTTAAATTAAATTAGAAAGGAAAATAATTAGATGGAGAAAACCTAGAAATAACCAAATCCTCAAACACCCATGTCCATTCTTAGGGTTTGACTATTTTAATAGGTGAGATGGCCATCAAATTTAGGATCACATACTATTGACTAGGATACTAACATATCCTTAATTGGCATGGTCATGCCACATGGTGGATCATCACTCATTTAGGGCTTATGTGTGGTTTCCAACTAGGCACGTTTATTATTTTCTTTGATGAGATAAGATTTCACCGCATCATGTCATCTCACTCACATGAGATTTTGGATGTATATACATTATGTATCAACTTATGTGGGGTTATATGATCTTGAAAATTGGTATCATCTCATGTACTATGGATCTTAACTATATATTTAAAATTCATAGACTATCTCAAGACTATGAAGAAGTGATATTTCACTGTGCAACATCATGTCACTCACCCAGGAGCCTAGAGACCTACATTTGAGGATCGATGTGCCCCAAAGAAGTGGGAAAATTAGTTTTAGACATGTGGCTACATATAGTTTGATTAAGGCATGAAATAATTAAAATTAGGACCAAAAGGGTTAAGAGTTGTAGGGTGGTGAGATATTTACATGTAGTCACATATTATTCATCTAAGAGGCCAAGTAGTTGTAATAAAAAGGTATTCATTAGGATTTTCATATTTTTAAACATAAACAACTAATTAAAAACCAAAAAGAAAGTCCCTTTGCCAAATTTATAGCCAAACTAACCTATTTTAAGACAAAACAACTAAATTAGAGAATATAATTAAATGGGATTAAGTAGAGATAAAATCATTGAATTAAATAACTCTGTATACTAAAAAATAAACCCAATTTAGTCTAATATAAATTAAAATAACTAAAACATAAAATTGATGATATATAAAGCTTTAATATATTTAACTTAAATTAAAGCATAATTAGGCCACATTCCTAAGGAAAATAAATATATGATTAGTAAAGATTTAAGCCTATTATAAGGTTTGAAAGCTTTGATGGGAAATATGACCCTCAAAATTAGGATCATATAAGGTTGACTAGGATGATTAGGTTTCTATATTTGGCACAACTATTCCATGTCACCTTTCCATGTTTATCCAAGTCTCAATTGAAGCTTTAACATATGGTGATAATCCTACCACTAAGATAAAATGATATCTTACCATGTGGCCATGTCTCACTCAACTAAGAGGTCATGAGACTTGGATCAAAAGACAAGAGGTACTAAGTGCAATGGGTCTTAGATAATATGACAAGTGGCATCATCATGGCCATATATGAGGTTTTTAGTGTGTTCAATGTGCATGTAATACCCATGGATGTACGTAAATTGGATCGTTCCATGTGGCAACACCCTACCTACCTAGGGACATCACTTATAATTCTGAAGTGCACTAACCACCCTGGGGCCTTATAGAATTGAGATATAACCATGTGTCATCATCTCACTTACCTAAGAGCTTATGGGTGAGGCCTAATAATCAAGGCATCCAAATAAATCAAATAAGTGAGATGATGACATGTGTCCTCATCTTGGGCATCCAAAAGGTTGAAGACTTATCTTTAAAGTTTAAAGGTCTCAATGAAATGAGGAATCATGATCGCACTATATTTACCCATACTATTCATATGGAAGTTCTAGGACTTGATAAATGTGACTAATTCCCAAAAAGGTTTAGGGAAATAAATGAGTGATAACTACCATGGCCTCACTCACCTAGGATTCATAAGAAAGGAAGTGACTATTAGCCTGTGAAATAAAAGTAGCTGTTAGGTCTTAAATATAAATCTCATTTCATAAAAATGACTAACTCAAAATCCAATAGAAAGACAAAAAGGGAAATAAACAATGAATTAAAATGTCCATTTTTTCAATCTTAAAACCAAATTTGATTTATTAGCATCAAGTGACTAAGTCTAAGAAAAGAATGACACAAAAATAAAGCCACTTGAGATCCAAAATAAGCATAAGTGAATCACATTTAGTGAATAAAAAGCTTCTACATTCAATGAACTTCAACTAATTTAGTCTAGAATTAAGTAAGAGACAAAGTCCAAAGATAAAATGACATACATAGTTAATCACTTTAATTTGACATTAGAAAAAAATGGATTAAAAAATATAAGGAAAGAGTATAAAAACTTGGGTACAGTCAAAAAAATTTCAAAAATATAAGGCAAAATGGTCTAAAACAAGAACTTTAGTGTACTTAAAAATCTACTTAAGTTAAGCCAAGACTTAGTATATTTAAAGAAAATTCAAATAATTATAGCAATGAAAGCCCAATATGTAAACTTTGAGACTAAACATACATGATGAAAACCTTATCTTCAGACTTGGTCAAAATATTAAAGGATGATTAAAATTCAAATTCCACACCCAAAGGACTTTCTTAAATCATATTAATAGGTAAAATAAACCCAAGGTACAAATTATACTAAGGAAAAATACTATACTCTAGAGGAGAGAGAGGTTTCATGATTTCATGGTGAAATGAAGGTGTGTTGTGCAAGTATTAACAAATGATAACTCCACTAAAAAATACTCTTGATTATTTTAGAACAAAGAAAATTTTCAATGAACCCAAAAATTTTGGCCAAAATAGTGCAAAGAACATGAAAAAATTCAAGAAATGACAAGATTAGAGTTACCAAGTGACTAGATATAGTATCCTCATTGACCTAGTCTCTATAAGATGATTTAATTTACCATTCCTTAAGAGCTACTAGGATTAACTACTATGGATACAACCATTGAGATAGTGAATTATTATTTGAAGACGTTTCCTGGACATTGTTAAGTTCTATCCATGTATTTATATCCCCGAAGGAGTTACCTCTAGTTCTACTTAAGGGCTTACTCTACTACCAATCGATCATCCATATCCTTGGAAGACATTTCTTGAATCACCAAGAAATAAGCCTTTCTAAAATTGATTTTCTTTTTTGTTCTTATTTTCTTTCTTTTATTTAACATATTGTCTCGATTTAGGGTTTGGTACTATTATACTCAAAACACCCCTATTATTTTTTTTGTTTTGAATGGGGACCCATTATATTCTAAAAGGCTTAGGTTAGTTTTGAAAACATTTTTCATAGGTATTTATTTATGCACCTAACTTCATTGTTTATTAAAAACACTTTGATACATTTTTATTTTTTTGGTTTATTCAGACTAAATTATTAATATTATTAAGGAGTTTTACATATAGATGTTTTTGCATTCAGACTTTGCACATTTTACCTTTCATAAGTTATCCATTTCATATTTTAGGTATTGAAAACTTTTTTTCACATGATTTATTCATTTCATACTTCGACATATCCAAACTTATGAATCTTCAGCCTGTGCAACTTATTTTGGATTTGCATATTTTACACATCATAGGTTATGTTTTCAAATTATGCTTTTTCACTGGTCGCACACTATGGTAGTTTTTTTATTTGCATGTTTTATCAAAAAAAATTGTTTATGAAGTTGTATTTTGAAATTTTAATCCTTCACATATTTTGGCCTTTGCGATAAATGTTCATCAATTTTTTTTTATAGTTTTTGTTTGAAACTTGTGTCTTCAAAAATGATTTTCACATTCTTATGTCATGACTTTGCCTTCGCATATTTTTAACTTCATAGGTTTTGTTTGGAACTTGTGTCTTTAGATTTTTTGTTCACATTATTTTGTCATGACTCTATCTTCACATGTTTTACACTTCAAAACTTTTATTAAGAA
Source organism: Torreya grandis (assembly GCA_037957365.1). Lineage (NCBI taxonomy): Eukaryota > Viridiplantae > Streptophyta > Pinopsida > Cupressales > Taxaceae > Torreya > Torreya grandis. Next base: position 1,629,584 of record JARHVA010002547.1, on the reverse strand, counting down.
CTTTTGTTTGTAATTTGTGTTTCATTACAAGATCCAACACTTAACATCTAAAGGTATACTACATGGCATAGTTGGTATTGGATGAAATTAATGATAATATGACACTTATCCAGGGCTAAAACATGGTATTTATCCAAACATATATAAATTTTTCATGGCACAACCACCAAAGTGAAGTGAAAAAGTTTGAATTAAATGAGTAAAAATATCTTGGAAATGTTCAACATTAATGGTACACGGATTGAATTAAATTCATATACTCAAATCCATATCATCAAAATATAAAGATATATTGTCCCTGTTCATTACTAAAAAACTTGAGTGAACTTTCACTCCATAGAGAACTTCAATCCCTAGTTTTTTGTGTTCCATTGTGAGTTTCTTCCAGTAAGCTAACATATAGTGGAATTATCATTAAAATCACATAATTTAATTAGGTAATAATGGCCTCTTCATCTAATGTGTTCATGGGTGTGATTACACCTTCTAAATTCTCCATCAAGGACTCTACATAGTACATTGGCACTATTTTTATCTGAATACATTTAATAATGAGTATTCTAACTATTTAACTCTTTGGAGTGTAGTTAAGGACATAGATGCTCATTCACATGAAAAAACTTTGAAATCACCAAAGTAGTAGCTGGTATTGGACTTGTTACTATTGAAATGATAATAGATACATTTTTTATCAGCCAAGCTTGAGGTGATTCCCTACATCGACTTGTTGCAAGACCTATTATTTTTTGGGAAGGTGACTGGTGGTAGATCCCTACACCACCTAAGACATAAGATAGTAATTACTTTTATATTAGGATACACCTTATATAGGTATCTACATTTTTCAATTCTAGATGCTACATTTGATGGATACCAAGTGGAGATGTGAAAAAAGACAACCATAATTTAAAATTTTCAAAGGAAATGGATCGCTCTTAGAAAGGTTGTCACTCTTAAAAACATAGATTAAGTGCTAATTACTAAGTTTTATATGGGAATCCACATTAGAATGACATTATTAAATATATTTTATGGCCACCCTAACATCTAGTATATCTATATGGAATGAGTACCATTTCTATATTTGATGATGAATTTAGAGTTGACCTTTGCAGTAGGGGAGATAATCAGTGCAAGGATTAATGATATTTTTTTTTAAAAGGACAAGAGGACCCCAAAAATTATTTTCAAATGATGTCTTATTTATTGGATTTTGTCATGGGTATTGTCTACATAATATATCACACTGGATCCTAACACTGAAATCTAAAAAAAATTAGGTATGCAATTCTTTTTATTTCCTCCACATTTATGAATTCATGATGAATATATTAATAATTACATAGAATGTATACCCTTATATATGGAGGGTAATTAATAAATAACCCATGTCTAGAATATTAGATAATATTAGCAAGATATTAAGGCTAAGGGGGGATTATTGGCTCTACCCTAACTCCATAGTGAGCATGGTCATGAGAAATAAGATTGTTGCATTATGTCAATGTAAATTTGTTCCCAACAAGATGGATGAGTAGGATATAGCCTACCAATTATAGTGGAGTGTGGATGAATACTTAAATAAAAATAATAAAGGACTATTTCATGGGTCCTCTTTAATGATTGGTTAGATGTTTTATATCATCATAAAACACTTTGGAGAAGTTGGCAAGAACATAGAGTATTATTCATTTAATTATTTTCCACATAGATATTAGGATCCTCATGGCCTAATCTAGAAGCACATCCAAATCCTTGGCATACTATACAAACATGAGACTTATGACCATGATTTCATTTTTTTAAATGTAAAATATGATGCTAAAGTTTTAGAGAGAGCAAAGGTAGCTGGTTTGAATGAGTAACTTTAAATAATTATTCAAGTAGATCCTTATATAATATTTTTTGATGAACACACTAGAATTCTTCCTCCTAGAGGATGGACAACTACACACTACTGAACTTCTCATAATTCTCAGTATCCTCATGACCAAGGAACCTCTTGTTGTCTACCACTCATGGTGATGAAAATAGTTAGGTAGGATCCTAGTGTGGATGAAACCCTAGTGGTTTCAAGTTTATATCGAGGAGGAATATCTCATATACCACCACTTGTAATGAGGGATATGAAACAAGAATAATAGTTGTAATTAATTCTAGCTACTACAATATCTTGAGGAGGATAAGAGGAACCCATTTGTATTGATTCCTCTGATGCAAAATAAGAAATCCTTCTTGTTGTCTCCTTAGTTATATTTTCCATAAGTGTGGCTGTTACTTCTTCTTCCACTCAACAGACTTCCCCTTGCCTGATAAGACTAAAATTTTTTATAGGATAAATCCCAAAGCCCTTTAAACCACTATAGATACCAATATTAAAGATCTAATAAAAAAAGGACCAATGGACCATGAATATATATACATAAGTGGGAACCTAAGGATGAAGAAGAGGATGAGGAACTAAAGAAGGCTAAAGTCCTAAGCCTTTAGGGATCAAAAAGGAAAGAACCAATTGAGGATGACAAGTTAAGTAAAGATAATGTTCATTTAATTACCTTAATCACTATTATTTTTGTATTTCCTTTGGTTTTGATTGTTTCTCCTACTTCTATTGTTTCATTGGATCCTATTATTGTTAGTCCTGATGTTTCCATAACTCTAGTTATTTCTAGTGTTGAAGTAGTTTCTTAATCCCATACTACTTCTAATTCCACTATTATCACCTCAATCATCATTCCCTTTTCCACTCCTAAGCCTAAAAATTTTAAATTCAAGAAAACCAATGGAGCCATAGAAAATTCCCAGTTGCATGTCTCTTTCACCCAATTAGGATTGTCAATGCCTTCTTCTAGATCTACCTAGTTTGCTTTTGTTATTTCATTAAGGAATTACTGAAAGAAGAAGAACCTTGTGTATAATGTTCATCCAATGACCTAATTTTGTGGTATAGTTTAGTCTAAAATCATTTGTCCATTTACAATAGACCCATTATAAACATAGGTTTTAATGCAATTATTTTTGTCTAATTTTCATTTTTTCTTAAGTGTGAAAGGAAGAAACTAGTTAAGAAGTGTGTGTATAAGAATACTTATTTAATGCATGTGTATTGAATCCAGACTTTGTGAGAACTCCTATTTGACTAGGGAATAATTTAATGAAATAATAAATAACTACCACAAAACATTTTGGTTATTCAAGTAGTTGGGTGGATTGCCTAGAGTGAGCTAGATCCTAGAAGTGAAAGCTTTCTAGGAGGCTGTCAATCCACCTAATTTTAACACTTAAATTTATGAAAAAAAATAAAGATACCTGCATTTAAAATATAAAATAATTTAAATTAAAAATAAGTAAATAATATCAAATAACTAAATTAAGACAAGAAAGTTAATTCCTTTAAAAACAATGACTAAATAAAGTAACTAATGCTGAAAATTAGTCAAAGCAAGGTTAATGTTTTGGTTTGGAGATTTAACAATAGATTAAAGAAATGTGGTTTGGTTGGTTGATAAATTTTTAAGGTAATAAAAAGTTAAAGATTAAAATGAGTTAATAAGTTAAGTACTTAAGATGGTAAAAGGAGAAGAGGATAAGGAGGGTAAAAGTGGCAAAGGTGTGAATGGATAAAATATGGCAAAAGAGCAAATGGATTGAGATAATGAAATGACAAAGGGAGAAAATGGATAAGTGGAGATGAAGAGATTAAAAATCTAAGGGGATGATAAAATTAAATTTAATAAATAAAATAGAATGTTACCTTCCAATCTTGAAGAAAAATGTTTTTTTTGTTGATGATGTCATTGAAGATGTCTTGCGGCAATTTTGATATAGCTTCATTGCTTTGAATTATTTTTATCTAAGATGTGAATGACCTCCAAAATTATGACCTCATTCAAAGACCTAAAACAAGATTTTAATAACCAAAGACTAACTTCCAACTTCACCTTGGGTGAGGGAGAGGGCGTTATTTATAGCATTTGTTGTGAAGAATCATGCCAAAAGAGGGAATAGTAGAATTATGGCATCATTTTATATGTGGTGCATGAAAGAATCAAAATATGAAGTTGGTAAGATTTACAACTTGATCATGGGTCTCCCATTTGGTTTTGTGTGTCTCTCACCTTGCACATGAATCCAATTTTGAATGGGAGTCATGCACATGGGTTTAAATGAGGCCAAAGACTTTTCACCACCCTTTCTTGTCTTCATCTAAGAAATTAAAGAGATGCCCAATAAAATGTGTAATAATTTTCCATATGATGCATGAATGATTTAAAATATAAGGTTTTTGGTATTCCCACCTTGATCATGGGTCTCCCATTTATGTTGGTGTGTCTCCCACCTTACACATGAATCCAATTTTGAATGGGAATCATACACATGGGTCTAAATGAGGCCAAAGACTTTTCACCACCATTTCTTGTCTTCGTCAAATCACTTAAATATATGAAACATAAAATTTGGAGACATTTTCCATGTGGTTGCATGAATGATTCAAAATATGAGGGTGGTGGGATTCTCACCTTGATCATGGGTCTCCCATTTAGGTTAAAAAGTCAAAAATGGGTGCCCTTTGTCTTTTCCAAAGAACTAAAGAGGTATTTATCTCATTTTGAAATTTACTTTCATGTGTGAAGGAAAAATACATGTTGAATGATGGCCCATTTAGGGTAAATTCACCATATTTCAATGGGCCACCCTTATGATGCTTAAATGAGGTCATTAAGCACCTTGGGAAAGGGTCCCATGTGGGGTATGATGTCCCACATCAAGCCACCTCACTTTTAAACCATGTCACTTGCCATATCACCTCCTAAATCACCTTCTATGTCAATTTATATGTCACATGCCATTTCACTTTGCATATCACTTACCATGCCACATGCCATGTCATCATGAATAGTGATAGTGGGTCCCATAGTGAATAGTGATAGTGAATAGTACTTTCAAATAGTATTTTTGAATATTATTATGTGAATAGGAGAATAGTGATTTGGTTAATTTAAGAGGGTTCTGTTAAGGGTTAAGAAGGTTTAGGGGGTGTTTAGGGGGTCTTGAGGCATTTCATCATTGAAAATTGTGTGTATTATTTTAGTGTCTACATTTTCCCCCTTTTTATTATGCAGCTTTGAATTAGTAAGCTAAAAAACAAAAAATGAATCACTTGGTTAAAGTTTAGGTTGATTTGAGTATGGGAGGAGGTGTTCCCCCTCAAACCAAGAGTTAATAAGGAAAGGTCAAATTAGGTACAAGTTTGACAAGCAGTTGGTGGGGAGATAATAGGTGGTGCCACAAGGTAGTTAGGCATTTAAAATTTCAATGGGTTCACAAAATATGAATAAGTGTGATATTCAAGATTACTCAAAGACTAAAGCTACCAATGTTGATATAAAGAGGGTCAAGTTCTATATGAACATACAACAGGGTAACTGGTTCATAACGTTAGTCATAGTTGATTAGATTAAGCTTATCAAGTCATATAGACAAGGTAGATGTTATTAATAAGTTTTTAGTGTAGGAAGTGCTCCTATAGAATAATAAAAATGGTTTTGTTACACATGAGGTGGGGTATAAAAATTGAAACATGGTAGGCATAGTCAATCCAGTCAAAAGGACCAAGGTAAATTCATCATAAAACATGCAAAAAGGTTTGGTCAAAAATGGCCAATGTCAATGTGGACATGGGAAAGTGGATTGGTTGGTTGGAATGGGGTGGCTAAGTGGACTCTATATGCACTAGGCAAGTGGATACTACCTACACAATTCCATGAATATAATATCCAAAATGAATTTTAGGCCTAATGTGGTTCTTCTGAGGTGGGGAGTGCTAGTTAACTTGGTTACCCCAGTTTGATGTATCATGAAGTTAGGTTAGGTTGAAGGATGTTGGAGAAAGGTAAGTTCCAAAAGGTGGAAAAGATGGGTATAAAAAATATTGGTTTGGTAGAAATGATGGATGAGATTACCTAGGAGGCAATTAGGTGATTAATTTAACTATGCAAAAAAGAATCTATAACCATGGATAAGTAGGTTAAATCATGAAATTTTTGCCACCATTGATTAAAAAATGGATAAATATGCTTTACCAAGCTTTAAAAAATCTGGCACTACTCGAATTGCCATGGTGTCTCGATGGGTTCTTTCATCACCATCCAAATAAGCTAACATTATGCACACTCTACAACAATGTCATTAGTAGGTTATAGAAGGGTATTATTTAATGATTCAGGGAAGTAAAGGATTAGAGTTGGTAAATGAGAAGTGTCAAAGATTTGAACCCTTGACCTTGGAGCCAGTGGGGCCTCAAAATAAGTAAGCATTGAGTTTTGAGGGAATTCAGAGATAGACTCTACGGGGTTTTGGAATATGGAGCAAGGTGAATAATAATAATATTAATTAATTGAGGGGGTATGTTTAAATATGAAGGAAAATAAATGGAAAATTGAAAGGTAAATAGAATAAAAATGTATGAAGATAGACAAATTAGGGAGTTGAAAAGGAAGGTGGGAGAAATAGGTCTAAAAGAGACCAAGGAGGGAAATAGATTAGTGGAAGAGGGGACTCCTATAATAGGTTATTAGGTGGAATGTGATTAAAGAGTAGGTCTATTACAGTGCATAAGAGGATGTAGGTTGGGTAGGGAGAATCAAGGGAAATTATTGGTTGGGAGGTAGGTTACGTGAGAGGGTATAGCTAGCATCCACACATAGGTACCCCAAATATTCTAGTTGAAGGTGGTTTTATTTTTGATTCTAACATTTCTAAAGGTCAAAGTAAAAGGAGTTTTAAATAGGAAAGACTAGAGGGGGTTAGGAAGGAATATTGATCTCAATGGCTTGGTAGTGCTTAAGCTCACTTGTTAGTCATATAAGCCTATGAGCCTAGCCAATTATGTTATAGAGCCATAGGATTGATATATATTTCACAGTAAACCAAAGTTGAATGAAAGACCTTTGAGTCTGTACATGTTATACATTATGATTATATAATATAAAAATGGGAAGAGGTTTTAAAATGGAAAAAGATGATAGGTAGGGTGAAGGGAGTAGCTAGAGAGGGACAAAAAAGAGGATCTAGGCTCAACATACAAAGGCATTAAAGGAAGAAAGGGATGCACTTGAATTAATGAACCTAACCAAAGTTTGTGTATTAAATCAAGGGTATAGAGGACATGAGTAAGTAGACAAGGAGATGTACGTAAAAGTGGTACAACTAGTAACCACACTCTAAGGAGCTAGAGGCTGAATGGAAGAAAATAAGGGATATCCAACAAGGGATGAGGTGAAGGCAGACTAGGAGATGGATGAAGAGATAGGTAGAGAAAATAATGAAGTCATAGATAGAGATGAATGTGGATAAGGATGGAAGGAGATAGGCATGGACATATAGGAGGGGGAAAAAAGGTCAAGAATAATAAGGAATGTCATCAAAGGACATGAAAAAATGAAATAAAATGGAGAAAAGAGAAGAAAAATAAAAGGTGGAAGATGGGGGAGTGAGGGATGCATTAAAGAATGACAAGTTGTAGAATTGAAAAGGATGGGGAGAGAAGTGTAAAAATAATGAAGAGTAAGGGGAGGATGATAAATATGGGTGGTCATGAAAGGTTTGGAAATAATTCTAAAAATAAGACCAAGGAGAAAACATTTTTGTGATGAAAATGAAAAACAAGGCAAGAAATGGGAAAAAATGAAACAAGAGAAAAAAATTAAAATGAGGACACAAAAGGATGGTAAGAAATTGAATAATTAGGTGGTATCTTGACCAAGTAAGCATGGATAATGATAGGCAAGGTGAGGAATAACAAAGTAAAGCAAATGATTATTTTGGAGATGAGAATGGAATGGAAAATAGGAAAGGGGTTAAGAATAATGAGGGGAAGTAAAAGATGGGTGGACAAGAAGGTGAAGAGATAAGGTAGGTATCAATTAGCTTGTTAGAAGAGATTGACAAGCTAAATGGGTGATTAGAAGATATTGACAAGCTAAAGAGATGATGAGGTGGTGAAGAAATAGGGGAACACAATGAAAGGGAATGAGATGAAAATAAAGGATGAAGATTAGGGATGATAATAATAAGAATGAAGCAGGGATATAAAGCATGGAAACTCACACATATGAAAAAGATAAATAAGTACCGAGATGTAAAGAGTAAAAAGGGAATGCAAAGTAAAAAAGGCAAGAAGAGATAAGGATAAAATGGTAATTATAAAAGGCTTCTCAAAGGATAAAGACCTAGTTAGAATCTAGTTGTAGAGGGAAAAAATGGAAAAGGTGGGAAGAGTGTCAAATTGATAGAGAGTGGTGGCACACATAAGAAAAAAAGGGGATGCTAGAATAAATAGAAGAAATAGAAATCATGCCAAATTAAAAATATGGGAAAGAGGAAAATAAGAAGTGAGAATGGGAACAAAGGTGGTTTAAAATCAGTGGAAGAGAAGTAAGAAGGTGGTAGCAAAGAAGATAAGGAGGAAAAACTATCCCTTGATGTGTAAGGGTACAAGATGATGTGGAATTGGTGAGTAAAAAAGAGTGATAAAGAGGGTACAACAAATAGTCAAGGGTGATGGGAGATGATGAGGACAGAAAAAGAAGGCAAATGGGGTAAAGGGAAAGGTTGGTAATAAGGGGAAAGAGAGACAAAAAATGCAAAAGGTGGGTGGGGAAGTAAGCTATGAAGTATACACAAGGAAAGGTGATGGGGAGGCAAACAAAGCAGAGTAAGTGGTGGATTTATGGGAGATAAGGGGAGCCAATGAGGAAGGCTATCAATTCTTTTGTTAAAAGATATTGACAAGCGGGAGAAGTGGTTAAAAGAGATTAACAACTGAAGGGAGGGAGGTGGTGAAGAGATAGGTAGAGTGGTAGAGGAAAAGATATTAGGTGAGAAGGGAAAATAAAGTAAAGGATGTGGCCAAGCTGACCTTAGTAAATGAGTGCTACCTACATAGTCTAAAAAGACCTCAGGCCAATGTAGTTCTCCCAGTAATGGTGGAAAAGTGAATAAGAATTATTAGATGATGTTAGAATACAAGGAGGTTGGGAAGAATCTAAAGCTTCCCTGACATAAGATGCCTTATGCAAGAGGGAATTGTTAGCAATGTAAGTTAATGAGAAATAAAATGGGAGGGTAAATAGTTGTTAGTGGACAAACTACCCTTAGAAGTCAAGCATCACCTACATAGTCGATGGACATCATGCCAATGTAGTTCAACAAGGGTTGGGTGAGTGGTGTTCAAATTGGCTAGCCCAATTTGATGGACCACATGGGTTGGTTTGGGATGATGGAGAAGGTTTTATAAAATAGTGGTTTTAGTGAAGGTGTCGGTGAAAATGCATGGTGTATATTGGTGAATATTTACCATAATGATCCCATATTTAGTAGGATGAGCAACATGGATGGGTAAGGTAGGATAAATAAGAAGGGAACATAATGTTAAGCACCACAAATGACCTTCAATGGAGCTAATCCAAAGAAGAGGTGCCTTTGTGAGGAGGTTGCACCTTCTAAAATTATGTGAGGGTAGAATCTTGAAGATGGCATTTACCGCTATGAGCTAAATTTTAGGAAATGGGCTTCTATCAAGATATGCATAGTCACTTTGTCCAAAGTTCATCATTGATATGAGCCAAGTTTTAAGGGTAGTAGTGAAGTGACTACCTTCAATGAATTTATTTGATAGTTAAGTAGATTATTCAAGGTAGAAAATTGATAATTTGGTGAGGGATAGAGGATAGATCATGCTTGAACTAAGATATACATGGGTAGGCTAGACAAAAATTGGCCATGTCTATATCCTCTATCACAGTTCCTTGAAATTGATGACTTAGGGTCCCACTTAAAAGAGGCCCTAGTAATAGGGAGCTATGTGGTCTGAGATATTGGTTATATAATTAGATCAAATGGGGGAACTTCTACAATGGAAATCATATGGGAGTTACCACCAATAAAAACAATGGTAGTTTCTAAGACATGATTGTTATAGTGGCCCATGGTTGAAAGCTAATTTATCTCAGTTGGGCTAAATGTGACAATGACATAAATGACCACTAAGCCCACAAGTATCACAAGATGACAAAGCAAGGAAAGACATCACATGTGTATTGGATGATAAGGGCAATAAAAAGATATCATGATGTTTTAGTATTTTTTATGCTTTTTCAATGTGATCTAATTAACTACTAAAAATAAAGTAAAAGTAGGGTTTTCAAGATTACCTAGAGATATGGATGGTTGGTTACAAACCATTAATAAAGATTGATTGTGATAAATTCTCTTTGGCTAGGGAAGAATGACCTACAATTCACCACACTTAAACAAAAAATAGGTTAATAAATAAATGAGTGGGCTACATGGTTACAAACCAGTTTTGAGAAGCATCATGCTTTCTCAGATGGATGTCAGCCCACTATTTTCATTAAGAAGGATAATAAAGATAAAAGATAAAGATAACAAGATAAATGATGTAAAAGATAATTTGATAAAGATAAATGATTATGGATTATTCAAGATAATAGATAAAATATACAAGATAATAGATGCAGCTATAAACAACACCAATATATAGCTTAATAAAGATTAGATAAATAAAGACTATCTATTATTAAGAGATAACATAAATGGATTATTCAAGGACAAGATGTATAAATTCTTTGCTAAGTCTTAGCAATGGATATTAACATATTAAGAGAGATATTTAGAAAATAGCATAAAAATTTAACAAATCCTAAAATAGACTATTTAAAGCTATTTTTATATTTTGATAGGGATTGATGATGATCCTAGAGGATCAACATCGATTCTATAAGATTGACATCGATTATAATGAATTAATGTCAATTCTATGTAAAAGTGTTGAACTATAGATAGACTATAATGATTAACTATATTATTGATAAAACAATAAAAACTAAATGTAAAATAGACATAGACAAACATAGAAGATAGTACATTTAAAATTTAAAAAAATTTAAATTATAACACTAACCTTTAATGCCTGAAAATGAACTTGGATAAGATGAGAGAGAAAAGCCTTCAAAAACTTTTGATAAGCTTTCTAGCAAAAGTTCCATAATACAGCAGGTTGTTGATAAAGTCCATATGCAAGTTACAATGAGATTCCAGTAGCATTTTAGGTTCCAAAATTATAGTCACATTTCCCCTCTGAGCCATGGAGGTCTGTTGTATATAAATAGATCAATGTCGATCCTAACCGATTAGCATCAATCACGGAGGATTGACATCGATTTACCAAAAATGGGTGAAACTGAACTAAAATCCATTCTAATGAGTTTGCATGGGGTTAAAGAGGGTTAAAAGGACCTCTGAGGTTGTTTAGGTTGTTTTAACCATAGTATAAGTTTTTTAGGAGGTTTATTATGTTTTTTTTTATTTGATGTTTAGGATTTTTATTATTCAAAAGATTTTAGATGGTTAGGGATGGTAAATAGTAATTAATAAGATTAATTACCATGGGTAAAAAGGGGGTATATACATGAAATAAACATTTTATTTTCTTATACTTTAAGTTATATTTTATGTATATACTTTTAGGATGTTTGAGAGTGGTTTGGGATCTCTAGGAGTTAAGATGCAAAAAGTATATTTTTGGAGGTTTCTACCACATTTTAGACTTAGCTTATTTCAAGATTTTAGGATATGGTACAGATTTATAACATATATATTTAATTATTAAAGTAGTAGCCTAAAATATGGTATAATAGGGAAAGGTGATAAATTTTGGCATCTACATTTTCCCCTTTTTATGGAATGGTCGATAGAATCAAGCCATGAGACAAAAATATAGAAGTAAAACTTGAATAAATACCCTTAGCATGCCCCAGTTTGATATGAGAATGTTTCCCCCTCAAACTGAGAACCAACAAAGGGAAAAGGAGATGGATATGGGTTTGACAAAGGGTAGAGAAAGGGAGATAATGAAAATGTATACAAAAAATGCAAATATATAAATGGGGGTTGACAAACTAAATGCGTAAATACAGCTTGGAAAAATGGACAAATGGATAGGTATTCATCACAAAAATCAGGTGACAAAAAATGTCAACACATCAATCACTACAATTAAGCTCAAATGAGGACTAAGTTAAATAGACAATAATATATGTGGCCAAATAAGACATAAATTTTCCATGAAGCACATGGGCTTAAGATTTAGCACCAAGATAATAAATGATAGATGAAACTAAACCTAAGATGTCTGGGCTTATAAAGAGGTTTTAGCTATAGACTTATGTTTCAAGGTGAAATACTCAAGTTGACTTAGACTATGGGACCATCAGGGGTCAGACTTTCACTAATCTAATTTTTGGTTTTTTGGTAAATAAGGATGAAATAAATACAAAAAGGATGACTTCATGGACTGAGGACAAAAATGCATCTACTACAAAAGTCAAAATCAAAGCATAAACAAAGAGATTGATACAAATTCATATGAATCACTTTTCAATGTTGGTATTTATACCAAGACTGTGACCTAGTCACAAAAGATGCAAATTTGGATAAGCAATAAGAGAATGAACACAAACATTCAACTCTTTTATAATGGATTTGGATTAAGGTAATAAACATGAAAAAGACACAAAGGGGGACCCTTTTCAATAATTTATCAACATGGACCATAGTGAATATGGGGTTTATTAAAAAGTAAACTCCTTAAGGCTTTGCACTTAACACCCTTGTGAAGGTAAATAAACACTTTTAACAAAACTATAAAAGGCAAGCTTAGATTTATCTGATTGGGTAAAAGAGGTGTGACATGTATGAAACAAATATGGGTATACCACCCATCTTGTGTAAAATGTAATGCCTTTATAGGTGACTTAGGATGATCCATGGGTTAATCCACACTTTACATATAGTAGGCAGATTGATCAATGCGAGAAGTCTGCATAATTAGAGAATATTGATCAAGGCATAATTCTTCTATGGGACATATTGGATTTTGAATTTTTTATTTAGGTTAATTTTATACTTTTGGTTTGAGATATTTTGGGAATACGATTGATGTGGGAAGCCTCTAGTTTCTTTGATTTTACTAGAACTATAACTAGCCATCCTTCAAGGGAGTGGACTAGATTTTGATTTATTTGATAGCTATCCTTCAAGGGATTAGTCTATTATATTTATGCAAATTATAATTTTTGGTATATATCCTTCAAGGGAGCAATCTGTAATTTTGACAATGACCCTATTGAGTAAGATATCCCAAAATTTTGTTTTTTTATGTGAATTAACCCAGGCTAGTCTTGGTCACCTTTTAGAGAGAAAAACCAAAACATAAGGGGGTGGGGGGGGGGGGAATTGTTGGATGGAATTAATATGTGAAGTCAAAATACAATAACCATGGGGTTCCTTCTTAAAAATATGGAATGTGTCCATGAGAAATATGTTATGAGCAGAGCTGAGGTGCTCACATTTAAGATTAGGCTAAGTGTTTGTAATGAAAAATCACATGATTCTTACCATCAATTACTCTTGACAATGGAAAATGGGTGAGAATGGGATAAATGACTTCTATTGGATGATAAATATCAAATAAAAATACTACATTAGACCAAAAATGGTAAAATTATCTGCGGCCATGAAGGATTCAAGTGCAAATATGCATAAAGGGGGATAATTTTGAAAATACCCCATACTTATATGATCCACATAAATTCAGAGTAAAAAGCTTCCCCCAATGGGAAAATAAATCTTAGTGGATGATTAAATGAATCCCAGAGGGGTGAAGGCATCTTCATCCATTTTTGAAGGCTTTTTAGTTATTAGTTGATAGAGAACTTAAGACACAGGTGGGGTTTTTGGTGGGATAACCCTTACAATGCCAAGAGGGTAGAGAGACAACTGATTTAGACTATGCTACAAAATATTGTAAGGTTGAAAACTAAAAATGAAACGGATGGAATGGTTTTGAAATGTACACAAATCCAATAAAACTAGCTGATTGTCCCTATCAGGAAGATTTAGTGTAGTGCCTAACAAGGGCTTACAATGTTTAGGATTATGACCTAAACCCAAAGACTTATATTTAGGAAACCTTTTGGACTATGGATGAATTTTATTGGTTGGGCTAGTTTGGGTGATAGATTTAGGGATATTTAAAACCTAAATTTTTGGATACCAAAGTGACTTAATGGTTTACATGAAGAGGCTAATAAATTGATTAGTTAACTAGGTTTTAGGTTGCTTTATATTTGGTGATGGATTTATAGGATTGAAAAAGTAAGGTATAAAATGGATGGGATTGGTTGATTTTGGATAAAAATGAGATGAGATGAAAAAAATTAACTCTCACCTAAAAGGAAAAGGATCAAAGGTAGTGATGTCATCACCGTCAAATAGATGAGGGTGAGAAAACTATAGAGTGAGTAAATTAGATTGACCAATTCAAGTGACTAACTTGACTGATTAGGGTTGAGAGGTTCCTTTACTATAGTATTTAAGGATGGGTGGAGAGGTTGATAAGAGAGTTGATGACAATAGGGTCTTCCTTTGTAACTGTGTTTGGAGGAAGATGTGAATCTTGAATAGATTCAATAGATGAGTGGGATGAGGTTTTGACAACCTCCTTAGTAATAGGCTTACTAGGGATGGTTTTAGATACAAAGGCACCATGACTTGAAGGATTTTGACTAGAAATGGGCAAGGTAATTGACATAGGAGGTTGAATAACAATAAATTGTTGATTCTTCAAAGGATTGGGATTGACCAGCACAAGCTTACCATGATCAACCAAGTCTTGGACTAATTGTTTGAAAGATTTACATCTTTTCACTGTATGACCCATGATACAATGATAGGGGAAAAATTCATTTCCCTTATACCAAGGTGTAATGAAATCATATGTTCTTAATACAATAGGTTTGATAGGAAGGAGATGTATTATTGATGTTTTAAGTAAATTTTCTAGCCATTAAATATATGGTTCCCCCAATGGAGTATACCATCGAGTAGGAGATTTTGGAACTAGTTTTAATGATTATCCCTATAAAGAGAATGAACTAGTTAATTGGATTGGTATAGCTGACCGACTTGACAAGGTTGATTTGATAGGTTGTGAAGTTTGGGGTAAGGATTGATAAGGTTGTGGATATTGTGAAAAGGTGCTTGTATAATAGTTAAATGCTCTAGGATAAGGCATGGACTGAGGTTTACCTGGCTTAACCAAGTCCTAAAAACTAGCACTATAGGGGAGTGAGAATTCACTTTGTCCCTTAGGTGTCATGGTATAAATAGAGTAATTAATATACTCATGAGATGGAATAAAAATATGTGCCACATGATTTTCAAGGTAATCACTCAATGCTTGAGGACTATTATCAAGGGTTTTGGCAAAGGTTTCATAGGATATCTTGAAGGTTTTAACCATTGGTAAGGAT
This sequence comes from Torreya grandis, assembly GCA_037957365.1. Classification (NCBI taxonomy): domain Eukaryota; kingdom Viridiplantae; phylum Streptophyta; class Pinopsida; order Cupressales; family Taxaceae; genus Torreya; species Torreya grandis. Next base: position 1,614,189 of record JARHVA010002547.1, on the reverse strand, counting down.
GAGGATCTAATAGTTCTTGAACATGTTACCAAGTTAGAACTATAAGGCTGAACAAGTAGACTGGGTTATATGATGGTGGGAGATTTTGAACCTTACATACTCAAACAAGCAAAAGACAAAAAAAATCAATAAAAAGAACATACACTAAAAACATTAAATAGGATTCTTTAATTATGTGAAACTTGATTGGTCCTAGATAAGGTAATAAACATAGATGTATAAGGATGGTTTTAACATGTTTAGGCATAAAACCTTTACAAAACCTAAAGTAAATGAGGTGTAAATGGTACTAGTGATGGTATGTGGCTTGGTACTTGGGGCTTACTCCCCTCACATCATAATCCCATAGTTAGTGTGGGTGCTTAGCCTAGATATACCACTCAACTAGGTTTTATACTCAGCCAAAGTACTAAGTTGGCACTCCACTCAATGATTAAATCTAAGTGAAAGCACCAGGTATAAAGCTCCCTGCTTGGTGATGAAATCAAAGTCAATTCACTATGTCAAGTTTTGATGTGTGATTTTTTATTTTGTGGTTTGGTCATGTGTGATTGATTTGTGGACTAATAGATTAATTAATTGCCTAATTAATCTAGATAGATTAATTCAATCAGATAAACTATGAATGCAATTTATTTTTAGGCCAAAATAAGATTTCGATTTGATTTGGATGCAGACAAAGAATTTAATTATATGCAAATAAAATACACAAGAAATGCAAATTGTATGCCTATGATAATTTTACTTTAAAGACTAAAATACAATGAAAGTTATTTGATTGAAATGAGATGTAAAAGAAGATGAAATTCACTAATGTAACTACATTCATAGGCAATAATAAAGAAAGGGACCCACTATTGGTCCCACCGAGCTTGCCAAAATGTTTTATTATTTTTTTATGCTTTTTCATTATGATCTAATTAACTACTAAAAATAAAGTACAAGCAGGAATTTTAAGATTACCAAATTACCTAGAGATATGGATGGTTGGTTTCACACCATTGATCAAGCTTGATTTTGAGAACTCTTCTTTAGCTGGGGAGGAATGATCTGTAATTCACCATACTTAAACAAAAAATGGATTAATAGATAAATGAGTGGGCTACCTAGTTACAAACTAGTCTTGAGAAGTAGCACACTTTCTCAGATGGATGTCAACCCACTATTTTCAATTAAGAATGATAATAAAGATAAAAGATAAAAGATAAAAGATAGAGATTACAATATATAAATGATGTAAAAGATAATTTGATAAAGATAAATGATTAGGGATTATTCAAGATAATAGATAAAATATATAAGATAATAGATGCAGGTATAAAGAACACCAACATACAACTTAATAAATATTAGATAAATATAAACTATCTATGATTAAGAGATAAGATAAATGGATTATTCAAGAACAAGATGTATAAATGCTTTGCTAAGTTTTAGTAATGGATATCAATAGATTAAGAAATATATTTAGAGAATAGCATATAGATTTAATAGATGTTAAAATAGACTATTTAAAGCTATTTTTATATTTTGATAGGGATCGATGATGATCCTAGAGGATCGATGTTGATTCTAAAAGATCGACATCGATTCTAATGAATCGATGTTGATTATGTGTATAAGTGTTGAACTATAAATAGACTATAATGATGCCCTGTATTATTGATAAAAAATAAAAAATGAATATAAAATAAACATAGATAGACATAAAAGATAGTAAATTTAAAATGTAAACAAATTTAAAGTGAAATACTAACCTTTAATGCCTAAAAATGAACTTGGCTAACATGAGAGAGAAAAGCCTTCAAAAACCTTTAATAAGCTCTCCAAAAAAAGTTCTACAAGATAGTAGGTTTTTGATAAAGTCCATATGCAAATTGTAATGAGATTCAAACAACATTTTAGGTTCTAAAATTATAGTCACATTTCCCCTCCAAGCCATGGAGGTCTATTGTATAAAAATGGATCAAAAATGGGTGAAGTTGAATGAAAAACCATTTCAATGGGTTTGCATGGGTTAAAAGAGGATTAAAATTAATTTTGAGGTTGTTCAGGTTATCTTAACCATGGGATAAGTTTGTTAAGAGGTTTATTATATTTTGGTTTTATTTGATGTTTAGGATTTTGATTATTCAAAATATGTTAGGTGGTTAGGGATGGTAAATAGTAATTAATAAGATTAATTACCATGGGTAAAATGGGGTATATACATGAAATAAACATTTAAGTATAAGTTGACATTTAATTTCTTATACTTTAAGTTATATTTATGTATATACTTTTAGGATGTTTGAGAGTGGTTTAGGACCTTTAGTAGTTAAGATGCAAAATATAGATTTTTGGACATTTCTACCACATTTCAGACTTATCTTATTTTAGGTTTTCAGATTATGGTTTAGATTTATAATGTATACATTTAATTATTAAAGAAATATCCTAAAAGATGGCAGAATAGGGAAAGGGTGCTAAATTTTGGCATCTACACATGATGGTGCATAATGGATTTATAAAGATGATAAATCAAATTGAGGGAGATGTGTCCACATGAAAAGGTAAGTATACATGACCACTTCAAGTGGGAAGACTATTCAAGGGAATAAATGACATCATATGACCTTCCTCATCAGTGGAATGGAGAATCATGTTGATGAGGAATAATGGTCAGCTATTTTATTTAGATAATCATGATAAGGATGAATGTCTATCATTGAGTTATTTAGTTTTTAGGTTATAGAGAGTGTAGATAACTACATAAGGTTGAAGATGGAAAACAATAGGAATAGTGGTGGATATATTCAACAACCTCCATGACTTGAGATAATCAATATGATAAATGTGCAAATCTACCAAATACTGCAACATGTAATGGTGATAATGGAAGTACTGTTAGATCAACAACAAGAGGAAAGGCACCCATAACCTAAGCTTGAGCCTAAAATCTTACCTTTGCATTAGTTCATATGGTAATAATTTAACTATGAAAGATGCATGGTTAGATAACATGACCATCAACCTATCTATGGAGGGAACCCTCATTATCCAAGGGGATGTGCACTAAAACCACAATTAGTGGTACCTATGTGAGTAAAATAGCTAGAGTAGAGGGATGCAATGGTTTTGATAGGAAAATAGGGTGAAAGACCCAGATCAAAATATGATTCTCATCTTGTGGGGATGAATATGGAAGAGAAAAACAAAGTACACCCTTTAAAAACTACATATACAAGGAATGTTAGTTTAGGAAGCAATCAAGTAGAAGGATGGTTGAACACAAATCTAGAGTCATCAAACAATAAACCTAGTGCTTAGGTAGATAAATAATATATGTAGGGTCCTTAGGTGAAGTGTGGATAGTTTGATAACTTTGTATGTGTCGTGTAACTCCTTGTACCCTAAATAAAATATTTCACAGTTTTTTGTAAATATGTATAAAATGTGTTGGATGTTGTTGGTCGAATGTTATCATGCTTAAGGTTTTTTGGATAATTATGAATGTCATTTTTTATGTTATGGTTATGATTGGTATAGTTATGGTTTTTGTAATCTCACTTAATGTAAAAATAATTATTATTTTTATTTCAACACTGGATGGTAAAAGTCATGTTGAAAACATCAACCAAGCACATTAAGATAAGAATAGGGCATGACGCTTTTTTTATAAGGACTAAAAATAGACCTAAAGTGGGATTGGCTTAATGAATATAATCCCTTCAAACACTACACATGAGTGGTCGTTAGTTTATAAAAAAGGTTTCTTGATCACATGGTGTTAAGTAAGCTCTAAATCTCTTGATTTATAGATAGTATAAAGGGAAGATAGGTGATGTAAAGTATAATGGGTGATATGTATGATAACCTCATGTGAATTAGTTTATCCCTTTTATATGTGACCTAAGAATTGTAATAGACAATTCCATGTTATATTCTATATGTAGATTGATCAATGCAGGAAGTCTACTTATAAAATCCAAATGCGGCTTCTAACTTATTATGTTTCTTGAGAGCTGATTGCAACTTTAGATTTTGTTGTGATAGTGGGTCTTTTGCTTTATTATTGTATGTGGGAAGTTGATCGATGTAGGAAGCTTTTGAAAAATTGCTTTGCTTTTGATAAAGTTACCTTATCCATCTTTCAATTGAGTGGTATAAATTTATTGGCTTTGTTTAATTCTCTTGATAGTTGTCCTTCAAGGGAACATTCTACCTTATATTTGACAATTTTTTTTTGGGTAGCTGTACTTTGAGGGAATAGTCTACAATACTTAAGATATTGACCCAAGTAGTATTTTGGTATCTAAATTTTTTTGTAGATGCAATGTTTTTAGACATGGATAGGTGTAATTAGGTTCATAGGTTTACCTGTATGAGGGAAAACTTTTAACACAAGAAGGTTAATGATATAAAAAGGTATGGTTTTTGAGAGACAATGGCCATGAGATTCCATCTCGTTAGAGATGAAAAGTATCCATGAAAGCCATGATATGGGTAGATCCATGGTACCCAAATCTAGGATTAGGCTATGATTGTGATGGTTAATCACATGGTTTTATGTTGTAATCAATTGTCCTCAAAAGGAGAGGATAAAGATGGGTGAAGGTCAAATTCTTATAATCAAGGGATGAGCTTAAGCTAGACAAAAAAAGTGAGATTGATCCTTATTTAATAGAAAAATAGATGTAGATATGAATAATTAAGGGGATCAGGTTTTGGTTTGGCTTGAGAGAAGACAAATGATAATTTACTAATCCATACTTATGGGTAATGATGTAGGGTTCAAGCCAATTGAAATCAAACTTGCCTTGGTTACTCTTCTCTATGTTGGTCATGTGTCAGTTTTGCTTTAGGATGAGGTATTTGATATTGAATTATTATTGTTTGAGGTGATTATTATAAGTGTATTTAATATGCTCTTGATAGATAGGGAAGTGGGTGAGGGATGTTAAATGATGCTCATCAAGTAGCTCAAGTTAAGCTAAACGGTGTTGATGAAAATCTTCCTCATAAATAATATCTTACAAAGATATGTGAAGAGATGGGATTTGGACTTCAAGAGGTAAGAATACTTTGCTCTAAATACTAGAGAAAAATGGGTAACACTCGTAGAGTTTTTAATGCTAGTGTGATATTCCCATTAAGTGAATGGGATGTGTAAGTGTTAATCTCAAATTGAAACATTGATAACTTTGGTTAGTATTTTTTTGAGGGTTTTTTTAGAGGCTTGTACCTATATATTTGCTTGTGGATGTTAAAGTGAGGAAGAGCTTATATTTATTCTAAATGCATCACATAATCCTCAGAACTTACTTATTTTTTAAGGATTTGATATTATGGGTTATGATTTTATGAGGAACACCAAAGTGATAGATGATATGATGGTTGATAATATTTTATACTTTGGTTTAGATAATAAGATTAAATTCCACCCATTTGGTGAAATATTTGATGGCTATGATGATGGATCTATGTTGCTACAAATAATAGGGGTTAATTTTGCCAATGAGATCAAGCCCCCATTGAAAAAAAGACCAAAAGTCCTTAGATACCTAGAGGCTATTAACTAGTTTGTGATGTAAATTATCATGACGTTGACATTTAACACACTTTTTTACATAATCATAATATTAATGGTTGAGGGTGGGCCAATAGTAGCCAAGGTGAAGGATACGTTTAGTGATCACTAGGCCACTAAAATTTCTAAGAAGCTTCATGGCTACATAGGCAATGGAGAAGGAGACCATCTAAACCACATTTGTAAAGGATTATCCCTAGTATGGTGTAATGAGAGGTAATATAAACAAAGGCTCTTCAAGTCTTCTTAGAGAGGTTGGGAGGAATGATACCTAGGTTGAGGTAGTTAAGAGTTTGGTCGTACCAAATGTTGGGTGGGGATTCCTCTACACTATAAATGGTAAGGAGATTAGATTAGTTATAAGAGTGAGTGGTAAGATGATGAATGGTGATGAGGATTTTAGAATTAAAAGTATAATAAGGGATCTGGGAAGCAAGACAAGCCATCATATTTATGAATTTATTGGTAGATCGAGGAACATGTTGGACTAGGTAATGTTTGAATGATGCTAAGAGTTTATCAACTATTTTTTTTTTATTTTTACAAGAAATCATTATTAGATTGATAGGATCAATTAACTTGGTTGACCACTAGCTTAGAATCACCCAAGATATGTATTATCTTAATTTCTAAGGCTAGATTAGTTTGGAGACCTGTTATTAGGGCTTCATACTCAGCCATATTATTGGTGCATTCAAAGTTAAGTTTGAAGGTGAGAGGAAGGGGTTAACCATCAAGGGGAATGAGAATAACTCCATCACCCCCTCTTTTTTATCACTTTGATCAATCAAATAACATGGCCTTTTGGTAGGTTATGCCATATTATTGAAAAAGATTCATGATAGACTTATCTGGAAAGGCAAGAGGAGGTGGTTGGTTGTTTGGTAAAGGAGCTTCAGCTAATTGGTCAGTAATGACCTACCCTTTAATATAATTCTACTAGAGTAATTTAAGGTGAAATTCTACTAGGAGCATAAGCCACTTAGCCATAAAATGATTTTGGTATGGTTTAGAGTGCATGTACTTGAGTGGGTTGGTATTAGTGTTGACATAGGTTTTATGGTTAAGAAGGTAGTGGTAGAGTTTGGTGGCCATGAAGGTCAATGCTAAGTATATTTTCTTGGTATGTGTATATCAAGTCTCATATTATACAAGTGTATGACTAATGTAGTATATAAATTTCTATTTGTGTTGTTCATATTAGTGAGCCAACATTGCCCCTAGGGAATGGTCAGTGGTAGAGATATTTAGGTAAAAAGGGTGGTTATCCTTAGGAGGGGTGAGTATTGGTGGTGAAAAAAGGTACTATTTAAGCAAATCAAAGGAATTTTAATAACTTCTATTCCATGTCAAAGAGACATCCTTCTTCAGAAGGTGATGGAAAGGTTGGCATTGATCTAAAATTTGGGAAATGAAATAGCAAATGGATTAAAGTTTTCCCTATAGGATATAGAGCTACTTAAGGTTGGTTGGAGGAGGCATGTCTAAAATTTATTAGATTTTAGTAGGGTCTACTTTTATTCCATGAAGAGAGATGATAAATCTAAAAAACATTCTAGAAAGGACCCCAAAAATGTATGTCTTGGGATTAAAGAGAACATGATAACAGATGAGGCATTCAAATATGATTGGAAGAACAATTAGGTAATCTTTTCAGAGTTTGGATTTTCCATGAAGGTCATCCACATAGTCTTCTACAATATTATGGATGATATCATGGAAGATATAGGTCATGGCACATTGGTAGGTTTCACCATCATTATTTAATCCAAAAGGCATGACTCTATAGCAAAAATTTCTCCAAGGTGTGGTAAAGGTAGTTTTATGTTGATCTTTAGGAGCAATCAAGATATAATTATAACCTAAAAACCCATCCATGAGAGATAACATCTAGTGGCTGACTGTAAGATCAATAACCTAGTCAATGTTAGATAGAGGAAAGTCATCCTTGGGGTAGGTGAGGTTAAGGTCATGAAATTCCATAGAAATGCATAGACCCCTAATTAGTTTGGTGATAAGTACTATATTTGATGCCCATTGGAGGTAGTCAATGGGTTGAATGAAGTTTACATATAAGAGACACTGAAGCTATTTTTTGATGAGAAGGGCTATGCGAGGATGCATGCATCAAATTTTATATTTAACAAGCTTAGTATCATGATGAATGACTATGTTATGGGTAGCAATGTTGGGGTCAATCTCAGGCATATCATTGTAAGATCAAGTGAATGTTATGTTATGGTATTGAAGGAAAGAGGAGAAGTCCTGAAGTTCTTTAGCATTTAGTGATTGACCTAATTTAATAATGTGGGGGTTATATAGAGTGCCCAAGTTGATATCTATGGTGGATTAATTTGACATGGTTGAGTCCTCAAGAGGAAGGGATTTTTGGATAGAAGAATCCCCTATACCAAGGTAGGTAAGAATGGAATCATCATCTTGATGTTGGATGGTGTTGATGGTAGGATAATTGTTCTCTACCATTTCAAGGTGTACAAGTGGAAAGACTTTGGTTTGGCCACTATTTTAGTAGATGAGAGGGCCCAAACTAATGGTATTGACTAAAAAAAAATTATGGGGGATGATGTCAGGATCTTTAGGTGAGGAAAGTGGCTGGGTTGGTGAGGATAGGATATCTTCCTCCATGGTAGAAATAGGTTTGGGTGAATTAGTGGGTTTTTTAGGTGGTTCATACCCAAGGCCAAATGACTCATGAGGTTGCAAAGTTTTGATATGGGGTAACTAATGAGGTGCTTGTACATAACACCCAAGGTAAAATCCTTTCCAAGCACATCTATGAAGATATAATTTAGCAAACTCTGGTTTGCTAAGATAGGAAAAATTAGAGGTAAATGGTTGGATGGATGAAGTAGTGGTAGGGGCTAGAAGTGATCAATAAAGTCTCCCATAAATGAAATTTGTTTGATGGTTATGGAGCCCAAAGGGGATGATTGTTATAATTTTAGGGTTGTAAGAAGGTTCATATATGACATTCTCATATTCTCAGGGAGTAGAGAAGGCATCCAGGGCTAAGAGTCTATATTACTCAAGGGAAATATGCTAGAATGTGGCTGCCATGGGATTATCTATAGGAATGTAGGAAGAAGGGATAGATGAGCAAGTAGAAGCTTCATCAAAATTTACTGTGGAAGTGTCATGGGTTTTGGTTGGTTGGGTTATGTCATTATTAGATGGTTGTGAGGTGGATGAAGAAGGAAGAAGGATGTCATTAGGTTGATGTGTCATATTACAATTTGTGAAAGTACTAGGGTAAGCTTGGATAGTCATAACTTACCCTTCATGCTCAAATTTGACACATCGATGTAAGGTGTAAGGGACACAACTATGGCATGAATCTAAAGGTACCCAAGTAAAACAATGTTTTAGAATTCTCCTTCTACAATATAAAAAGTTTGGAAACAGTACGGGGCCCTACATAGATATCAAGGACAATTGTGCCCAAGGTAGTAGCCATGGTATCATTAAAAGAGTGAAGGACTATTATTATCTTAGACATGATGTTTGTGGGTAAGTGTAGCTAGTCATAGGAATGGGAGGAGATAATATTGATGTTAGATCCTCAATTAATCATCACCTTTTTTATGCAAGTTTGATTAATGTATGTTGTAATGAAGAGGGGGGATTGGGATCATTTGAATGTATAGAAAGTATTTCTGAATCTTTGAAGGTGACAAGGTTGGAAGTTTAAAAGGCACCAATAAAGTTGGATAGAGGTTGAGGTTCATTGGGTTGGACCTCAATGGATTATAAGGCTTCTATGAGTGTTTGGTGGTGATGGAGAGAGGTAGAGACTAACTCATATAAGCTCATTTTTGCTAGAGTTGTGTTAAGTTTCTTGAGGATAGCTTTCTAGATGGATATTGCATATGGGTTAGGGTATAGAGGGTTAGATGGGAAGGAACCTAAGATAGATACCTTGGGTTTGTTTGAAGATAGATATGGTTAGGTATTGTTTTCTTGGGAGTTAGAGGAGGGGTGAGTCCAAGTAATGGATGTCTTAACCCTCCCTTTATAGTTCTATTGGGCCTGAGATTGAGTAACCCTATGAATAATGTGGATAAGGGGGTTTTCTGGATTGGGTGGTTTATTTAGTTCCTCCTCTTTACTTTTGGGTGAGATTTAAGATTGGATGGGTTGAGTTGGTGGTTGGATTGGAAATAGGGATGAAGGAATTTTGTTTGATAATAGATCATCATCTTCATATAGGCTATGAACAAGTTCTTAGAGAGATTTATAGTTTTGGTGTCATGTCCTTGAACCTTATAATAGGCACATATCAAGTTATCATTAAACCAATAGGGTTTGGTATATGAAGGTTCAAAGGGTTTGATGGGTGGTAAGCTCAAGGAAGAAGTTTGAAATAACCACTGGAGAATGGTTAAGTAAGATTATACTAAAGGTGGTAAAATTTTAGTGGTTTTTGTTTTGGGTGTTGAAGTAGAAGGTTATTTGTACATAGATTTGGTGGTAGATATCTTGGGTAAAATGGTATGCTTGGTTGATATTTTTGGTTTAAGCAAGATGGTTGATGAGATGGAGGTAGAGGAGGGAAAGGTAAGTAACTTAGGAATTGTCAGTGTAGTGAGGAAAGGTGTTTTAGAAAGCAAGTATGAAGGTGTGACCAATAAAGGTGGTAGGGTTTTGGTAAAAATGATGGACTTTATGTTCAAGGTAGAGGGATGAAAACCCAAAATGGAGGTCAAGGTTGAGGGAGGTAAAATTTGGGGTTTTGGACCTTTTGGTGGTTTTACTTCTTTGGTTTTAGTTGTTGGTTTTGGAGGGGATTTAGTAACTTTAGTTGTATTTATGGATTTAGGTGTTTGAGGGTTGATTAATTCGGAAGAGGTTTTGGTTGGTTAGGTGGAGGTTTTAGTTGGTTTAGAAATGCTAGGTTGGTCTACCAAATAAGGGGTTAAAAGTTATAATTTGGTTCCCTTACCTTTGTTTTGACCTCTGATAGAAGGTTTCAAAATTAGAGGTTGGGTGGATGAAGTCATCTTATCTTGTGAGATAGATTCCAAAGAGGAGGTGGATGGTTTTGTGATAGGGGAGGTAGGTGTGGTATCTTCCAATGGAGGTGTGGGTACAATGACTTCTTTTGTTTGGGTGTTCAAATGAATAGAAGGCCATTTCTTTTTCTTCCATTAGGGGAATGGGGAAAGAGGTGGTTAACGTAATATTTTCTTCAACAATGGATTCAATAGTAACCACATTAATAATATATGCTTCATGAGATGGGCCTAGTTTATTTTCATAGTAAGGGGTCGAAGAAGCATGATTAAGAAAAGATTGCAAAATATATTAAGGGTCTAGTTCAGTGGTGCATTGGGATTGCCCAACATAAGCTCCCCCTTGTTAATGAGGGATTGGATAAGGTATTTGAAGGTGTTACACCTATTGATTTCATGTACTATGACTCATTGAAAGGAAAAATGGTCATTTTCATTATAGCAACCCGGTATGGGGCAAGAAACATCAAATGGTTGTGGTGGTTTAATTAGTGGAAGTTGGATGATATTAGATTCTAGTAAGTTTTTAAAAATAGAAGGATAGGGATCCCCAAGTGGAGTTAATTTATTATGATTATTCCAAGTTTGGTTCCTTTGGTTTTGGTTTGAATAATTAGAGGAGTCAAAGGTTTGGTTCTTTGGAATCTGTTGGTTTGTAGATGGCGATGGTGTGGCTTTGAGGATAATGGCATTAGTGGTTGCTTTGTTTTCAGTGTTGGGATTGGTTTTGTTGTTTGGTTTGGAAGAAAAGGGCTCATTGGGTTTGTAAGTTGAGTTTTTGTTCTTCAAATTTAATCTTCCTTCATCAATGGATCTATTCTCTAGTTTATGAGCCATGGTAAAATATTCGTCAAATGTTCGAAAGCTTTAGGCACACAATGTGGATGGAGTATGTTTTACATGCCCAGGCGAAGATATCTATAAGCTCAAGTTGAGGTAATGAAAAGGAAAGTTGGTTGATTAGGATCCTTTAATGAGCCATAAAATTGGCAATAGATTCATCTTCAAATTATTGAATAGAGTAGAGGTCGATAATAGAAACTTTCTTGGATATATTGATTGAAAAGTGATCCAAGAAGTTTTGGGATGATTGGGTGAAAGAGAGGATAAAATGTTTGGGTATGGAAATATACCAATCCAATGTTGGTCCAGATAATGATATAATAAAGGTATAGAGGAAAAGAGTGTCATCATGGGAAATCAAGTAGCATGAATTCCTAAACTCTCTTAAATGTTTTTGGGGGTCTTATTTACTATTAAACTTGGTAAATTTTGGAAGTTTCCACTAGATCAGATAAGGTCTAATGGGGACCAAAGGGTGAATGGGCTCATTGAAAATCTGATCATAGGATAAGAGATTATGAGCTTTGGAGATGGGTGACTCAATGGTAGTCATCTTGTCCATTATCAACTTCATAAAGTCTTCTTGAGGTTTTTTAGATGCATAGTTATATTATATGTTTTGTTGAGGTTGGGCTATGTGTGAATAGCTAGTAGATGGTTGAGATGATTCCATGTATTGGTATGTGATATTTAGAGGTTGGGTGGAAGATATATATTGGAATGTGGATTTTAATGGTTGGATAGAGGTGGGTGGTTTGATAGTGGGAATATTACCTTGTGGGTTATGAAGATAGCTAAAGGTTGTACATTAGGTCAGAGTGGTGGTTGGGATAGTAGCCAATGGAAGGATGTTGACTCTTGTGTTGATTCATGGTAACATGGAGGGTATGTAGACCACAAGGTTTGAAACTGGATTAGTGTTTCATGGAGTGAAGGTAACTATAATAATATGGATAGTGTTAGAGGTAGGCACTCCTATTACGGGGGAGTGATTAGTAAGATTTATAAGGGTAGTGGTAGTTTGGGTTGGTGGGTTAGTTTTGAGGGAGTTATTGGTTGATGATAAGATTTGAGAAACTAAAGGTTGAGTAGTTCTTGTGGTATTATATTTATTCCTCATGAGGTGGAGAGGCATGCCATAAGGTGGATTTATGGGTGGGGTCAAAACTAGGATTTGGTAAGATGTGGTTCTTAGGTAGTGTTGTAAGGTTTCATGATTGTTGTTTAAAAAAGCAACAAAATCCACATCTCTTGGGACTACCTAAGGACTTCTCAAAGAGTGAGGGGATTCTGTGGGTTTGAAAATGTGTTCCATGGATGAAGAGGTGGAAGTTGGTGATGGTTGATTTGGTGGTGGGTTTTATTCCTCCAAGTCTTTTTGTTGTTGGCAAGCGATAACCATATAAGAAAATAAGAAAAGGATGATGCATTCTCATGCCTCAAATAAAGAGAAATAAAAAAAGAATTAAATAAAATAATGCATTCACTAAGAGTTTGTTAAATCCTAATATTATTTTAAATATCTCTTTTGGCTATGCCTTAGAAAAGTGTGAAGAGGAAATTGGCTTGAATCAGTCCTAAACAAGGTAGTATATGTTTAGTTTTGGGTTATGTTTAGGCACTCACTAGAAGTTTGTATTGGTATGAGTACATGGCCTGGTACTTGGGGCTTATTCCCCGCACGTCATAATCACATAGCTAGTGTGGTTGCTTAGCTAATATGTACCAATTTTTAGAGTTTATACTCAACCAGAGAACTAAGTTGGTTATTTCCTCAATGATTAAATCCAATTAAAATAACTAGGAAAGGGTAAGGTGATCCAATAGGTGATGAAATTATAGTCTAGCCTTATCTCAAGTGTGTTTTTTTGTGCAAGTGGTTTGGGTTGTGTAACATTTGTGAACTATGATTAATTCATAATGCTTTTAATTAAACTAGGTGAGCTAAAATCAAGTAAGCAGTCAATGGATACAATCAATTTTAACAAAAATAATTTTTTTTTATTTATTTGAATAAGGACAAGAAGAACTAAAATTCACCTAAATGCAACAAATGCAATCCTATTCCTAGTATGAATGCTCTTTTCTATCTTTTTAGAAATGCAATAAATTTAATTTTTTTTCTTAAAAAATGCAACTAAGACTTTTTTTTGGTAAAGAAAGAAACTTAATTTTCTAATAATTCAACTAAATAAATTTTACTAATGAAATTATTAATGTCATAAAATATCTAAGAACCCAAGAAAACTTAAGGGTCCCACCAAGTGTGCCAAAATATTTCTGTCTAATTTTTTCTTTTTGCTTAAATGTGAAAAGAATAAACTAAAGGTGTGTAGAAGAATACCTATTTAATATGTGTGTGTTGAATCCATAATTGGTTAGAACTCATCTTTTACTAGTGAATAATGACCTTCAATAAGAAATAACTACCACAGAACTGTTTTCTAGACAAGTATTTGGGTGGATTGCCTAGCGTGAGCTAGATCCTAGAAGCGAAATCTTTCTAGGAGGCTGTCAATCCACCTGCTTTTAACACTTAAGTTTGTGAATAAAAGAAAATATACTTGAATTTAAAAAAAATAATAACTGAAATTAAAAATAACTAAATTAAGACAATAAATTTAAGCTCTTTTAAAACAATGACCAAATAAAGCAGCTAATGCTGAAAATTAGTCAAAACAAGGTTAATGTCTTGGTTTAGAAATTTAACAAGGGATTAAATAAAGGTGGTTTGGTTGGTTTATAAATGGTTAATGTAATAAAAAGGTAAAGATTCAAATTTGATAAATGGGTTAATGGTTGATGAGGAAATAAGGTGAGTAGTAAAGATGGTAAAAGGGGAAGAGGATAAGGAGGGTAAAAGTGGCAAAGGTGTGAATGGATAAAAGATAGAAAGGGAGAAAATTGATTGAGATATTGAAATGACAAAGGGATAAAATGGATAAATGAGGATGAAGTGATTAAAAATTGAAGGTAATGATAAAATTAAATTGAAGAAATAAAATTAGATGTTACCTTCCAAGATTGAAGAAGCATGTTGTTATTGATGATGTTGTTGAAGATGTCTTGAGGCAATTTCAATAGAGCTTTGTTTCTTTGAATTTTTTTCTTATAATATGTGGATGACCTCAAAAATTATGACCTCCTTCAAATACCTATAATATTATGTTAATAACCAAATACTAACTTCCAAATTCACCTTGGGTGAAGGAGAGGGGGTATTTATTGCATTTGTTATGAAGAATCATGCCAAAAGAAGGAATAGAAGTATGATGCCATTTTCCATGTGGTGCATGAGTCAAAATATAAGGTTCAAATGATTCCCACCTTGATCATGGGCCTCACATTTGGGTTTGTGTGTCTCTCACCTTGCACATGAATCCAATTTTCAATGGGAATCATGCATATGGGTCTAAATGAGGCCAAAGACTTTTCACCACCCTTTCTTGTCTTCATCCAAGAACTTAAAGAGATGCCCCAAAAAATGTAGTGCCATTTTCCATGTGGTGCATGAATTCATGAAAATTTGAGGTTGATGGGATTCCTACCTTGATCATGGGTCTCCCAGTTGGGTTGGTGTGTCTCTTACCTTACACATGAATCTAATTTTGAATGGAAATCATACACATGGGTCTAAATGAGGCCAAAGACTTTTCACCACCCTTTCTTGTCTTCATCCAAGAAATTAAAGAGATGGCACACAAAAATTGGCACAATTTTCCATGTGGGTGAATGAATGAGTCAAAATATGAGGCTGGTGGGATTCCCACCTTGATCATAGGTCTCCCATTTAGGTTAAAAAGCCAAAAATGGGTGCCCTTTATCTGTTTCAAAGAACTAAAGAGGTAGGTATCTCATTTTGAAGGCCAATTTCATGGGTTAATTCAAAATACATGTTGAATTATTTCCCCTTTAAGGGTAAATTTTTCATATTTTAAGGGGGGGGCCTTGTGATACTTAAATGAGGTCATTAAGAACCTTGGAAAAAGGTCCCAAGTGGGGTATGATGTCCCACATCAAGCCACATCACTTCTAAGCCATTTCACTTTCCATATAGCCTCCCAAATCACCTTACATGTAACTTTTCATGTCAATTTACATGTCACATGCCATGTCACTTTCCATGTCATCATGAATAGTGATAGTAGGTCCCATAGTGAATAATGATAGTGATTAGTACTTTCAAATAGTATTTTTGAATAGTATTATGTGAATAGGGGAATATTGATTTGTTTAGGTTAAGAGGGGTTGGTTAAGGTTTAATAAGGTTTAGGGGGTCCTTAGGAATTTAGTCATCAAAAACTATAAGTGTGTAATTTTCTAGTGTCTACAACAATCTTTAAGGGATCATATTTTTAATACTACTACTCAATACACTTATCTAGTTGCCTTTACCTAATTTGTGATTCCTTAGTGGGTTGATGATTTTAAGGCCCAAGATTCTCAAAGGCCTAATTTAAATATAACAGATCTTCTTATAATGAGTTATGTCTTTGATAAATCCCAAATAACCATCCAATGGGTTAAAAATAAGAAGATTGAAGATGACAATGGCAAAGGTTTAGTTTTAGAGGAAAGAAATGATGTTTTATCTTTGTCAAAGAGAAAGAATAGGAGGCTAGGTGAGTCTCCTTACACTAAATATTTCAAGTCTTACTTTAGGACTAAAATGAAAGCCTTGATAGAACTTCATGAGAGAACTAGATAGGTTAGGCAGGAGCTGGAGCAAGAGCTTAAAAAATTAAAGGAATAACAAAAAATTGTTCATATTATCAAAGAAATTAAAGAAGATGTTCAGATTACATCCCTTTGTTTGTAAAAAAAATTATATGCTATTATTTTAATGAGAGCTGACCTAGGTCCTTGTGTTATTAAGACAAGAAATTGTTCAATTCTTTAAAGGAAGATGAAAATAAATTAAATTTTATTGTATTGTCTATGATTGATAAGGCTTATATCCATTTAGATTTGATGAATCCATTATAATTGTATAATAATCTCAAATTGGTTTTCATATAGAAACATGAGGTTTGGGATTAGGTCTCAAGCACAAAAACCTTGATCCCAAAGTTTCCAAAACATGAGAAGTTAAAATTGTAGATTCTTGATGAATTGAAGCTCTCTCAAGCAAGGGACTCTACATGGAAGTTAATAAGTAGAGATATTTTTGACCAATTACTTTATCAATATTATACCAACTTCAAGAAAAGTCTTTAAGTGATTATATTAGGGGAAATTGAATTAGACCTTAGTTTTGTCAAAAATAAGGTTACTGTTGACTGATTTTATCTTTTTGGTCAAAATAGGGCACCCCTAATAAAAAATTTCATTTATAGGAATATAAGGGGATATAATATATTTTAATAAGGTTTTTCATAGGTCAATTAATGTTTTAATAACTTTGGTCATTAGTTCTCTAGGTCTATTTATCATTTTGAGTCTTTTAAAGGAGTCAAATAGGTATATTTAATGATTTATACAAGTTTATTTGAAAATGTGTAAGTTTAAATGGGTAATGTCATGCCTCATGTGTCAAAAAAGGTCATAATTAATTTTCAAAACTAAAAATTTGTAGGTTAATTAGAAGAAAGTTAGTTTTCCTAAAGAAAAAGAAGAAAATGACACATGTATAGCTTTTTGGGAAGCATGTCAGATATGAGGAGGCTGTGGAACATATATCCATATTCCTAAAGATCATATACATTATTTTTTATATATAAATTCAAATTTGAATCCAAAACAATTTTATCTCTTTTTCATCCTTCTTGGCATAAAGAAGTGACTTTCAGGTTTCCACTTGGTATGGCTAGCAAAAAGGGTTTAAGACAAAATGATTTTTGAAATTATTATAAACATATATACTATAATAATTTTGTTAAATGGCCAATTTTGCTTCATGAATCATCTATTTGAAGTGGACTGTGCAAATTTGCTAGATGTTCGGTGCACCCTTCGGGTTTTGGTCTTATTTGAGAAACTCCATAAAATTAAGAGGATTATATTTATTAAAGATATTTTTTACTTCCCCATATAATTATTTAAAAACTTTGTTTCATTTTTAAAGTGGTTTTGGTAAGCTAACCAACTCAATTTGTAGGAGGATACACCAATTTGCATTTTGAATAGTCTTCACCATTTGCAGGAGTTTTTTGCTTTGTTATAAATTTAAGGGGTTGTGTTATTATCCTTCATGTGTTTCCAAGGTCCTACTAATTTAATTCTCACATTTTATCCTACTTATATAATTATTCTTCATAATGTGTAGTCACATACTCTACATTTGCATCTAGACTGCCCTGAACATACACACATCCAAGTCCCACCATAAGACTAAGTAGGTTGAAGAGAGAATATTTGAGCTAAGATAGGCCTTGGTAATGTAATAAGTACATATGGAATCATGGAACAAGATCAAAATTCATTTTAGAATCCCATATATCATGTTTCTTATCAACTTCTCATCTCCATGGCCTACATTATACAGATTGTCACCTACAGGTGACCCAAATAGAAGATTGGGGAATCAAATAGGGCCTTAAGGTATAAAATGAAACTCTTATTAGAATCATGATGTGCTAAGTAAATAATAGCATATACATTTGAGAGGCCAAATAGAAGGACTAATTAAATTATTATCTCCAAAGACCAAATGATTGTTTCATATCCTTTGGCCCCAAAAGGTCAAAACAGTGGTCCCAATGGTTTTTTTTGGTTCCCCACAACATGATTACAAATAGTATTAAAGAATTTGAATGATTGGAAATATTTTCCTATAGTATATACTAGTCTTATTCCAAGGGTGAATATCAAAAGGTAGAGGGTGATATGTTTTTTAGGGACTCAAAAGTGATCTAAAACACACTAATATGCTTCAATAATATCTACAGGTCAAAAGGAGATAATGTCCCATTTGTTGTTTTGAGGAATACTACGGAGAATTCACACTTGACTAGGTGGATATGTGAGTTGAGTGACATGAAAATAACATAAATTACTATACATAAGGTTGATAAGAGGCTCCATGATCTCCTTTACACATTCATAGTCTGTACATATCCATGAATAGTGCATTTACAATAGAGTATAAGATATTCACTTGAACTTGTGTCTTGGTAGTGTTTCACTCTTTCAAGAAGAATAAAGATAAAAACTAGAATTACATAGGATATAAAACTTTAAGGGGAGCCTTTAAACATCATGGATAAGCTAGATGAAGCCTATGAGCACCTACAACCCCTATACAGACTGAGATAGGGGTCAGACAGGTGGAGTGAAGGAATAATGGATAGACATGTATCATGATAGTGTTTAGCCATCTTATGTGAATTTTAAAGTTGATAAAACAATTTTTAATTTAAAGGTGAGCTTAACTAGTTTTTCCTCCATCATAATCACCTTGATGAAGCCCAAGTATTCACCTACAGCTGGTAGGAGTCTTGAGGAAAGTGTCTCAGTCTAAGTAAGAACAAACTCAATAAGGAACCCAAATAGAATATATGATTAGTAAAAAATATAAAAAATTATAAAATAGTTATTATGGTCCCAAAGGAGTTCAAGGGAACTATGACTAGATGAATAAGGTTAATGACACCTACAGGTAGGGATGTCTCAGTTGCAGGCAGTGGAGGCCTTAAGTGACTAAAAATTTAAGTTGAAGGCCAAGTTGGGCTTTGAGTAGATGATAAATCATATGACCAAATTAATTAATGGTTATAATGAATTAATGAGATATAAATAATGAAAATTCCCTACATAGACCTCTCAAAGACCCTAAGTACACCTACAGTCCTATATGTGATTGTGTAGGATAATGCATTAGTTTTACATCCTTCAAGGTTGTTTTAGCCCATTCACAAGGAGTATAAAGTGAATGTAGCTAAGATATGGTTATAAAAAAAATTAAACCCTTTTTTAAAATCATATACATGTCCTAAGGATCTAATTAACCCATGATAAACCTTGAAGATGCAAAATATAGTCTACATCAAGGAAACCCTACATTTAGTCTATCATGAAAGGTATTTTGTGAGTTTTTGGTGAATTAAAGGGGAAAATGATGTTAAAAAAGGATAAAATTTTGTGTAGAACATTATTATGAGTTTTATAATCTAATTCAATGGATTTTTCACGTAGATAAACTGGGAAAGTATCCCCTATCTTATCTCAAATAGGGGGTACTTCCCCTTATGCATGGTAGGTAGGTTTGAGGGAAGGAAGTAAAAGGGGTGAATCAGACACTTTGGGAAATTTTTTGAAGGTTTTTGAAGCTGAATTAAATCAAAAAAAACATGGGAAACCAAATAGGGTACCCAATGCTCCTAGGTTTATAGTCAAGCCTAATAGGTAAAACCAAGGCCTAAAGGGCAAATGGTAAGCAAATTTCATTCCTAGTATGGAATGAATATTATAGTGAGTTATAAGTTGTCTAGGGGGTAAATATAAATGTTTTAAAGCACATATTTTTCAATAAAATATATGAGGATTCATTTTAGGCTTTAAGGACAACACAGGCCTATCAGGCATGACTAGGCCTAACATCCAAAAAGGGGGTCAACTTCAATTTTGGTTTGGGTTTGGAATTAAAATAAATCTGGTCATGATTTTGAGATCAATAAAGAGGTGTCCAATCTTTTTTAGTGAAGAAAAAACATCAATATAACTTTTTTTAGCCCAAAACTAGTCAGACTTGTGCAAAATGATGAAAACAAGCTCGATAGGCTATTTTTTGAAGCTCATATATTTCATAAGGATTTTAATAGGAACCAAATAAGTTAGGAAATGTTATTAGGGGATCTTAAGGCCACATTTTTGGAATTATTTTTCAATTTGGATGTTGGATATTTATGAACCAAACTTAAGACTAAAACCCCACTAAACCATTGCTAAGGACTAGTCTTGGAAAATGGAGTTGGATATATACCAAAATGAAATAGTTTTTATAGAATGATGATTATGGGTTGTAAATTAATTAACTAAGATACTTCAAACCATGATTAGTTGTATGGAATTGTATGGATTGGAGTAGAAATAGGTTTTTTCTCATTATTTTGTGTGTTGTATAGGCTACAAGAAGATCTAGGAGATAAAAAAAAGTTTTATGGAAATATTGGGACTTTTAATAACTCATAATATTCATTTAATGTCTTGAATAAACTCTTAAATTTCTTAAATATGTCCTTTAACTTAATCAATCAAAACTGGCCTATTGCACAAGCTAGTGAGAGGGGTGAAAAGCTTCACTTGAACTAATTTTAAAGCTTTCCTAATGCTTCCAAGGCCATGAAGGGCCTTAAAAATTGTAATTCACTCATTCCCATATATTTTCATGGAAAAATAAAGGAATTTTGGATGCCAAGTGTGAAGGACACATGAAAGGGTAGTTTTTTGGATAGTAGATGATGATGGCTCACATTCATAGAGTTTTAGAGGATGATGCATAAAATAAATGCATGGAGAGGCATTTATGATATCCTCCCCTTATATTCAAATAATTTTGATTACTCCTCATCAATTATATGATATTAAAACATGCATAATGATGAAGGTAGTTTTTACATACAAAGGGAGGAGTTTCTTACCACTTTTCTTCAAGTCTATGACTTGAATTGAAAGTTGTTACTCCTGTCCTTACATGGTTTGACCCATATATTATTATCATGCATGGATAATGTATTTTATCATCTTGATAACTATCCTTGTGACCCTCTCTCTCTCTCTCTCTCTCTCTCTCATGACCCTCTCTCTCTCTCTCTCTCTCTCTCTCTCTCTCTCTCTCTCTCTCTCTCTCTCTCTCTCAAACTCTATAAGAATTGGCCATTTTGGCATTGTATTCTATGATCCACCTAAGTATGGAAAAGCCCTACTCATTTTTATACCTTTTGATAAATAAAATTACTAAGTGTTACCTATTCATGACTATTTACAAGTGTGCTATATATATATGATGAATCATGCTTAGTGAAGACTATGGATTCCTAACATGTGGTCTCATTCTTTCACCTTGTTTGTAGTTGGGAAACATCTTTTCATAAGGCATGTGAAGTGTTTTAAGAGATGTCAAATTTTGAGTGATTTAGTATTTTAATTAATTACATTCAAGGCCTCTTGTCTAGTCCTCCTAGCTTTTCACATCCATATATGACTTCATAATGTAACATTGATGTGAGAAGATGAAGATTGAAGGAGTGTAAGTTTGGTTTGTCTTTTGTTATTAAGTGTAAGATGCAATTGGTTGGAAGTCATAAAATTGATTTTATCTATCACCTTCTTAGTTTAGATTTTATTTTAGTTATCTCTCACCCTTTTCACCCCACAAAGTTATTATTAGTATCGGTATTAAGTGGTACATCAAGGGAGCTAGCCTTATTTAGAGACTCACCTCATTCCTTAGGCTACCCACAGGCATAGATGTGATTCCATTGTGCCAATTTTATTAGGAGAGATTTGCATCTCCTCAAAGGGTGAAAATCCAAGTGACAATATTTTTTGGTACACCCGATGGGACTCTTGTTCCAAGAGTTGGAGGACTTTGTGTGTTTTCCTTCAACACATCAGCCTTTGGAGGTATCTTTTCAAGCATCAATGGCGACTCTAAAGACAAATAAAATGGTCAAGTAGCCCAAGTTGTCATTTCAAGATTGATGGTAACATGTTTCTTTGTGTTCTTTCTTTCAATTAAGATTCATTGCTGACCTTAGATTTGATTTTTGTCCTCTAAAATTTGGTGAAACATATCCATCTTGTCCTATTCCCTATCAATATGAACAAGTCCTTAGTCAAACTTGTTATGATAATTATCAATCCCAATATGATCATATTCAGCCCTATTATGATTTTTATCATTCCTATAACTAGACTTCTCAATGTCTTGTTCCTAGTCAACCTAATCCTTTCTCTAAGCAACCTATTTCCACCTTCAAACAATCACTTTTGGGTTATGAAAGGTATATGTTGGAGATTTATACTTGAAGGGGATGTGGTCAAAGGATTCTTAATAATTCCATCCATCAAGTGAGAAATTCATTAGAGTTAGTCAAGAAAGAGTGGACAGTTATTGAGAGAGCCAATTGGAAAAGGCTCACAAGTGAGATGATTGATGTGAGTGTTTTAGTCTCTTCCTTAGAGGAAAAGATATAATTTCATGAAATAAAACCTCACCATACCTATTATCCTTCATATCCATTTGCCCAAGTTTAATACTAGCCATACATGACCCATACTCATGAGCTAAACCAAGCCTATAAAGGTCATCTTTTTCCTAATCAGTTGGAGTGGAGTATTAAAACAAAAAGTATTATGTTTGAGGCCAATATTGATAGGCAGATTGAGTTAGCTAATATGCATTTTCAACAATCCCTGTTGGTAGTAAAGGAAGTGGATTTAAAACCTTCATTTCCCTCTTACATTGAATCCCCACCATATAAAAAAGAGATTCACAATCCTAATATCCTAAGTTGGAGTAAAATAGTGGAATCATGGGGAAAGAAGGAGGAAAAAAGTCTTGACCAAGAGTGAAATTTTGAGAAGACATTTAATCCTAACATCCTAAGTTGGAGCAAGATAATAGAGTCATTGGGTAAGAAATAAGATAAAATCATTGTCCAAGAGTGTGAAGTGGAGAATGGATTTGATCCTTTGCAAGTCCCTCCTACCCTTTCTCAAGAATCCTCTTTTATTCTATGGTAGCCTTCATGAAATCCTTATTCCCATGATGATTCTTGTCAACTTTAAGAGAAGCATTTCCAAGAGAACCTAGCCAATAAAATAGATGAATTAGAAGCAAAATGAGATTGATAAGATAAAAGGTTTAGACTCAAAAGAATATCCTATGCCTAAACACACCTCATCTCCCTTTCCTCAAGAGCTTTCAAAATAATCTCTTACCTTGCATTATCAAAATGACTTTGAGCTCTATATTTCACCTCCACCACCTAGTTAATCTTGTCCTTACCCCATCACCCTTTGCCTTGATGGACTTATGTTTTGGGAACTAAAGGAGGATCAGATAGTTGATAAATAATGATGAATCTTACTTAAAGAAAACCTACCTCCTTCGTAGACTCATTGGGCTACATCACATGATTTCAAGATGCCTAGTCTTGGCATCACCATGAAGGAGGTTTAATATCTTGCAACCCTTGACCAAAGAGATTAGATTATGATAGATGAGGTTCATTTTTTAATCCCTCAATAATTCCTAAGTGATGAAGAGAAGGTGAGTCTTTGTGTTGAATCTCTTCCCTTGGTTGATGATGAAGAATGTTTTCTTTATGTTGAAGAACCTATCTTGAGAAAGGAAAATGAAGAGGAAAATGCTCAATTCATTGTAGATAAGAAGACCTCATGATAGTTTATGAGGAATAAATCACCATAGGGACTCCCTTTGGTGAACAAAAGGATAATTCACAAGCTTTTCCCTCCATATTTGATGAGGAAGAAATGATCATTGATTCTTTTCTCACTTTGCAAGATACCATGGATGGACTAAGAGAGGTTATTAATAATCCTTTGGATGACTTGTTTCAAGTATTGAGATCAGATTATACCCCTCTTCAAGGAGGCTATGAGTTGGTGAAATATGGAGAAGGTAGCATTAGTACACAAGTAAGTATGCAAAGAAAAAGCATCCTTTCAAATCTACCTTTTCAAGTGACATATGTATTTAGTGATGATATGTTTGAAGTCATAAAGATGGTATATCATCCTCTCAATTACTTAGGAGAAACACATTAGATCTTGAGATATGGATCAAGCTCTTATTGTCTTTAATCTTCCAAAGAACATGAACCCAATCCTCTTGGATACATTCCTACTAAAGAGATGCAAGTTGAGTTATGAGATGAAGAGTGGGAACAAGTATGAAGTGTGTGAACATGTTCAAGAAAAATATGTCTTCAATGGAGACCTATTTTAGGTGTTGGAAATATTGTCATTGATGTCAAAGGTCTAGAATTATTAGTGATAAAGGCCCCATTGCATTTAATGTTGTTTTTAATAAATATATCTTGGCTAAAATGAGTTAATATTTATTTAATATTAATGAATATATTTTTGGTTGCATATGAGACAAAATAAGTGCCCATGGAGAAGTAAAAGAGCCATGAGATAAAGAAAAAATAAGGATGGGATGCATTTTCCCATGAAGAGTCATCTTGGGGAATTCCAAGAGTCACCAAGTGAAGACAAAAGAGGAAGGGCACAATTTCTCATGAAAGGACACTTTAAGGAATATGAAAAGTCACCAAGATGAGGACAAAAGAGGGAAGGATATTTTTGATCATGAAGGGTCACCACATGAATTTTCAAAGGCTTGAATATGAAGGGTCATACAAGTTTGGCACCATTTTCCATGAGGATGAAAGGGTCACAAAAGGGGAAGACCAAAGGTCATTTGGAAAGCTATAAATAAAGGCTTGAGAAGTAATTTGTAACATGAGAGATAGAGGTTGATTTGATATTGTAATATCTAGCTTAGAAGAGCAATTGTGAGAGATGAATATGATTTTTATTTGTTATATCTAGCTTAGAAGAGCAAAGGTGAGAGAGAGGAAGGAGATGTTGTATTGAACTATCATTTGTTGATATATCAACATTGAGAGATAGGTGTGTGGTATACACAAAGGGTTTGGTGCTACTATGGGTTGGTGCTCATGAATAGTTGTTGGGTTGGTGTTTAACAAAGGGGTTTGGTGCTCTTGTGGGTTGGTGCTCATGAATAGTAGCTAGTTTGGTGCTTGGCAAAGGGGTATGGTGCTCTTTCAAGTTTGTGCTTGTGAATATTATTTGGGTTGGTGCTCATTCATATAATTGAGATTGTTCTCTATGGTTTTTCCCACATTGGGTTTCCACGTTATATCTGGTGTCTCTCTCTATCTTGTGTGGTGTTTATTGTTTGAGTTTTATTGCATATCTTGAATGTTTGATTAAGTGGAATTTGGTTAAAGAAAATATTTATAAGATATATGATATACTGATTCACCCCCCCTCTCAGTATATCCCATGCTTAATAATTGGTATCAGAGCAAGTTATTTTTTAAAAAGTTTTACAGATTGAAGGTAGATCGAGAAAGCATGATGGCTGGGTCACAGGAAGGATTTTCTACAAATAAGGCACCTTTGTTTAATGGGATGAATTATGCTTTTTGGAGCATGAGAATGAAGGTTTATTTGATGGCCCTTAAATTCGACATATGGAAAATAGAGGTGGAGGAATATGAAGAGCCAAAAACATTTGCAATTACTCCAGTAGAAAAAAAGGCAAGTGAATGTAATGCTAAAGCTTTAAATGCTATTTTATGTGAATCTAAATTTTTTAAAGTTATGCAATGTAAATCTGCTCATGAAACTTGAGTAAAACTTGAGAATATTTACAAAGGTGATGGAAAGGTTCAACAAGCTAAGCTGCAGACTTTTAGAAGGCAGTTTGAAAGTTTGAAGATGGAAGAAGAAGATATAGCAAGTTATTTTTTATGAGTTGATCAGATCGTAAATCAGATTCAAGGTCTTAGAGAAATGTTGGAAGAGTCAATGGTGGTACAAAAGGTTTTGAGATCTCTACCAATGAGATATGATGCAAAGGTTTTGGCAATTGAGGAGATGAAAAATTTAGCCAAGCTAAAGATGGATGAGCTTCATGGTATTCTTACGACATATGAGATGCAGACAGAACAAGATAAACCCTCAAAGAGATAAGTGGCTTTCAAGACATCAAAGAAGGAGAAAGCTAAGATTCAAGAATCAAGTGATAGTTCCAGTGGTGATGAAGATGACAATGGAGCACTTTTCATTTGCAAACCGAAAAGAGGAATAGGTAAATATCAAGGAAAATTACCTTTTAAATGTTTTAATTATGGAAAGATTGGACATTTTTTAGCTAGATTTCCAAATAAGGTTAATGATGATGAAGAAGAAAAGCCTACATAAAAGAATAATTTCAAAGGCAAATCTAAGAAGGGATTTGAGAAGAAGAGCCTGTATTCTAAGGATCTAGCTCAGGCAAAAATAGTGGAGTCAGTGATTCAGAAGAAGAAAGATTCTATTCATGGCCATACATGAAGATGATCAAGAAGAAGAAGAGGAGGAAGCTGAAGTGATTATGGAAGGAGAGCTCATTTGTGCCTTAGAAGAGTTAGAAGCTATTCAGAAGAAGAATCAAATATTAAAGTGCCAGATCGAGAAAAATAAACAAGAGTCAAAGGAAATGATTGAAGATCTACAAGCACACTTTGAAGAAGCCAAGAAGAATGAAGAAGATCTCACAACATAGTTGGAAATAGCAAGAAAAGAATGTCAAAGGTATGTTATTAAAATTGCCTCTTTAAAAGAAGATATTAAGAAAGTAGTCAGTGATTCAAAATTTGAAGATAGCACTAACATGTTGAATAAGATATTAAAGAGTCAAAAAGAAAATTCAGATAAGACAGGGATAAGATTTGAAAAGAAAAATATCTATAATGAATCTCTTACAAAAGAGGAAACAAAAAGGGGATAAGTGAATAATACACAGGACATTCCAAATAGAGAAGGATGGAGAGAGCAAAGCTACAAAAGGTAATCAAGTCAAAGATATACAAATAGGTCTTATTTTTATGGCTATTATTTTTATTGTAATGGATATGTTCACAAGAAATTAGAATGTAGAAAAAGAGCTAACAATTTTAGAAATAAGGAAAAGGAAAGTCAAGTAGAGTCAGGCAGAAGCCACAACTCTTTTGCTCCTCTATCAAGCTTTAATGAAGAGACCACAGTATGCTACAATTGCAACAACTTCAGACACATAGCTCGGTATTATAGAATCATGTTCAAGTCAGTCAAGAAGGATCAGAGTTTCAAAGCTCCATTCATCGAGAAGAAGGTTCAAACATGTTCATGGCAAAAGAAACAACCTAAAGATTCTATGATGGTGCAGATAGCTCTGCATGTGAGAGGTAAAGATCAGCCATGGTTAATTGATAGCAGATGTTTGAGGCATATGATAGGTGATAAAATTAAGTTCATTACTCTAAATAATATCAATGGTGGTACAGTGAGATTCAGAGATAAAACCACTGCCAGGATAGCCAAAAAAGGTACTTTGAGTTTGGATTATGGTAGAACTAAGACTAAGAATGTTTTATATGTAAAAGGTCTTAAGCATAATCTACTGAGTGTTAGTCAAATATGTGATCAATAATACACATTAAGGTTTCATGTTTAAGGTTGTGAGATTAGAAGAAAAGATTCAAATGAGTTGATTGCAGATGCTCAAAGGATAGGGAACAATGTATATGTATTTTCAGATATCTTCTCAAAGGCACGATCAAAGGACACATTCAAAGATCTATGAGAGGAGTTAGGAGCAATTTCTATTACTTCATACCATTGATGTTCAACATCAATTGAGGGGGAGCTAAGTGTTATCTCCAGGTAAGCCCTTTTCCATTGATGTTAAAGGGGGAGAATAATAGGTACAGGTATAGGTGCAAAAAATAGGTATAGGGAATAGGTACAGGTTGCTATAGTAAGGGGGAGCTACTATATGTTTTCAGATGATAATATGTGCAGGTGACAGGATGTGGTAGTTTCAAGATTGAGGTTTCCATTAATGACAAAGGGGGAGATTGTTGGAAATATTGTCATTAATGTCAAAGGTCTAACATCATTGGTGATAAAGGCCCCATTGCATTTAATGTTGTTTGTAATAAATATATCTTGGCTAATAGGAGTTAATATTTATTTAATATTAATGAATATATTTTTGGTTGCATATGAGACAAAAGAAGGGCCCATGGAGAAGTCAAAGAGCCACGGGATAAAGACAAAAGAAGGATGGAATGCATTTTCCCATGAAGAGTCATTTTGGGGAATTCCAAGAGTCACCAAGTGAAGACAAAAGAGGAAGGGTGCAATTTCTCATGAAGGGACACTTTAAGGAATATGAAAAGTCACCAAGATGAGGACAAAAGATAGAAGGACGTTTTTGATCATGAAAGGTCACCACATGACTTTTCAAAGGCTTGGATATGAAGGGTCATACAAGTTTGGCACCATTTTCCGTGAGGATTGAAGGGTCACAAAGGGGGAAGGCCAAAGGTAATTTGGAAAGCTATAAATAAAGGCTTGAGAAGCCATTTGTAACATGAGAGATAGAGGTTGATTTGATATTGTAATATCTAGCTTAGAAGAGCAATTATGAGAGATGAATATGATTTTTATCTGTTATATCTAGCTTAAAAGAGCAAAGGTGAGAGAGAGGAAGGAGATGTTGTATTGAACTATCATTTGTTGATATAGCAACATTGAGAGATAGGTGTGTGGTATACAAAAATGGGTTGGTGCTCCTGTGGGTTGGTGCTCATGAATAGTTGTTGGGTTGGTTCTTGGTAAGGGGGTTTGGTGCTCTTGTGGGTTGGTGCTCATGAATAGTAGCTAGGTTGGTTCTTGACAAAGGGGTATGATGCTCCTACAAGTTTTTGCTTGAAAATATTGTTTGGGTTGGTGCTCATTCATATACTTGAGATTGTTCTCTATTGTTTTTCCAACATTGGGTTTCCATGTTATATCTGGTGTCTCTCTCTATCTTGTGTGGTGTTTATTGTTTGAGTTTTATTACATATCTTGAATGTTTGATTAAGTGGAATTTGGTTAAAGAAAAGATTTATAAGATATATGATATACAGATTCACCCCCCCTCTCAGTATATCCTGTGCTTAACATTAGGATTATCTATTTGAGATCAGATCAAGTGAAGTGCCAAGGAAGAGGTTTGATCCATAAAGCATTCAATTCAAAGAGAAGCATGCTTGGCACTTTGTTTCATCTCATCATGAAGATGATTCAAGAGGTTTTCCTTTTGATCCTAGAAAGGAGGTTTGTTTAGTTTTTATTTGTGAGTAGTATATTTTTTTATTTATTCCCTTAAGTGCTTATGCACGTGTTTTTCTTGTGTGTTTGCTTTCTTGGTTGTATGTGTCCTTTCCCTTTGTGTGGTTGAGGTAGTCACTAGTTGTCTTATGTTGATCAAAATTGAGTAAATAGTCAATGTTTATTTATTTGTCTCAATACTTAGATGACCCCATAATCTCAATGGACTAATAAGGCTACTGGTCTAGTTAGTATAGCAGGCATACTACCCCTATGAGTCACCAATTTGTTGATTGATTTTGACTTTTTGGTCAAAATAGGGCACCCCTAGTAAAAAAATAATTTATAGGAATATAAGGGGGTATAGTATATTTTCATAATGTTTTTCATAGGTCAATTAATGTAAATTTATTTTATAATAACTTTGCTCATTAGTTTTCTAGGTCTATTTATAATTTTAAGACTTTTTAAGGGGTCAAATTGGTGAATTTAATGCTTTATATAGGTTTATTGAGAAATGTGAAAGTTTAAATGGTTGATTTCATTCCCCATGAGTCAAAAAAGGTATTAGTTAATTGATAAAACCAAAAAATTATAGGTTAATTAGAAGAAAGTTAGTTCTCCTAAACAAAAGGAAGAAAATGACACATATATGGCTTCTTGGGAAGCATGCCACATGTGAGGAGGCCATGTAAAGTCTCTCCATATTAATAAATCTCATATCCATGATTTTTTTGATCTATAAATTCAAATTTGAATACAAAACAATTATATCTCGTTTTCATCCTTCTTGGCATAAAGAAGTGACTTTTAGGTTTCCACTTGGTGCAGACAACAAAAAGGGTTTTAGACAAAACAATTTTGGGATATGATTCTAATCTTAGAGAAATTAAAATAAATATAATAATTTTTATAAATGGCCAAATTTTCTTCATGAACCATCCATTTGAAGTGGGTTGTGCAAATTTTCTAGTTGTTTGGTACACTCTTCAGGTTTTGGTCTTGTTTGAGCAACTTCATACGAGTCAAATGCTAAGATTGATTTAAAATATTTTTTTATTCCCCATGTAGTTATTAACATACTTTTTTTAATTTTTCAAGTGGTTTTTATGAGCTAACTAGCTCAATTTTTACGAGGATACACCAGTTTGCATTTTGAAGAGTCTTCACCATTTACAGGAGTATTGTGCTTTGTTATAGATTTAGGGGGTTTTGTTAGTGTCCTTCATGTGTTTGAAATGTACTATTAATTTAATTCTCAAATTAAATCCTCATTATCTAATTATTCTTCATAATGTGCAATCACATACTCTACATTTGCATCTAGATTGCCCTGAATATACACACATCTAGGTACCACCATAGGACTAAGTAGGTTTAAGAGAGAATATCTAAGCTGAGAAATGCCTTGGTGATGTAAGGAGTACATATGAAATCATGGAAGAATCTCAAGATTAATTTTTGAATCCCATAGATCATGTTTCATGTCAACTTTTCATCTCCATGGCCTGCATTGTATAAATTGACACCTATGGGTGACCCAAATAGAAGATTGGGGCATCAAATAGGGTCTTAAGGAAGAAAATGAAACTCTTATTGGAATCATGATGTTTTAATTAAATAATATCATACACTTTTTAGAGGCAAAATAAAATGAATAATGAAATAGTTAGCTCTAAAGACCAAATGACTATTTCAAGTCCTTTGGCCCCAAAAGGTGAAAATAGAGGTCCTAAGGGTTTTTGTTGGTTCCCCACAACATGATTACAAGAAATATTTAAAAAAATGAATGATTGGACTTGTTTTACTATGGTATATACTAGGCTCATGTGAAGATCAAAAGGTAGAGGATGATATGTTTTTTGAGGGTCTCAAAAGTGCTCTAAAACACATTGATATGCCTCAATAATATTTATAGGTCTAAAGGAGATAATGGCCCATTAATTACTTTGAGGAACAATATAGAGAATTCACACTTGAATAGGTGGATAGTTGAGTTGAGTGACATGAAAATAACCTAAAGGACTATCCATGAGGTTGATAAGATGTTACATGACATCCTTTACACACTTATAGTCTATACATATGCTTGAAGAGTGCACTTATAGGAGGGTATAGGATATTCACTTAAACTTGTGTCTTGGTAGTGTTTTACTCTTTAAAGAAGAATAAAGATGAATACAGGAATTAGAGAGACTATCATACTTTAAGGTGATCCTTTCAACATCATGGACAAGCTAGATGAAGCCTATGAACACCTACAACCCCTGTACGGACTGAGACAAGGGTCAGATAGGTGGAGTGAAGGAACAAGGGATAGACATGTATCATGATAGTGTTTAGCCATATTATGTTAATTTTATAGATGATCAAAAAAGTTTTGAATTTTAAGGTGATCTTAGGATGTTTTTTCTCCATCATAATCACCTTGATGAAGTGCAAGTATTCACCTACAACTAGCAGGAGTCTTAAGAGAGGAAAGTCTCTTAGTATAAGCAAGAACAAACTCAATAAGGAGACAAAATAGTATATATGGTTAGTAAAACATATAAAATTTTATTAAATATTTCCTATGGTCATAAAGGAGTTCAAGGGAACTATGACCAGATGAATAAGGTTAATGACACCTACAGGCAGGGGTGTCTCAATTATAAGTAGTGGAGGCCTTAAGTGACTAAAAATGTAGGTTGTAGGCCAAGTTGGGATTTGTGTAGATGATGAAGCATATGAAAAACTTCATGAATTTTCATGAGATATAAATAATTAAAATTCCCTAAACATACCTCTCAAATACCCTAGGTAGACCTACAATTTTATATGTGATTGTGTAGGACAATGAGTTAGTTTTACATACTTTAAGGTTGTTTTAGCCCATTCACAAGGATTTTAAAGTGAATGAAGGTGACATATGGATATAAAAAAAATTAAACCCATTTTTAGAATCATATAAATGTGATAAAGAGCTATGTAACCCATGAACAACCCTAAAGATGTAAAATACAATCTACATCAAGGAAACCCTACATTCAGTTTGCCATACAAGGTATATTTTGATTTTTTGGTGAGTTGAAGGGGAAAATGATGTTATAAAAGTCTAAAATTTATTGTATAACATAATTATTATCTGTATAAGCTCATTCAATGGATTTTTTACCTAGATAGACTAGGGAAGTATCTCCTATTTGGTCTCAGATAGGGGGTACTTCCCCTTATGCATGGCAGGCAGTTTGAGGGATGAAAGTAAAAGGGGTGAATAAG
This sequence comes from Torreya grandis, assembly GCA_037957365.1. Classification (NCBI taxonomy): domain Eukaryota; kingdom Viridiplantae; phylum Streptophyta; class Pinopsida; order Cupressales; family Taxaceae; genus Torreya; species Torreya grandis. Next base: position 1,581,648 of record JARHVA010002547.1, on the reverse strand, counting down.
AGGATTAGGAAATTTATTTTATAACATAATTATTATCTTTATAAGCTCATTCAATGTAGTTTTTACCTATATATATTGGGGAAGTATCTCCTATTTGGTCTCAGATAGGGGGTACTTCCCCTTATGCATGGTAGGCAGTTTGAGGGATGAAAGTAAAAGAGGTGAATAAGAGGATTATAAACTTTATTTTAAGGTTTTTCAAGCTTAATTAAATTAAAAAAAACATGGTAATCAAATAAATATCATGGGAAACCAAACAAGGTACCCCATGCTCCTAGGTTTGCAATTAAGCCTAATAGGCAAAACCAAGGCCTAAAAGGCAAATGTTAAGAAAATTTCATTCATAGTATGGAAGAAATATTATAGTGAGTTTTAAATTGTCTATGGGGTCACTATAAATGTTTTAAATCACCTATTTTTTATGAAATCTATGAGGAGTTGTTTTAGGCTTTAAAGATAATGTAGGCCTGTTAGGCATGACTAGGCCTAGCATCCAAAAAGGGGGTCAACTTCAATTTTAGTTTGGGTTGGGAATTAAAAATAATTTTGTCATGATTTTTACATCAATCCAGAGGTGTCCAAACTTTTTTAGTGAAGATAAAACATCAATAGATATTTTTTAGCCCAAAACTACTCAAACTTGTGGAAAATGACAAAAACAAGCTCGATAAGACTTTTTTGAAGCTCATATCTTTCATTAGGATATGAATGGGAAAAAAATTAGTTATGGAATTTTATAAGGGGTATTTAAGGCCCATTTTTTTAATTATTTGTCAACTTGTATGTTGGATCTTTATGAACCAACCTTAAGACTAAAACTTAGCTTTAAAACCCTACTAAACCCTTGTTAAGGACCAGTCTTGGAAAATGGAGTTGGATAGCTACCAAAATAAAATATTTTATCCATAATTATGATTTAAGTTTTTATGTTACTTCAAAAATATACTTCACACTATGATGAGTTGTACAAAATTAAATGGATGGGAGTAGAAACATGCTTTTTCTCACTATTTTGTGTGTTGTGTAGGATACATGAAGAGTTAAGAGATGAAACAAATTTTGATGTAAATATTGAGACTTTTAATAACTAAAAATATTAATTTAATATCCTTAAAATATCATAAGTGTCTCAAATAGTTATTTTAATTTAGCCAATCAAAACTAACCTATTGCACAAACTAGTGAGAGGCATGAAAAGCTTCACTTGAACTAATTTTAAAGATTTATTAGTGCTTATAAGGCCATGGAGGAACTTTAAACTTGTAATTAACTCCCTCCCATATATTTTAATGTAAAATTTAAGGAATTTTGGAGGCCAAGTGTGAAGGCTGCATGGAAGGGCAATTTTTTAGACAACAGATGATGATAGCTCACTTTCAGAGGTTTCCAAAGGACTATGTATATAGCCAATAAATAGAGAGGAATGTATGATATAATCCCATTAAATTTAAATAATTTTTACTTATACTCATCAGTTATAAGATTTTAAAATATGACCAATCATGAAGGTAGTTTTTCTATGTAAAAGGAGGAGTTTCTTACTATTTTTCTTCAAGTCTATGACTTGGATTGACACTTGTTAATCCTATCCTTACATGGTTCAACCCATATAATAATTTCATGCATGGATAATGTATTTTATCATCTTTACAAGTGTCCTTATTACCCTTTAACTTATTTTATCTCTCTCTCTCTCTCTCTCAAACTCTATAAGAATTGTCCATTTTAGCATTATCTTCTATGCTCCACCTGAGTATGGCAAATTCTTACTCATTTGTATACATTTTAATAAATAAAATTACTAATTTTTACCTATTCATGACTATTTATAAGTGAGTTATACATGGATGATGAATATTTCTTAGTGAATACTATGGATTCCTAGCATGTGGTCTCATTCTTTCACCTTGTTCGCAGCTAGAAAACATCTTTTTGAAGGGCATGCAAAGCGTTTTAGGAGATTTAAAATGTTTATTGGGTTAGTATTTTCATTAGTTACATTCAAATCCTCTTGTCTATTCCTCCTATCTTTTCACATCCATCCATTACCTCACAATGTAACATTGATGTGAGAAGATGAAGATTGAAGGAATGTAAGTTTAGCTTGTCTTTTGGTCTTAAGTATAGGATGAAATTGGTTGGAAGTCAGCAAATTTATTTGGTGTATCACCTCCTTATTTTATATTTGATTTCAATTATCTATCACCCTTTTCAGCCCCCAAAGTTGTTAGTAGTAGTATTAGTAGTAGTAGTAGTAGTAGTAGTAGTAGTAGTAGTAGTAGTAGTAGCAGCAGTAGCAGCAACAGTAGTAGTAGTAGTAGTAGTAGTAGTAGTAGTAGTAGTAGTAGTAGTAGTAGTAGTAGCAGCAGCAGCAGCAACAGTAGTAGTAGTAGTAGTAGTAGTAGTAGTAGTAGTAGTAGTAGTAGTAGTAGTAGTAGTAGTAGTAGTATTAGTAGTAGTAGTAGTAGTAGTAGTAGTAGTAGTAGTAGTAGTAGTAGTAGTTAAGTGGTACATTAAGGGAGCTATGCCTATCTAGAGACTCACCTCATTACTCAAGATAAACATAAGGCTAGAGGTGATTATATTGTGCCACTTGGATGAGGAGATATTTTCATCTCCTCAAAGGGTGAAAATCCAAGTGATAATAGTTAAGAAAGTAGATATTTTTTAGGTAGAGTTCAGGGCCACCAAAGTTGAACATGCACATTTACTGGTGTAAGTTAATAGAATACATAGGCCATCTCTTCTAAATATGGGAATCATCAAGCTATATCATATTATTAGTTATAAACACTACCAATATTTAGAGGCAAAAAATGTATATATCCCCACCATCTAGTTCCCAGCTGACTACTTTAGTTCCTTATAATACTTCAACTTTGACCATGCAGCTATCAAATTCAACTAAGCCTTAGTATTATAAGTTTAATTTTATTTGTATATTGCAGAAGAGTTAACTAATGTAACTAAATTCTCTTTTATGTAGCATATTCATGTAATAATTAATTACTTTTATAGGCATGCACATGTTGCATTTTCATATAAGAGCAATTCTATTTTTTGAGACATAGTTGTGATCAATTGTAGTTATACATATAGACCTTTCATCAATTAGAACTCACCTTATAATTATTGAAACTTAACTTTGAGTTTTACATGGATTTAAAGGATGAGGCATCCCCTCCCAAAATTTATTTATATATGTAATCCTTTTGTGTTCAGGGGTTGTAAATTTATCAATATAGGAAGAAGTCTTTTTGTTTATCATGTAACTATGTTGATGCTTTTCCATTATAATTATTTGTAGTTTATTATGTTTTATTTTTTTGGATGTTTGATTTGGTAATTTAAAGTATGCAAAATCTATGGATAATTACTTTATTTTTATTAATGTATGATAATTTAAAATGTGTAATATCTATTAGATAATCAACAAGTATTATTGATCTCATGTAATTATGTAGAATATTTTAACTCTCTAAGTGTGTATAAGTGTTTTCTTGATATATCCTTCTAGGTGTAAGCCATAGTCTCCCTAGATACCTCTTTGATCTAAGATATAATATAGTTAATAAGTGTGTGCAAAATTAACTCTAAATAGTAACAACCTTTAGTTGAGATCCTAGAGTTTACTATATTAGTTCTTCCTTAGATCATCTTGTGTCTTTACATGTGAGTGTGTAATAGATATTAGCTATAAACATTGGTATTAAAATACTTGTCTACAAAGGGACCAACTAAAAAGTAATCCTTTTAAAGACCATAGAGACTTATTATTTACCCTAACTTTATTAATTTTAGAATTACTTTTAACATCAACATAATTTAGAATAAGGTCCATCCATCTAAATAAATTTAGTTTTAAATTTCTTCTAGGTTTCACTCATCCACATATACACTCGATTAAAAACCCACATGCTTAGACTATTCCACCACCCAATTGTTTAACCCATCCTTTCAACTTCTACCTTAGAGTGAAGATCACCTCCATTGAGATCCTCAGATGTTAGAGGTCAACTTGTTAAATTTGGGTTATGAATAAAACTAACATCAATATAAAACATTTGGAATTATAAGGAGGTCCACTCATGTTCCTTCCCTAATAGAGGTTATCCCCTACATTTGATTTAAAATATAGACACACAAGATAGTATCCCAGTTTAGATCACATACCATTCTTTTGGTTTCATCTTTTTCAATACATAAAAGGCCAAGATATGCACTAGTTGTCCCCACCATACCCTAGGTTAGGACACTTCCCCCAGTGAGAAATATCCAACCTATTAATCCCCTTTTTTCTCAACCTTAGCTAGTTATATTTTCCATTATAGTCCCAAGAGATGTACATGATTTATCAAGGAACCCATAGAAGTATCTACCTTCTTTCTCCCCTTCTAAAGGAAGAACAATAGAGGATCGTATCAAGTCTTTCAAATATGATTTAGTACTAATAAATGTCATTGATTAAAATTTTACATGTATTATTTACATATTTACATTATAGGATGTTACTTATGGTTGGTTTCTCAATTTTTAAGATAACTCGATTACTTCATAGAACTCATGTTAAAGAAATTTTCTTGCCCAATTTGGACAAGTTAACAGTCTGAATGTGGTATATTATATTTTCACCAATATGAAGAGGGATCCCAATGATACAATTTAAAATTTTAATGGAAGGTTCCATAAGATATACACTTGGTTAAATGCTACATATAAACCACTAGTAGCATTATCACTTGAAATGTAATAGAAAACCTTGGATCTAATTACCATAGTATTTTTATGAGGAGTTATTTATGATAACACTATATCACTAGCCTATGAATAAGTTATCAACATTTAAAGGAAACCAAATTCATATATACCACAAATTCTTAGCCTTAATGCTAGTTTCCCAACTTTGAATCCCATGTCTCATATCAATCGTAATGTTTTAGAATTTAACTAGACTCAGTTATATACACTTTCCCCTATGATGAAACATACACTAAATCAAACTTATGGTTTCTTTAATAATCATGTAGAGATGAATGGTCATCATTGAAACTAGAATTTCATCCCATCTAGTGTAGACATCTAATTCCTAACACCATTTGTGTTGTAATTATAAATCTTACTCGAATTGCACTCAAATGCACATTTTAGGTCAAAATCCACAAAATGCCCTAAATGGTTATAAATTGTCACTTAAAAGTGCTAGTTTAGGTCAAATTTTATATAAATAAGGAAATGCATTTTATGGGCTAGCTAACTTTGATCAGATCATTTCGAGTCAAAATGACAATTTTGCCATTTAGTGTTTTGGATCACTCTTTTCTTCTAATTCATTTGCACACATAACATAACTTTGTTATTTAGTATTGGAAACACCCTAAATGGGAATACATATCCAATGCATCTAACATCACCATACAATTCCTCTCTAGTCAAGTTATGATCCAGTAATACAACTTTCTAACCATTTTGATTAATTGTGCACCAATTTCCAAAGAATTGCACTAAACTTGATTAAATTTACTTAAGTTAATTAATCCAATTTAAGAGCTTAAGTAATAATTCCATATATATTTTTGAATATCTCATTATTGGAAATTGATTTTGAATATCTGAATCACCTAGTGACATCATCTAAGGGGTGGCATCCATTAAGCCATAAGTGCATAAAATATCAAGATTATAGGTCACCCATGCCTAGTTAATGCCTCCCATGCATCTTTAATGCTTATTTATCTTGAGGATATTTATGAGTTTAATTCCAAATATTAGGATTATCCATGGCCACACATCTCAATCTTGAGATGGACAATCATGGTTTATCCTGACCAATCTCAAAAATCTATAAATAGAGAGGCCATGGACATGAATTTTATGCTTGATTTATGCAAAGCTATTATGCAGAATTGTCTCCACAATCCTTTGCAATAGACCATTAGAATTAGTTGAAAGCTTCATTAATAGGCTAGTTTATTGATTTAGAATCATGAGCCTACATTTTATGGAGTCTTCTTAAGACATTGGAGGATTTTTCCACCTTTGTTGACAAAGATAAGGATGATTGATTAAGGGAGAACATGATTTTGAGCCACATGGGTATGGTGATTCCATTTGGGTAGGTAATATGATGTTTCATTTATTTCATTTATTTCTTGCAACCCCTTGTAACTTTCATAGGAATAGATAGGCTTAGTTAGTTAGTTCCTTCTACATTTTTTATGATTTATGGACTAATGTTCGACTAACTTGCTTTGTAATTCGCTCTACATCTTGGCAGACCTGGTGTGACTAAACGCGTCCCACACATGAAGAAGATCGTTACGAAACTTTAAAATCTTCCTTTGGATCATTAAAACTCTTACAATTTTATTTTCTAACTTTGTTTTTCCATATTTCTTTGTCACAGGTTTACACAGTAACCGAAGTCAGTTAGTAAAACCATCATTAGTTAGATAGCCATCATCGGTCAATATTGGTATAACCAATGTCAGTTAGATAACCATCATTGTTTAATAAGTGTAAATGATGTTAGTTACATAACAGACGTTAGTCACTATATTTTTCTTAAAAATATAAACTCAAGAGCTATATAGGCCATTTTAAAATGCTTGGTTTGGGGTCATACAGACTTTGTTTTGGATTTTTTTTTTAAACCACATGTTTTCTCCTAAATTTTTATAATTTGACATTAGTTTAGCTTCAAGTTTCATATATTTTTCACAAAATTTTAAAAATATATCTAATTTTTTTATAATCTAACATATTTTCTTTTGGGGTGATGCCTTAAGAGTAAATAGATAACTAGCGAATTTGAAGGTTGATAAATCATGTTTTAGAACAATTTTTCATGTTTTAAAATAAATTGGGAATTATTTTGGTGCTTAAAGTAAAATTTAATGTGCTTAAATAAAAAATTTTATCATTAGTTTTCAAAGTTACAACTAAGACCAAGGGGTCAAATGAACACCACCTCATTTTCCATTTGGGCTTAAAAATGAACCCACCTTTCCATATTTTTTATATTTACTTAGTTGTTTAAGTTAGATTTTGTTTGGAAAAAAGAGGGATGTCGAATGTATGCTCTTCCATTTTCCCCCTTTAGGGAACCCTTGGAATCAAAATCTCCATTTCTATTACAAGTAGCCTATTCCAAGGCTTAAAAAGAATGTCATCTAAAGCACTCCCCAAAAACTTCTTAAAGTTTGGGTGATCTTGAAAATGACCCCAAAGTCTTTCTATTTTATGCTTTCTTTATTTTTATACAAATTTGGATTGAGAGGGGGACATCATTACCTCTTGTGAGTTTTTTAGGGAAGCTTTAACTTGGGGTTTCACCTCCTAATATTGACTTCATTTGGCTCCTAATTGGAGTTGTAAATGGGGCGTATCTACATTTAGACATCATACTACACTGAGTAAATAACAAGATGTAGTGGTTGTATAAAAGATTTGACCTTTTTATAACTAGCCAATTTCATGGTCACCCAATTTTTATGCTTATCTTTTGCATCTTTTGACATGAAAGTCATTATTTAATCGATTCTCCTAGAATGATCGAAAACTAATTAGTTTTAGTTAACGCCATTTTGCCATACCCTTTTTAGGATTTGGATGATTATACCTAGTGTATTTTGGTCATTATTTGCTTGGTATGCTTTGAGGCTAAAACCTATTTTTTTATTCATAAGCCATGTCAAAATTATGTATTTGAGTTATGAATGGTAACGTTATGCTTCCCAAATCATGTCAAATCTTTTTTCTCTTTGAGTCTTTGAAACATAAAAATTGACCACATCATTCGAGCATGCTTATGTTGTTAAAATACTCAATTTGTTTCAAGAACTTGTTTAACATTATATCAAAAACCATTTGTTTCAAACCATGTCATGTATACCAGTTGGACATTGTTTATGTGTCATTATGCTATCTACTCTTGTCTAGCTTGTTTGGTCTATTTATAGTCTTCAACATTACATTTTCAATTAACCTTATCAAGTTTGGATCCAAAAATTAATTGATTTATATTTAGGCTTCAATTCATTTGGTTGGTACATAGATCTTTTTATTTTAGGTTGCATAACTTTAGTTAAATGATTACCTAATTTTGAACACTATTGAATGTTTGTTTGTTCGAGTGCCTATCCTCATCATTTTTTGTGACTTTGTTTGGGAAAACATAACCTTTGTTCAAAAACCTTTGATGTTAGACATTTGACATTAGGTTATTTTATGCCAAATCTTGGTACAAACTACTTTTAAAGATGCAACTTCACCCTTTTAACCAAGGTTGAACCTTTTATCTTTTAAACATCATTTTTTAGAGTTTGCAAAACTTTAATTCTTTTTATTTTTTGAGATTTCTTCATTAAATGAAGATATGTCTATCTACACTTATGGTGCAGTAATGGATAATCTAACTTATGATAGAATCACTACACAAAATGACTTTTATGACTTTATTCAAGACCCCTATGGTGACAATATGGTTTTTGAGACAGATTTCTATCCACCTCACCAAAATTAATCATGGGAACATAGTCAAGATCTAACTTATGATCCAACTCATGATTAGAATGATTAGGTTTATTAGGAAGACTTGGTTGCTTTGTCTTGTGTAAGTAATCAGACTCCACAACGTACCAAGATCACCATTTTAGGACATCTTCCTTTAATTTATATGAGCAAACCATAAGAAGCATCCAATAATTATCATTTTAGGACCTCCTCCTTTGGTTTTCACAAGCAACCAAACTAAAAATCATCTATTTGTTACCGTTATTAGCCCATCACTAGTTTTTGATGAACCAATTTTTTTTAATCCCTTCTTCAATAGTATAATTTTTGGAGAGTCCATTATTGAACCAAAAACCATTGTTCTCACTAAACCAAATGTTCCCCACTTTAGAAATTTTGTGTCGATATTTGAGCTTAAAAAAATCTATTACCTCTTCAAAATCCATCTTATGAGGATCAAAATGTGTTCAAAATTGATCTTTTACAACCAATTGTGAACTAGAACCAACATGTTATTATTGAAACAACCATTTGTGAAAAGATAAAATATGATAAGTTACCTATTCATATGTTACCTATTTTTAAAGAGCCTCATCTCCTTGACAATCCAGTCTCAGTAGAGTTATCTCTTGATCTTTTCCCAGTTGTTGAGGAGTCTCACTTTGATAGACACAATTTTGTCAAGACTTCTCTTGAGTGGTTCCCTATTTTTGAGGGGTTCCACTTAGATGAGTTAGTCTATGTTTAACCCTTCCAAGATGAATCAGTTTTTATTGAGCCCATTATGCCATCACATGCCATTATTTGTAAAAAATTTAGCATTGAATAGAACATTATCAAAATAAACATATTAGATAAAGAATAAATATTAGAGTCAGGTTCCATTTTTGAACCAACATTAGATTTAGCATCAAAAATAGAATCAACATCAGTTGTGACATTAGATTCAAAGTCCCTTGCTCTAAAATCAGAGTAAAAAATAGATTATAGTATTGGTTGTTACAACATTGGTTACAATTGCTTGTAGATCAATTCAAATATATTTGTGATCCTTCTACAGTTGTTGAGTATGATTACTTCAACATCGACACAAGTTCTCCTAGTATCTTCTACAAGGATTGTGTTACCTTTTACCATCCTATTATTACCACCCAACATAGCCATTATATTGACATTCCACCTCCCATAAGTGTTGATTAGTACTGACAAAATCACACTTTGTTGAATTGCATCCATGGTGACATATCATTTTTAGAATATCAAGGGAACCAAGACCACATTCATTAAAAAGAAAAATCTCCTAGTGAAACATTTTTAGAGGTGCTAGGGTATAATCAAAGATCAAACTTAGCATCTTTTAGTGACACCTTTTTGAAGGTGCTAGAAGGCAATCAAATTCAAATGCTAATATCTCTTTGTGAAACCTTCTCAAAGGTGCAATGGGATGATCATAATAACTTCACTAGTGAAAACCTCATCGAGGAACCAATAGCTAAGCACAAAAGTTCTTCATTATTAACTGAAGATAATATGAAAGATCAAATCAAAATAACTTCCAATCTAGAACATAATTAGATGGTAGCTACTCTCAAGATAAAATAATAGAACAATCTAATGGTCCTATCGAGAACATCTTTAGAGGTCTTCAAGCCTACCACAACCAAAATTATGTCTAATCTAGCATCAACAACATTACATGTGACTAAAAGTCTTTATTTCCATCTATTTTAATTCATTATACATTCCATTATCATCCACCTATTTATTACCCACTTATCTCATTTATCCTACCATTATTTACCATCATTGGCAACACTTTCCTTTATCGAGGTTATAAGGATACCTTGTCTTGATGTTTGAAGGAAATAGAATAAATGATATATGAAGATCATGAGCACATTATTTATATCCAGATCAAAAATAAGTTCTTAATATAGTAGTTGTTTCAAAAGGGTGTTGGATAACAACTTATATATCTCATCATTTTTGTTGTCTCACATATTGACTAGGACATGCATCTCCCTATTAGCGAGAGCAACATAACCATTTTTTATCTACCATTCACCCATTTATCATTACCACACCTCATCTCCTGGGGACAACCCTATAGCCCCTTTTTAGGAATTATTATACCATTGAGATTCATGAACCATGTCATTTGAGCTACATTGACTTGAGGTCTTTCAGGACTAGGTAGGTAGTACTCAATTTTTATTCAGATTAGTTTGGTCACCCCTTTCCCATGATTTTGACATTTTATGAGCAATTGTTAAGTTTGAACTCTCTCACCATTTTTTGAACAACCTAAGCCAATGCTCTCACCATTTTGTGATCAATCTGATCTCGTCATTTCTTGGGGAAACCTTTGTTGCCATTGTATCTAATTTGATTTTGATCATTTCATTATACCATTTATTTACTACTGACCAAGGCTTATTTTTAGTCATTATGTTTATCCCATTTTCATCTTGGTACCTTTTTTCATCTTGCACTAGGATTCTAATCCAGTTTCAATTGTTTTTGAATTCAGTGTTGAAGGATAGTCTATGAACATAGTTTGACATTTGATATGGAAAGTTATCTTTCATCTATAATCTTATTTGGTATCATTGATTATAACCACCTATGGGAAAATTAGTATTATTTTGGTACCCCTGATTATAACCACCTTTGATAAAATCAGTATTATGGCATTATTTCTTAATTATAACTACCTATTAGAAAATTAGGTACAATGCCTTTCTATCATGCATTACCACATCATCTAGTCATTATTATTATTATTATCATTTATCTTATCATTCACCTTTGTTTGTGAGATTATTGTGACCTAGTCAATTTTTCATCACCTTTTGTGTGGATATAATTACTATGACTTTGGATTATTTTGGGGTTATATAGGCCATGTTCAATTCATGTCAAGGAAAACTCAGTCCCTCTTATCATACGCTCTCTTCATATTGTGAGCATTTTAATTTGGTACGCTCTCACCATTTTATGAGATGGACTATTTTGTATCTCTTAATCCTCAATCGAGTTGAGATACTTAGAAAATTCCAAAAACATTCATAAAACCATTCAAAAACTCAAAAACATTTTGTGTGTTTATTTGATTATTGTTTGTTATCTGTCTTTTGTTTTCCTATTTGGTCTTGCTTCTTTAATTTATTTTTTCCAGGTACATCTTGATGGTCCACATGGATCTTGATTATTTATATCTTGGTCTCATGTCGTTAAGATGTTCTTACCTTTTTTTTTAAACATATTTGTTCTTACTTAAGTCTTTATTGATCATATCTTGATTTCAACCTAGGTTCATTTATGTTTATCTTTTTCTTTATCTTTACTATTTTATTTAAATTTAAATTTCTATAACTCTGGTTTTGGTCATTATTTTACCATTATCCATAGTTATAGATATTCACATTTGAACTAGCTCAGTGCAATTGAAATCTTATGTCATTTTAAGTTATTCATACTTGTGATGCCTAATTTATTTTGCTATAACAAGCACTTTGTGCTCAGGTCCCAATGTCTTAACGTCAATATCAAATCTAATGAATGATTCTCAAGAACACTTCACAAAACCTAGGCTCATGATATGAAAATAGGATTATAAGTAACATGCATTTAGGCTTCTTTCTCTATGCTTAGATGTGCATCTCTTTGCATACATTGTGAGTCTAATCAATTCTTGGTCATTTTTCATCATTCCTTATTCCATTATCTCCCAAACTTGGGTGAACTACATTGGCATAAAGTTCATGTTAGAACATGAGTCCATGGAACTATGTAGGTAATGCTCAATTTATATTAAGGTTAGATCAAATATATTCATTCTTATTTTCATCTCTCTCATCACTTTGTGCATTCTCATATGCTTGATTTTATATGGCTTTCTAAGCCATTACACCATTGCATTTACATTTGTGCCCACTCACTTTAACCTATATTTTTGGTTATATCCTTGAGCTATTTTTGCTTTCCAATTACTCATGTTGGGGCCCAAAATTTGAACCATGTACAAATCAAATTATCTCTATAGGGGAAAAATCATTCTTTATTCTTTATCAATGATCAAAATTTGCCCTACTAGGGTAAAACTATTTTATCATGATCACATTTACTCTACTGGAGTACTTCTTATTATCGTCTCTTTAGAGACCCTATTCTATTGGTGCTTCCCTTCTTGAAGTAAAATGCTCTCTCTTTTCCTCTAATTCCAAGATCTCCAAACTAATGTCCATGATGACAATATTTTAGTGTGAAACTTGTCTCAGGATTGATTAATGTTGCAAGCACACAACTTGTACTCTCAAATTGGGTATGTTTATAATGTGTCCCTTATATTTATGGATTATATCTTTCCCATTCCCCCCATCTCTGGGGCCTATTATACCTCTCATTATATTTTAGTCATTGATGGAAATCACATGTGAAAAAATTAGCTTGTTTGGATGTGATCTATTTCATGGGTTAATCTCTTATTTTTTCTATCTTTCCAAGAGTCCATCCTTTTCTTCCATCCTAGTATGGCCTCTTGAGGGGGAATCATGGGTCTATTCTAATTTCTTATTGAAAAATATTTTCTTTGAAAGACTTTGTTTCACCTAAATTTCTTGATACACCTTCTCAAATAGGGGGAAAATGTAGACATCTAATTCTTAACACCATTTGTGCTTAAAATGTCAATTTTACTCGAATTGCACTCAAATGCACATTTTAGGTCAAAATCCATAAAACACCCTAAATGGTTTGAACTTGTCACTTACAAGTCCCATTTTAGGTCAAAGTATCCCTAAATAGGGTGATACATTTTATGGGCCAGCTAACTTTGATCAGATCATTTTGAGTCAAAATGACAATTTTGCCATTTAGTGCTCTAGATCACTCTTTTCTTCTAATTCATTGGTACACATCACATACCTTTATTATTTGGTGTTGGTAACATCCTAAATGGGAATATAACACCAACACATCAAACATCACCATCCATTTCCTCTCTAGTGAAATTATGATCCAGTAATATGACTTTCTGACCATTTTGATTAATTATGCACCAGTTTCCAAAGAATTGCATTAAACTTGATTAAACATACTTAAGATAATTAATAAAATTTAAGAGCTTATGTAAGAATTCCATACATCATTTTAAATATCTCATTATTGGAAATTGATTTTGAATATCTACATCACCTAGTGACATCATCTATGAGATGGCATCCATCAAGCCATAAGTGCATAAAATATCAAAATTATGGGTCACCCATGCCTAGTTAATGCCTCCCATGCCTCTTTAATGATTATTTATCTTGAGGATATTTATGATTTTAATTCCAAATATTAGGATTATCCATGGCCACACATCTCAATCTTGAGATGGACAGTCATGGTTGATCTTGACCAATCTCAAAAATATATAAATAGAGAAGCCATGGACATGAATTTTAATCTTGATCTATGCAAAGTTATTATGCAGAATTGTCTATTCAATATTTTGAAATAGACCATTATAATTAGTTACAAGATTAATTTATAGTCTAATTTAGTGATTTGGAATCATGAGCCTAGGTTTTATGGAGTGCTCTTTAGACATTGGAGGAGTTTACCACCTTTGTTCACAAAGACACGGATGCTTGATCAAGGGAGAACATGATTTTGAGGCACATGGGTATGGTGAATCCATTTGGGTAGGTAATATGATGTTTGATTTTTTTCATTTGTTTCTTTCTATCCTTTACAATTCTCATAGGAATAGATAAGCTTAGTTAGTTAGTTCGTTATGAATTTTTCATGATTTATGGACTAATGTTTGACTAACTTGTTTTGTAATCCTCTCTACATCTTGACATGCCTGATGGGACTAAATGCATCCCACACATGAAGAAGATAATTATGTAACTTTAAAATCTTCATTTAGATCATTAAAACTCTTACAATTTGATTTTATAACTTTGTTTTTCTATTTTTCTTTGTCAGAGGTTTACATAGTAACCGATGTCGATTAGTAAAACTGTCATCAGTTGGATAACCATTGTCGATCACTATTGGTATAACCGATGTCAGTTAGATAACCATCTTTGGTCAGTAAGTGTAATCAATTTTAGTTATATAACTGACATTTGTCACTATGTTTTTCTTAAAAACACAAACATGAGATCTAAATAAGCCATTTTAAAATGCTTGGTTTGGGGTCACATAGACTCTATTTTGGATGGGTTTTTTTTAAACCATGTGTTTTCTCCTAAATTTTTAGAATTTGATATTAGTTTAGCTTCAAGTTTCATAGATTATTTAAAAAAATTGAAAAATATATTTAAAATATTTCTAATCTAATATATTTGATTTTGGGGTGATGCCTTAAGGGTAGACAAGTAACTAATAGATTTCAAGGTTGATAAATCATGTTTTAGAACATATTTTGTTTGTTTTAAAATGAATTAAGAACATTATTTTGGTGCTTAAAGTAACATTTAAGGTGATAAAATAAGTGTTTTTAGTATTAGTTTTCAAAGTTATAACTAAGACCAAGGGGTCAAATGAACACCACCTCATTTTCCAGTTGGGCTTACAAATGAACTCATCTTTCCAAGTTTTTTGTATTTATTTAGTTGTTTAAGTTAGATTTTGTTTGGAAAAAAGAGGGATGACACATGTATGCTCTTAAATTTTTCCCCTTTAGGGAACCTTTGGAATCAAAAGTGTCATTCTCATTACAAGTAGCCTAATCCAAGGCTTAGAAAGAATGTCATCTAAAGCTCTCCCAAAAACTTGTTAAAGTTTGGGTGATCTTGAAAATGACCCTAAAGTCTTTCTATTTTATGCTTTCTTTATTTTTATGCAAACTTGGCTTGTAAGGGGGATGTCATTACCTCTCATGAGTTCTTTAGGGAAGCTTTAACCTAGGGTTTCACCTCCTAGCATTGAATTCATTTGGCTCTTAATTAGAGTTGTACATGGGATGTATCTGCATTTGGACATTGTATTACACTAACTGAATAGTAGGATGTAGTGGTTGTAAAAAGGACTAGACCTTTTTACAACTAGCCAATGTCATGGTCACCTAATTTTTGTGATTGTATTTTACATTATTTGATGTGAAATTCATTATGTAATTTATTCCCCTAGAAATATTGAAAACTAATTAGTTTTAGTCAACCCCATTTTTCCATACCCTTGCTAGGATTTGGATAATTATACTTAGTGTATTTTGGTAATTGTTTATTTGGTATGCTTTGAGGCTAAAACTTGTTTGTTTATTTATAATTCATGTCAAAATTATGTATTTGAGTTAAGAAGGGTAGCATTATGCTACCCAAATCATGTTAAATCTTGTTTGCCTTTGAGTCTTTGAAACATAACAATTGACCACATCATTCGAGCATGCTTACACCATTAGGATACTAAATTTATTTCAAGAACTTATTTACCATTGTATCAAAAACCATTTGTTTCAAACCATGTCATGTATACCATTTGGACATTGTTTATGCATCGTTATGTTATCTGCTCTTGTCTAGCTTGTTTGGTCCAATATTAGTCTTCAACATTGCATTTTCAATTAACCTTGTCAAGTTTGGATCTAAACATTGATTGATTTTTGTTTAGGCCTCAATTCATTGGGTTGGTACATAGATATTTTTCTTTTGGCTTGCATAGCTTCAGTTAAATGATTACCCAATTTGGAACATTATTGATTATTTGTTTGTTCAAATGCCTATCCTCATCATTTTTTATGACTTTGTTTGGGAAAACAAAACATTTCTTCAAAAACCTTTGATGTTAGACATTTGACATTAGGTCATTTTATGCCAAATCTTGGCACAAACTACTTTTGAGATGGAGATTTACCCTTTCAACCAATGTTGAAAATTTTGTCATTTAAACATCACTTTTCAAAGTTTGTAGAAATTTAAGTCTTTCTATTTTTGGATCTTTCTTCATTAAATGTAGATATGTCTAGCTACACTTATGGTGCAGTCGTGGATAATCTAACTTATGATAGAATGGCCATAAAAAATGACTTTTATGACTTTAGTCAAGACCCCTATGGTGATAATATAGTTTGTGAGACATATTTCTATCAACCTCAAAAAAATCAGTCATGGGAATGCAATCAAGATCTAACTTATGATCCAACTCATGATTGGAATGATTGGATTTATTAGGAAGACGTAGATGCTTTTGCTTGTGTAAGTAATCAAACTTTACAACATACCAAGGTCACCATTTTAGAACCTCCTCCTTTGGTTTGCATGAGTAACCAAACTAAGAATATTTTAGTCATTACCATTTTAGGACCTCTTCCTTTGGTTTGCACAAGCAACCAAACTAAGAAGTGTTTAGTTGTTACCATTCTTGGTGTATCACTAGTTTTTAATGAACCTATTTTTGAAGAACTTCCATTTGATGAACCAATTATTTTTTATCCCTTCTTCAATAGTCTAATCTTTGGAGAGTCCATTATTGAATAACAAACCATTGTTCTTTCTAAACCAGATGTTCCCCACTTTATAAATTTTGTGCCAATCTTTGAGCCTAAAAAAGAATCATTACCTATTCAAAATCCATCTTATGAGGATCAAAATGTGTTCAAAATTGATCTTTTACAACCAATTGTGAACAAAAACCAACATGTTATTATTGAAACACCCATTTGTGATAAGATAAAATATGATAAGTTAACTATTCATATGTTACCTATTTTTAAAGAGACTCATCTCCTTGACAAGCCAGTCTTGGTAGAGTTGTCTCTTGATCTTTTCCCACTCATTGAGGTGTCTCACTTTGACAGACATGATTTTATCAAGATGTCCCTTGAGTGGTTCCCTCTTTTTGAGGGCTTCACTTAGATGAGTTAGTCTATGTTAAACCCTTCCAAGATGAAATTTTTTTTATTGAGACCATTATGCCATCATAGACCATTAATTCTCAAAAATTTAGCATTGAACAAAAAATTATCAAAACAACCATATCAAATGAAGAATCGATATTAGAGTAAGGTTCCATTTTTGAATCAACATTGGATTTAGCATTAAAAATAGAATCAATATCAATTGAAAAATTGGACTTAGAGTCTCTTGATTTAGAATCAAAGTCAAAAATAGATTATAGAATTGGTTGTTACAACATTGGTTATAGTTGCCTTGCAAATTAATTTGAATATATTTTTGATCCTTCTATATTTTTTGAGGATGATTAATTCAACATCGACACAAGTTTTCCTAGTATATTCTACAAATATTTTGGTACACTTAACCATCCCATTATTACTACCCAACATAGCCATTATATTGACACTCCACCTCCCATAAGTGTTGATCAAGATTGACAAAATCACACTTTATTGAACTGCATCCATGGTGACATGTCATTTGTAGAATATCAGGGGAACCAAGACCACATTCATTTAGAAGAAGAATAATCTCCTAGTGAAACCTTTTTGGATGTGCTAGGGGATAATCAAAGATCAAAATTAGCATCTTTTAGTGACATCTTTTTAAAGGTCCTAGAATACAATCAAATTCAAATGTTAACATCTCTTTGTGAAACCTTCTTAGAGGATCTATGAGATGATCAGAATAAATTCATTGGTAAAAACCTCATTGAGGCACCAATAGCTGAGCACAAAATTTATTCATTATTTACTGAAGATAATATCAAACCTCAAATCAAAATATCTTCCAATATATAGCACAATCAAATGGTAGATACTCTCAAGATCAAGCATTAGAACAATCTAATGGTCCTATTGAGAGAATCTTTATACGTCTTCAACCCTACCACAACTAAAATTATGTCAAATCTGTCATCAAAAACATTATGTGTGATTGAAAGTCTCAATCTCCATTTATTTTTGATTCATTATACATTCCATTATCACCCACCTATTTATTACCCACTTATCTCATTTATCCTACCATTATTTACCATCACTAGTAGCACTTTCCTTTATTTAGGTTATAATGATATCTTGTCTCAACATTTGAAGGAAATAGAATCAATGATCTATGAAGATCATGAACACATTATTGAGATCTAGATTAGAACCAAGTTTTTAACAAAGTAGTTATTTTGAAAGGGTGTTGGATAGCAACTTATATAGCTGATCATTTTTGTTGTCTCACATATTGACTAAGACATGCAACTCTCTATCAATAAGAGCAAAAAAACCATTTTTCATCTACCATTCACCCATTTTCCATCACCATGCCTCATCTCTTAGGGACAACCCTATAGCCCCTTTTTAGGTATTATTATACCATTGAGATCCATGAACCATGTTGTTTGAACTACATTGACTTGAGGTCCTTCAGGACTATGTAGGTAGTGCTCAATTTTTAATTGAGGTCTGCTCAGTCACCCCTTTCCCATGCTCTCACTATTTTGTGAGAAATTATTAATTTTGAATGCTCTCACCATTTTTTGAGCAACCTAAGCTAATGATCTCAATGTTTTGTGAGAAATCTGATCCAGTCATTGCTTGGTGGTAACTTTGTTTCCACTATATCCAATTTTATTTTGATCATTTCATTATACCATTTTTATCATATCATTTCTTTACTATTGACCAGGGCTTATTTTTAGTCATCCTATTAATCCCATTTTGATCTTATCCTTTGGTTCATCTTGCACCTTTTACAGGGGGATTTTGATCCAGTTTCAATAGTTTTTGAATTTAGTGTTGAAGGATAGTCTATGAACATAGTGTGATATTTGATATGGCAAGTTATCTTTCATCTATAATCTTATTTGGTATCACTGATTATAACCACCTATGGGTAAATTAGTATTATTTTGGTACCCTTGATTATAACCACCTTTGGGAAAATCAATATTATTATATTTTTTCCTAATTATAACTACCTATGGGAAAAATAAGGTATAATGCCTTTTTATCATGCATTGTCACATCATCTAGTCATTAATATTATCATTTATCTTGTTGTTCACCTTTATTTGTGAACTTTTTATGACCTAGTCAATTTTTCATCACCTTTTGTGTGGATTGAATTACTATGACTTGGGATTATATTGGGGTTATATAGGCCATGATCATTCACATCAAGGTCAAATTAGTCCCTCTTATCATACACTCTCATTGTATTGTGAGCATTTTCAGTTGGTGTGCTCTCACCATTTCACGAGTTTGTTAAGCATAGGATATACTGAGAGGGGGGGTGAATCAGTATATCATAAATCTTATAAAACTTTCCTTTAACCAAATTCCACTTAATCAAACATTCAAGATATGTAATAAAATTCAAATAATAAACACCACACAAGATAGAGAGAGACACCAGATATAATGTGGAAACCCAATGTGGGAAAAACCATAGAGAACAATCTCAAGTATATGAATGAGCACCAAAACAAAAAATATTCACAAGCCAAGCTTGCATTAGCACCATACCCCTTTGTCGAGCACCACCCCAGATACTATTCATGAGCACCAACCCATAAGAGCACCACACCCCTTTGCCGAGCACCAACCCAGCAACAATTCATGAGCACCAACCCACAAGAGCAACAACCCCTTTGCCGAGCACCAACCCAACAACAATTCATGAGCACCAACCAACAGAAGCACCAACCCCTTTTTTGGGCACCAACCCAACAACATTTTGTGAGCACCAACCCATAGGAGCACCAACCCCTTTGTGTATACCACACACCTATCTCTCAATATTGCTATCTCAAAAAATGATAGACAATACAACATCTCTTTCCTCTCTCTCAACTTTGCTCTTCTCAACTAGATATAAAAAATACAAATCATATTCATCTTTCACAATTGCTCTTCTAAGCTAGATATTACAATATCAAATCAACCTCTATCTCTCATATTTACAAATGGCTTCTCAAGCCTTTATTTATAACTTTCCAAATGACCTTTGGCCTTCCCCCTTTGTGACCCTTCAATCCTCATGGAAAATGGTGCCAAACTTGTATGACCCTTCATATTCAAGCCTTTGAAAAGTCATGTGGTGACCCTTCATGACCAAAAATGTCTTTCCCACTTTTGTCCTTATCTTTGGTGACTTTTTGTATTCCTCAAAGTGTCCCTTCATGATAAATTGCACCCTTATTCTTTTGTCTTCACTTGGTGACTCTTGGTATTCCCCAAGATGAATCTTCATGGGAAAATGTGTCCCATCCTTCTTTTGTCTTTACCCTGTGGCTCTTCAACTTCTCCATGGGCCCTTCTTTTGTCTCATATACAACCAAAAAAATATTCGTTAATATTAAATAAATATTATCTCATATTAGCCAAGATATATTTATTATAAACAACATTAAATGCAATGGGGCCTTTATCACCAATAATGCTAGACCTTTGACATCAATGACAATATTTCCAACAATCTCCCCCTTGTCATTGATGGCAACCTCAATCCTAAAACTGCCACATCTTATCACCTACACATTCTGTCATCTAAAAACATACAGTAACTCCCCCTTATTGTAGCAACCTATACCTATTCCTTGTAACTATTTTCTACACCTATACCTATACCTTTTATTCTCCCCCTTTGACATCAATGGCAAAAGGCCTACCTGGAGCTAACACTTAGCTCCCCCTCAACTAATGCTAAACATCAATGGCAAGAAGTAATAGAAATTACTCCCAACTCATCTCACTGATCTTTGAATGTATCCTTTGATCATGCCTTTGAGAAGATATCTGACAATACATACACATTATTCCCTATCCTTTGAGCATCTGCAATCAACTCATTTGAATGTCTTCTTCTAATCTCACAACCTTCTTTATGAAACTTTAATGTATATCCTTAATCACATATTTGACTAACACTCAACAGATTATGCTTAAGACATTTTACATATAAAACATTCTTAGTCTTAGTTCTACAATAATCCAAACTCAAAGTACCTTTTCTAGGTATCCTGGTAGTGGTTTTATCTCTGAATCTCACTGTACCACCATTGATCTTCTTTAGAGATATGAATTTAATTTTATCTCTTGTCATATGCCTCGAATATCCACTATCAATTAACCATGGCTGATCTTTACCTCTTACATGCAGGGCTGTCTGAACCATCATAGAATCTTCATGTTATTTCTTTTGCCATGAACATGTATGAACCTTCTTTTTGATGAATGGTGCTTTGAAACTCTGATCCTTCTTCATTGAATCTACATGAGTATCCTTCTCCTTCTTTCTAAAACTATTAGCTCTTTTTCAAATTTCTAATTTCTCGTGACCATAATCATTTGAAACACTTTAAAACTTTAAAACACTGCATATGCAAGAATCATTCTAATAGCCTCAAACCTTAATACTGATGCAAAATTTTCTTCAAAAATCTATTCCCTCAAAAGATATATAAATTAATCTGCCAACTCACCTTCTTGTCATGCAACATAACCAAGACCAAATAGCATCCACCATGCTTCAATTTTTCTTAAAAGTGTCTCCTTAAAGACTATAAGAGACATCCCACACAATAGGGTTCTAGAAATAAATCTCAGGAGATTCCCATATCTCCTCTGTTTCTTCCTTTATCTTCTTGTGTTTTTCTTTTAGAATCCATTTAAGCATGTCCAACCGTTTTGACTTACTAAACTTATCATTTATGATGTTTTTATTTTTCTCAACTTTTGAAACTATCTTATCTTGACAAAGCTCATGCTCAAATGTAATAAGAGATTCTGCACAATCCTTCTTATCTAATTATTTATCTACTATAACAAGTAATTCATTTTCATTCTTGAACTCAACCTGATGAACCTTTACTATTTTAGGTCTCCAAACCTTAATTTTACTCTTCTCATATCTTTTAGGGGCTCTGTAACCTTTGACATACTTTGAAGATCTCTTTACTTGTTTTGGACATAATTTAGCAATATGGCCAATTATATGACAACAAAAGCAAACAATATTTCTCATACCTTTTTCTTGAATGTGACTGAGATCTCCATTTGACTGATTGCTTCTCCTCATATAGTCTCTTGCCCTATGACCAACATGATTACAAACAAAACAATGACCATGAAAAGAATTTGAAAACTTAAAAGCATTGGGCTGCCTGATCGAATTCTTTGATTTGCCTTCAAAACTTGCATCCTTCTTTCCTTGGACCAATATTTCATGATTTTTCTCAACCTTGATTATAAACTTCTCATGATTATCCTTTAAATAACCTAACTCATCCTTCAATTGATTACACTCTTCTTCTTTTGATGTTAAAATTGAATTTGTAACCTTTAACCGATTCTTAAGATCTTGAATAAATATCTTATTTTCTTTTACTTCTATAACCAACTTAGAATCCAAGATACACACATTTTCCTTAAGAGCCTCAACCACTGATTTCAACTCTTTATTCTCCTTTTTTAGCTGCTTGGTCATCTTATGTTTTTCTTTGATCTACCTTCAAGTTGTTAAACCCTTTCTGAAGGAACCTGCTTTGATACCAATTGTTAAGCATGGGATATACTGAGAGGCAGGGGGATGAATTAGTATATCATATATCTTATACAAATTTCCTTTAATGAAATTCCACTTAATCAAACATTTAAGATATGCAATAAAACTCAAACAATAAACACCACACAGGATAGAGAGAGACACCAGATATAACGTGGAAATGCAATGTGGGAAAAACCATGGAGATCAATCTCAAGTATATGAATGAGCACTAACCCAAAAAATATTCACAAGCCAAGCTTACAAGAGCACCATACCCCTTTGCTGAGCACCACCCCAAATAATATTCATGAGCACCAACCCATAGGAGCACCACACCCCTTTATCAAGCACCAACCCAACAAAAATTTGTGAGCACCAATCCATAAGAGCACCAACCCCTTTGTCAAGCACCAACCCAGCAACAATTCATGAGCACTAACCCATAAGAGCACCAACCCCTTTGCTGAGCACCAACCCACAAGAGTGTTGGGTGAATATTTTGTCAGCCAGCTAACTAGTGACTAAAATAGTTCCTATCACCATAACATAGGGAGATTGGTCATCCAATGTTGTAGGTTTACCACATCCAAAGGGGAAAAATCTCTCCTCTCATCAAAGGGAGGTTCCCTATTAAATATGCAGAGGCTATATACTATATATATAAGAAGAAATTAAGACACAGGGGTGGAATGAACCATCCATCTCTCTTTCTTCAGAGATGATGCTAACAAATAGAGGAGAAATCATGGGTGATTGGTGAAGTCACTTCTCTTCTTTTAGAGATAACATTCAGCCAAGAGCCAGATCCCTTCCTAGATAGTAGAAATCTTGGTGAAGTGATATAAGGCACTTCTCTTCTTTCATAAGTGCTTGTTCTTGCAAACAATAGGACTCTTTCTGGTAATAAGTGACTGGTAATTGGGTCCAAAGTAACTAGCAATCTAAGATGTAGCTCAAAGTATCCACCTTTACTACCCTAGAGTGAAATATGAAGAACAATGGGGGCACAAAGTCATCCCAAGGTCCTTTACATAGGAAACAAAAAATAAACACACATTGAAGGCAACTATGATAGCACAAAGTCTAAAAGTAGCTGGCTTCAGGATACCTTCCTGATTACTTCCACTATTTCTGCTTCTTAGATCAAATAAACAAGAATGGTCCTAAGAAATAGACATAAGAACAATTTCCTAAAATAGCACAAGCTATAACAGCACAAAGTCTACAAGTCACTTGCTTTCTCATTCAAATAAAATAATATGAACTATAATCTGAGCTCAAAGTCTTAGTAATGCCTTTCAATTTGGCTAGATTTTCACTTCTAGTAAGGGGAAGATCTCCTTAAAACAATAAAAGAGATTACAATATATAGGCACCAAGCAAAGCTTGACGCTCTCTCCCATGAGATGGCCCATGTTGCAGTCATTGCCTTCAATGTGTTATCAGTTTTGTCTAGAGGGACCATGCTTGGAATAGTGCATTTCTTTAATTATGGCATGTCCATTCATCTAATATGTTTCCCCCTGGGTCTGAATCTTTTAGTTTGTCCCCTCTAACGTCTGCGTAGCTATCCATTTTGTCTTTACTCCAAAGGAGACTAACAGGTCATGTCTTCAGTGTTTGCAAACCAAAATATTTGCTTATGGACTATTCCACCTACTAAAATTACTTTTGCATAGATATTTTGGGTTTTTCCCTCTTTCGACTTTTATCTTTTCTAGCTTTGTCTCTTCCCAAAATTTAAGCTCTCAAGGCTATGTTCCTAGTTTTACTAGCTCTTTATGCTCCTCTCAATAGTTCTTCTTTTTGGCCTTGGTCTTAAATCCTTTGAATGCATTCAGGTCTGCACTTAAACCTTCAAGGATCAATGGCTATTTCATTTTTGCAACTTTGTCATCTGTGAGCATGTCACTTTCCTCAAAAATTCCTTCAACTTTGTCATTTGATCTTTCTCAAAGGGGACCTACCCTTCAGGGCCTTGAGAAATAGTCTACTTTGGGTCGGGAAGAGCCCCTCGCAAGGGTATCTACCCTTCAGGTGGTCTTCAAATGGCCTTCCAGCTTCTTTCTTCTGACAGGCTTTATCTTTTATTTCCTTTAGACAAAATGTCTGAAGGAATTCCTTCAGGCAATTTGTCTGAAGGAAATCTTCCTTGCCTTGTCTTTCCACTGGGCTTTGCTTTGTTTTTAAAGCAAATTCCTTCAGACAAATTGTCTGAAGGATTTCACTTTGTCCTTTGCCTTGTTCATTTTCTTGAAGGAATTCACTTTGTTTATTTTTGCTCACTACCCTCTGCAAGGGTTCTAGGCCTTGGTTCGCCACCCTCTACAAGGGCACTTATTCCTTTGGCTTTGGGGCAGACCCTTGAACCTACCAATTGAACCAACTGATTGAACCAACTTTGGTTCAATGGTTCAATTGGTTCAATCCCTTTATTTGGCTAAGTTATTTATTTGCTAGAACTAATTGCACATTGAACCTTTGAACCATTAAACTCATTAAACCTTTGAACCAAAATGGTTCAATGGTTTAATGGTTCAAGCCTTCTTCTCTTTGATAAGTGTTTTAAAGCCATTGAACCTTGAAGCGGTTGAACTTGGAACCTTGAAAAATGCACTTAACTCTTGCTGATGACATTGAACCTTTGAACCCATTGACCCGTTGAACCAAAATGGTTCAAGGTTCAACAGTTCAATGGTTTAATGGTTTGATCCTTGCTTAGAAGCTTGCCGATGGACATTTTGGTTGAACCTTGTCATTGAACCAACCTTGAAATCACCTAAGTGTTGAGAGTTTTTTCTTTCTTGCAAAGTCCATAGGAATCAACCTATGAAGTTTGTAGTTTTCTATAAGTTTTCTCTCAAGCCTTGAAAGAGTCTGTAGAAATGAGCCTGTAGAGTCTGTAGTTTTAAGCCTACAGAGTCCATAGATTTCTTCCTATAGAGTCTGTAGATTCAAGCCTGTAGAGTCTATAGATTCAATCTTGTAGAGTCTATAGATTTCTAGAAAAGCTTTGAAAAATGAAGAACCCAAATGCTCAGAATAATTTTTTGAAAAGGGGAGACATGATTTTTGGTCTATGCAGGGCCAAAATAGTCTGTAGGTTGTCCCAAAAATGAGTGACATTTTTTAGGGACAATAGCTGGCTCCAGTTGGGGAACTTCCTTCAGTTGAAAACTTGAAATATCTGAGGGGAGTATAAACTAGAATCTCCAGTGCCTTGAATTATGCCATTGGGCTACAGAGTCATGCTACCCAGAAAGAAAGGCTCCAAAAAATAAAAATGAAAAACACAAAATAAAACTAAAGACTATACATATGTACAAGTGAACTTATTTGGTCTTCAAGAATTGAAGTACTTTAGACACTGCTCATTATGGGATGAAGAAAATGGGATGTTATCTTGATAAACTAGCAAGAAACCATTTTGTCCCCATAAACGGTGATGGGCGAATGGAACTCTCCACCAGGAAACTAATTTTTTGCATTTTCTTCTTTGCTCTTTTCTCTTCTTGCCTCATGGTGGGACGTGGTCTTCTCTTTGAAAATTGTAACTCCTTGCTCTCTTGGTGAAGAGTTGATTTTGCTAACTTTGGAGTATGATAGTGTGGTCCACCACCATAACTTGTTGTTCTATTGGTCCAGTCCAGCACATGTTTTGATTGTTAGCATCAAACTCCTGACAAACCATCATCTCAGCATCTCCTTTGGTGTGAAGGAGTTTGATATCTTCATCTCGAGTAGTCTTTAATTCGAGTAATAGAGATTCACATCTAGCTATGTTGGTGTTGCTGAACTAAAACTTGCATGAAGAAAAAACATCTCCTTAAGGAGATATCAACACAATCCCAACTCCAACATTAGTGGAAGAATCACTGCCATCATATTCTAAGATCCAAGCATCATCAAAAGCTGATCTTCTATCAAATTTATCTTCATTGGAGATGGAATATCCTTCATTTGTAATGCACCCTACCAATTCTTCTGATGCCTTTTTTGGATCAAATCCTAGATTTCTAGCCATAGGACTTTAATCAATTGAGACATGAGCATCCTCTATGGTCAAAGAGTAATTACCCCTATCTAAAGGCTCAAAAAAAATTTGAATAGCAGGGGCTAACATTTGGGTGACCACAATCTTAACCTCAGACAGGTCCACACCTAGCTCTTCACCAATGTTTAACTGCTCAAGATTGGCTTTCAGGGATTTAAACTCAGTCATTTGAATTTTGGATTTCTTGACATGATCAATCATGTCAAATGACAGAGATGGACTTAGAAGAGAGGATGGGAGTTCATCCTTTTGGTTTTTGGGAGGGGGAGGACTGATCTGTGAAGTTGAAGTAGAAGGTGCAGAGATGTTTTATGTACTAACATTCTTGGCAATCACTAGGTCCTTTGATTAGCAAGGCAAAGTGGTTCCCCACTTAGCAATTAGAATTACAGGTTGAGTTCATTCCTCTATTATTTATTTATTAGCTTACTGGTCTAACTGATTCTCAAGTTGGGTGAATACTGCATATGATCCCTCATCTGCTTCACCTTCAATTTTGGGTTCATCTTGGCAATTCAAGAAACTGATGTGGGAGTCGCCAGCTAATTCTTCTTGATCCTCCATGAAGAGACCAACATCATCTTCTTGCTTGAACTCAGGTTGGAAATAGGAAACATGTTCTATTTCTAGATATCCCACTATTGAGTTAGTTGGAGGTGCTTCAAAGGCAAGGTTCCTCTATGGAGGAGGAAGATGATTTGGTTTCCCTTGACTTATGGCAGTGTTGCCTTGATATGGTGGATTGGGGAATGTCTTCCTTGGTGTATCTTTATATAGAGGAGCAAAAGACATACCTTGTGCCATTTGCCTTTTCAAGGCTAGAAATTCATTTTCCAGCTTTTGTACCATTAGGTCAATGGTGGATGTGGGTGAGTATTCAAAAGATGAAGAGGGTTTACCTCTGTTAGGATCTCTACTTATCTTTTCTACCAAGATAAGGTCATCTTCTAGCTCAGTAGCCAAGTCTTGAGCAGCCTCAAGGTCTATGTGTCTAGCCTATTTCAATAAAAAACTCACTTCAGGCAGCTGTGAGTTGATGAAGAAGCATTTGAGACTCTGAGGTGTCAGTTGGGTGAATATGGGAATCCTGTGCCTCAACTTGTTAAACCTAGCAATAAAATCCCTCATTGGCTCATGAGGTTCCTTCTTCATCTGAGTGAGTTGGGCCAGAAAAGCATGTGCATCCTCTTTAGGCTTGAACCTAGCTTCAAACTTGGCTTTGAGTGTATCCCAGTTAGTCACTGATTCAGCTTACAGATGGTAGAACTAGTTTGTAGCAGCACCTTATAGTGTCTCCATGAATAGCCTGACCGCTATGTCTTCAAATTCCACCCCTATTACACCATAGGCTATGCTAAAATCTACCATGTGTTCATCAAGATGAACCTTCCCATCACCAAATAATTTGGGGAAATTCTTTCTTGAACTACGTGGAAGTTCATGTAGAGGTGGAGTCAAGTTGAGTGGGCCAAAAGAGTTACCCCAGGGGCCTCAAACTACCATGATTTAATTATGAAAAACAGGGATAACAAATCTAGGTGGAGTGGCTAGATTGTAGAACAAAAATGGAAAAGAACTGGCCCTACTTTAGATTGAGGCTTGAGGCTTCAAACTGTGCACTATTTCCCAGTAGCTCTAGTTTTGTAAACCAGATAAAATAATGGAAGTGGAGGAAGATGGTAAGGCTATAATGATAATGGGTAAGACATGGAACGGAGTTTCCAGAGTCTATAATGGATAAGGGTTATAATGATTATGGGTAATACATAGGTGATGTTTTAATCTAAAACTTGAGGTTCCAAATTGCACAAAATTATTATGTCCCCAGCAGAGTCGCCAAAAATTGTTGGGTGAATATTTTTTCGACCAACTAACTTATGACCAAAATAGTTCCTATCACCATAGCATAGGGATATTGGTCATCCAATGTTACAGGTTTACCACATCCAAAGGGGACAAATCTCTCCTCTCATCAAGGGGAGGTTCCCTATTAAATATGTGGAGGCTATATACTATATATATAAGTAGAAAGTAAGACACATGGTGGAATGAACCATCCATCTCTCTTTTTTTAGAGATGACGCTAACAAACAAAAGAGAAATCTTGGGTGATTGGTGAAGGCACTTCTCTTCTTTTAGAAGCAACATTTAGCCAAGAACTAGATCCCTTCTTGGATAGTATAAATCTTGGTGAAGTGATAGAAGACACTTCTCTTTTTTTAGAAGTGCTTATTCTTGCAAATAGCAAGACTCTTTCTAGTAACAAGTGACTAGTAACTAAGTCCAAAGTAACCAGCAATCTAAGATGTAGCTCAAAGTCTCCACCTTTACTTCCCTAGAGTGAAATATGAAGAATAATGGGGGCACAAAGTTGTCCCAAGGTCCTTTACATAGGAAACAAAAAATAAACACACACTGAAGGTAACTATGATAGCACAAAGTATGAAAATAGTTGGCTTCAGGACACCTTCCTGATTACTTCCGCTAGTTCTGCTTGTTAGATCAAATAAATAAGAATGCTCCTAGGAAACAGACATAAGAACAATTTCCTAAAATAGCACAAGCTATAACAGCACAAAGTCTACAAGTCACTTGCTTTCTCATTCAAATAAAATAATATGAACTACAATCTAAGCTCAAAGTCTTAGTAATGCCTTTCAATTTGGGTAGAGTTTCACTTTTGGTAAGGGGAAGATCTCCTTAGAACAATAAAAGAGATTACAATATATAGGCACCAAGCAAGGCTTGGCACTCTCTCCCATGGGATGGCCCATGCTGTAGTCAACACCTTCAATGCATTTTCAATTCTATCTGGAGGGACCATGCTTGGAACAATGCATTACCTTAATTATGGCATGTCCATTCATCTAATATGTCTCTTCTTGGGTTTGTATCTTCTGGTCTATCCCCTCTGACATTTGCACAGCTATCCATTTTGTCTTTATTCTAAAGGAGACTAACAGGTTGCACCTTCAATGTTTACAAGCCAAAATATCTGCTTAGTGGACTATTCCACCTACTGAAATTACTTCTACGTAGATATTTTGGGCTTTTCCCTCTTTCTACTTTTGTCTTTTCTAGCTTTGTCTCTTTCTAAAATTTAATCTCTCAGGGCTACGTTCCTAGCTTTACTAGCTCTTTACGCTCCTCTCAACGGTTCTTCCTTTTGGCCTTGGCCTTAAAGCCTTTGAATGCATTTGGGTTCATGCTTAAACCTAAAAGGATCAACAGCTATTTCATTATTGTGACTTAGACATCTGTGAGCACATCACTTTCCTTGAAAATTCCTTCAGCTTTGTCATTTGATATTTCTCAGAGGGGACTTGCCCTTCGAGGCCTTGAGAAATGGTCTACTTTGGGTCAGGAAGAGCTCCCCATAAGGGTATCTACCCTTCAGGTGGTCTTCAGATGGCCTTTGGGCTTCTTTCTTTTAGTGGGCTTTATCCTTTATTTCCTTCAGACAAAATGTTCAAAGGAATTCCTTTGGGCAATTTATCTGAAGGAAATCTTCCTTACCTTGTCTTTCCACCAGGCTTTGCTTTTTTTTTGGGTGAATTCCTTTAGAAAAATTATTTGAAGGATTTCACTTTGTCCTTTGCCTTATTCATTTTCTCGAAGGAATTTACTTTGTCTATTTTTTTCTCGCTGCCCTCCGTAAGGGTTCTAGGCCTTGGTTCACTACCCTTTGCAAGGGCACTTATTCCTTTGGCTTTGGGGCAGCCCCTTAAACCTAAAAATTGAACCAACTTTGGTTTAATAGTTTAATGGTTCAATCAATTCAATCCCTTTATTTGGCCAAGTCCTTTGTCTGTTGGAACCAACTACGCATTGAACCTTTGAACCATTGAACCCATTGAACCTTTAAACTAAAATGGTTCAATGGTTCAAGCCTTCTTCTCTTTGATAAGTGTTTTGAAGCCATTAAACCTTGAAGTGGTTCAACTTTGAACCTTGATAAATATGCTTAACTCTTGCTAATGATGTTGAACCTTTGAACCCATTGAACCCATTAAACCAAAATGGTTCAACATTCAACAATTCAATGGTTCAATGGTTTGATCCTTGTTTAGAAGCTTGTCGATGGATATTTTGGTTGAACCTTGTCATTAAACCAACCTTGAAATCACCTAAGTGATGAGATCTTGTTTCTTTCCTGTAGAGTCTATAGGAATCAACCTGTGAAGTCTGTAGTTTTCTCTAAATTTTCTCTCGAGCCTTGAAAGATTCCATAGAAATGAGCCTCTGGAGTCCATAGTTTTAAGCCTATAGAGTCCATAGATTTCTTCCTATAGAGTCTATAGATTCAAACCTACAGAGTCCATAGATTCAATGTTAGGTTGTGGAGCTAAAAGATTCACTAATGCAAACAGGGGAGGAGGTTATTGAGTGTCACAGTCACTGATGTCGATTAGGCTGATCAATGTCGGTCAGTGGTAGATAGGAAGCTATCGACATCAGTCGGGGATCAGATGACATCGATCACCTCTAGGTAGATAGGGACTGATGTTGGTCGCTTATGTAGTTCTTGAACTGTTAGTTTCATGAACAGTTAGTTAAAGAATCAGTTGTTTGCATGTAGAAGGCTAATTTTAGTCTTGAGCTACAGATCTAATTATTGTAATTAGATGTCTAATTATTGTTTGCATGGGATCTATATAATAGACTCATGGTTTGTATTGTAAAGTTGTGCTAGTTGAGAGAGCAAGGTTAGCTCCTTCAGAGTGAAGAGATCAAGGTGTGTTCCTCCTAGTGCTGCAATGCCAAGTGTGTATGATCAAGTAGATCTACAGGTTATTGCAAGATCTTGTAGAGATCCACAGGGATGCTGGTTTGGAGAATTAGAAGGATTCTTCAGGTGTGTATGATCTCAATCGATAGGTGTGTAAGGCTAGGTTGATCTGCAGTATAGAAAGATCAAGTGAGATCTACATGGTAAGTAAGATCATTGATCTTCAGGTGTTTGTGTGTGTTTGATCTAGGTTTGCAGGTGTTGCAAAACCAAGTTGATTTTTAGGTGGCAGCAAGATCAGGGAGATCACAACACAACAGGTAGCAAGATCAAGTGGGATCTACTTGGAGTACGGTGTGTACTTGGTTATGGAGTATGTGGAGTACTTGTGTACTCGTAGTAGTGATACTGCCTAGTGGTATTGGTAGTAGTGATACTGACTGGTTGGAGGTGAACACCAACTCTGTGTTTGAGTTGTGTGTTGGGACTATAATTGAGAGAGATAACTCTTGAAAGTGAATTAATGTACACATGGTGTGGGAAGCCTATAAGGTATGGAAGAGTGTGGTGTCTCTTCATTGTAATTCTTTTCTAGAAGAGTATTAATACAATTGGGTATTATCTCTCATATTCTATGTTATTTATGAATTTTAGTTACTTGTGCATTTTGGTTAAATTTTGTGTTTAGTTGCTTATACAAAGGTAATCAATTGTGTGCTTCCAAATCTTGACAAAGTGGTATCAGAGCTAAGGTTGTAGGGAGAAGGTTTGTGTTTGATTATAGGTCACTCTCAGGGGTTTCTAATTGAGTGGGAGTATAACAATGGCAGAAGAAAGTACACTAAGAATGGAGGAATTAAAAAGCACGAATGGTCAATTACGGTGTTATGAAAAGAAAGATCAGGTAAAGAAATATTGTTGGTTGCTAGAAGATCAGCATGAAGGAACTGAAGAAGTAGATGTTGTAGGTGTTGTTGCACAGGATGCTCTAGGATGTTTCTTGGATAAAGTAGAATCTTGTTTTATAGATTCTATTGCCTCTTTCCATGCAGCTTGAAATAGAGTATTTTTCCATGTTCAGGTCCTTGGAGACTTTAGAAAGATTTATTTAGGGGCTGGTGTGCCTTGTCAAAGTATTGGCAAAGGGGAAGTGTGGCTGAAATTTTAGGTGGCCAACACATGGGTGTTGAAGGAGGTTATGCAGGTCCCAGTCTTGAAGATGTGGCTAATTTCTTCAGGAAAGTTGGGTGATGAGAGATACACAAAAACTCTCACATTGGATGCACTTGAATTAGCTAGTGGTAAGAAAGTAGGTATCCTTTATCTATCTACTTATATTACTGATTCTTCTTCTGTTGTGGAGATGTGGCTTTGTAGGCTTGGTCACAAGAGCAAGAAGGAGATGCATGTTCTTAAGAGGAAGTTAGATGTCTTTGACAGACTTAAGAACTAGAAAGCCTTGGTGTTTATGGAAGAGATGATGGACAGAGATTAGCGGATGGGACTGAGTAACTTTGAGTAGAGCAGTTTGGATAGGGTTTTGATCCAAAGAGAGCTTGCGAGTAAAAATTCATCACTCACAGGAGAACACAAGTACCGGCATCGGTCAGGAGGAATCGGCATCGAATAGACAAGTGCCAATGTCAGTCATGTGTAGACCAGAGCCAGTGGTGTCAGGAAGGGTAAGACTGATGTCAGTTAGAGAATCAATGTTGGTGATAGGTAGACACTAACGTCGGTTAGGAAACTAGCATTGGTAGTCAGGATAGTCGCATGGAACTGACGTCAGTTGGATGCAAACTATGTAGTGACTGAGGTTGGTCACTAGAATAGATTTTGGGTAGACAACAAGCTGTCAAGGAGTCTCAAATGCCCATATGGAGGACTGAAAGGGTAAGATAGCCTTAAATTTGTTATTCCTCTTCTTTATACTCGTTTCTCACTGCAGAGTAGGAAGGATCCAAGAAACAGTGGGAGCATGGCATGAATGAGGTTGCAGAACCAAATGGGAGATTTGGTAGGGTTGCCAGTCGATATGAAAGCACTAAAAGATATATGGATACCTTAGTTAAAGAATAGAGAAAATGGACATGTGAGATAGAAGGCCAGGTCATATGGTCTTGAAGAAGCTCTAGGACAATGGTACAAGTTTGACAGGGGGATGACAAAGCATGGCTTTATTCAATGTAATTGTAACTACTGTGGTTTCTTTACCAGGTGGATGATGGTCGTGACATTATTTTGTTACTGTATGTTGTGTGTTTATTTTGATGCAGGGTCACACATGTTGGGTTTTTTTGAGCTAAAGGTAAAGTTAGTTCAGAGGTGTGTCATGAAAAATTTGGAAGAGCAAAATTCTTTGGCATAAGGTGTGTTCTAGAGACATGGAAGATCACAGGTTGATTTTGTCTCCAGATGATTGTGTGAATTTGATTAGCACACTGATGGGTTGGACAGTTTTATGAACAGTGTCCTGATTCACATGATGATGTTAAGTACATGCGTACTAGACCTGTGTTTGCCCATGTAGTGGGAGATATCAAAAAGTTTGGAGTCAATCCAGGAAAGAAGTATTGGAGGGCAGTTCAATGGATTCTCAAGTATCTGAGAGGGACCAACAATAGGTCGATATGCTATACAGGGTCAAGTTCTTTTCTACATGGGTTTGTAGATGTGGATGCGGCAAGTTACTTGGATGATAGGAGGTGCACCATAGGTTGTGTGGTAGTTGGTCTTCAAGGTTGAGCTTGAAGAGGGATATAAGCCAAGAAACAAATTAGATGGGGTATAGGTACAGGTACAGTGTAGTTGTTTATCTCTAAGTGGGATATTGTTAGGTTGTGGAGCTAAAAGCTTCACTAATGTAAATAGGGGAGGAGGTTGTTGAGTTTCATAGTCACTGACGTCAGTTAGGCTAACCGACATCAGTCAGTGGTGGATAGGAAGCTACCGACATCGATCAAGGATCAGCTGATGTCGATCACCTCTATGTAGACAGGGACCGACGTCGGTCACCTGTGCGGTTTTAGAACTGTCAATTTCATAGACAGTTAGTTAAGGAACTGGTTGTTTGCATGTAGAAGGCCAATTTTAGTTTTGAGATATGGATCTAATTATTGTAATTAGATGTCTAATTATTGTTTGTATGGGATCTATATAATAGACTCATGGGTTGTATTGTAAAGTTGTGTTAGTTGAGAGAGCAAGGTTAGCTCCTTCAGAATGAAGAGAGCAAGGTGTGTTCCTCCTAGTGCCACAGTGCTAAGTGTGTATGATCAAGTAGATTTATAGGTTGTTGCAAGATCTTATAGAGATCCACAGGGGTGCTGGTTTGGAGAATTAGAAGGATTATTTAGGTGTGTATGATCTCGGTTGGCAAGTGTGCAAGGCCAAGTTGATCTGCGATATAACAAGATGAGGTGAGATCTATATGGTAAGTAAGATCATTGATCTGTAGGTGTTTTTGTGTGTTTGATCTAGGTTTCAAGGTGTTGTAAAACCAAGTTGATTTGCAAGTGGCAGCAAGATCAGGGAGATCACAACACAATAGGTAGCAAGATCAAGTGGGATCTACTTGGAGTATGATTTGTACTCGGTCATGGAGTACATGGAGTACTTGTGTACTAGCAGTAGTGATACTGACTAGTGGTACTGGCAGTAGTGATACTGACTGGTTGGAGGTGAACACCAACTCTATGCTTGAGTTGTGCGTTGGGACCGTAATTGAGAGAGATAACTCTTGAAAGTGAATTACTGTACACTTGGTGTGGGAACCCTGTAAGGTGTGGAAGAGTGTGACATCTCTTCATTGTAATTCTTTTCTGGAAGAGTATTAATACAATTGGGTATTGTCTCTCATATTCTATGTTATTTCTAAATTCTAGTTACTTGTGCATTTTGGTTAAATTCTGTGTTTAATTGCTTATACAAAGGTAATCAATTGTGTGCTTTCGGATCCTGACATTCAAGCCTATAGAGTCCATATATTTCTAGAAAAGCTTTGAAAAATGAAGAACCCAAATGCTCAAAATAATTTTTTGAAAAGGGGAGAGATGATTTTTGGCCTATGTAGGGCCAAAATAGTTTGTAGGTTGTCCCAAAAATGAGTGACATTTTTTGGGGACAACAAGGAGCACCAACCCCTTTGTATATACCACACACCTATCTCTCAATGTTTTTATCTCAACAAATGATAGATCAATACAACATCTCTTTCCTCTCTCTCATGTTTGCTCTTCTAAGCTAGCTATAACAAATACAAATCATATTCATTTTTCACAATTGCTCTTCTAATCTAGATATTATAATATCAAATCAACCTCTATCTCTCATATTTACAAATTGATTCTCAAGCCTTTATTTATAGCTTTCCAAATGACCTTTGGCCTTCCCCCTTTGTGACCCTTCAATCCTCATGGAAAATGGTGCCAAACTTGTATGACCCTTCATATTCAAGCCTTTGAAAAGTCATGTGGTGACCCTTCATGACCAAAAACGTCCTTCCCACTTTTGTCCTTATCTTTGGTGACTTTTCATATTCCTCAAAGTGTCCCTTCATTTGAAATTGCGCCCTTATTCTTTTGTCTTCACTTGGTGATTCTTGGTATTCCCCAAGATGACTCTTCATGGGAAAATGCATCCCATCCTTCTTTTGTCTTTACCCCATGGCTCTTTGACTTCTCCATGGGCCCTTCTTTTGTCTCATATGCAACCAAAAATATATTCATTAATATTAAATAAATATTTACTCATATTAGCCAAGATATATTTATTATAAACAACATTAAATGCAATGGGGCCATTATCACCAGTAGTGATAGACCTTTGACATCAATGACAATATTTCCAATAGAGTTGGACTGTTTTGTATCTTTTAATCCTCAATCAAGTTGAGATACTTATAAAATTATAAAAAAAATTCATAAAACTACTAAAAATATCAAAAACATTTTGTGTGTTTATTTGATTATTGTTTGTTGTTTGGTCTTTTATTTTCCTATTTGGTCTTGCTTTTTTTTTATTTTTTCTAGGTACATCTTGATGGTCCACATGGATCTTGATTATTTATATCTTGGTCTCATGTTGTTAAGAGGTTATTGCCTTTTGTTTTTAAACATTTTTGTTCCTACTTAAGTCTTGATTGATCATACCTTGATTTCAACTTAGGTTCATTTATGTTTATCTTTTTCTTTGTATTTGATTTTTGTTTAAATGTAAATCACTATAACTCTAGTTTTGGTCATTATTTTACCATTATCCTTAGTTATAGATATTCACATTTGAACTGGCTCAGTGCATTTGGAATCTTATATCATTATAAGTTATTCATATGTATGATGCCTAATTTATTTTTCTATAGCAAGCACTTTGTGCTCAGGTCTCAATGTCTTAACGTCAACATCAGTGTTGATGAATGATTCTCAAGAACATTTTGCAAAATTAAGGCTCATAATATGGAATTAGGCTTCTACATAACATGTATTTAAAGCTTCTTTGTCTATGCTTAGATGTGCATATCTTTGAAAACATTGTGAGTCTAATCAATTCTTTGTCATTTTTCATCATTCCTCATTCCATTCTCTTCAAAACTTGGGTGAACTACATTGGCCTAAAGTTCATGTTGGATATAGGAGTCCATATAACTATGTAGGCAAAACTTAATTTCAATTGAGGTCAGCTTAGCTATATCCATTCTTATTTTCATCTCTCTCATCACTTTGTGTATTCTCATATGCTTAGTTTTATATGGCTTTCTAAGCTATTACACCATTACATGTATGTTTGTGCCTGCTCACTTTAACCTATCTTTTCAGTTATATCCTTGAGCTATTTTTTCTTACCAATTTCCCATGTCAGGGCCCAACATATGAACCACATATAAATAAAATCATCTCTATAAGGGAAATATCATTCTTTATTCTTTATCAATGATCAAAATTTTCCCTACTAAGGCAAGACTATTTTATCATGATCACATTTTTCTATTGGAGTACTTATTATCTTCTCTTTAGATACATTGTTCTATTGGTGCTTCCCTTCTTGAATTATAATGTTTTCTCTTTTCCTCTAATTCTTGTAGACACCTAAATCTGGCCACCAATAACCTCCAATCAGGGTTTTGGCCAATTTCCACCCAATATGCACAATTTGGCCTAAAAACACTAAAACACACTAAATGATGTGAAACCAACATATTCAAGTGTAAATTTTGGCCAGGGTATCTTAAATGGGGTAATGAAATTTATGGGCGAGATAACTTTGATCAGATTATTTCGAGTTAAAATGCTAATTTTGCACCTAGATGCTCTGGATCACTTTTTCCTATCAAATATTCTATACAATATGCATGCCTTTATTATTTGATATTGGTAACATCCTAAATGGGATAATACATCCAATGCATCTGACATCACCTTCCAATTCTAATCTAATCAAATTTTAGACCAATAACAAGGTATTCTAATTAATTTGAGTGATTTGTGCACAAAGTGCTTAATCATGCTTAAGAGCTAATTAATCCAAACTAAGGCCTAATTAATAATTCCATGGAAAATTGTTGAATAATTGTTTTTATAAATGAATATTGAATAATTATATCATTAAGTGATCTCATTTCTTGGGAAGACATCTCTAGGCCATACATGCCACAAATATCAAGATTCATACCCTCCATGCCTCATCAATGCCTTCCATGATGCCCTCCATGCCTCTTAATCACCCCTTCTTCCAATGTAATGATGAGTATAATTAAAAACTTAAATAAAAAAAATTAATTAATCGTCAACAATAAATCTCAATCTTGAGATGGATGGTTTAGGTTAATTCTGATCAAATCCAAAAATCTATAAATAGAGAGGCCATGAACACCATTTTTAAAACATGATTATGCAAAGGTAAAATGATTAATTGGTTCTAAAAGCTTCAAGAAACTATTTTTATCATGCCAAATTGATTCCAAGTGAAACCAAGCCATAATCCAAAGGTTCCAAGGAGATATGGAGGTAGCCAAGCTTCCATTGCCAAGACTTCATGAGCACAAGTTGATCAAACCACTACAACAAGCATTTTGGAGCATCCAAGGAAGGTAAAAGAAAGTTTTATTTTGCATTTTAGTTTTGTGTTTCATTCATGATTTTTAACTAAGCTCTCCCTAGTGTCTAGGCCTAGAGATGTTATGCTATTAGCATTTTTCTTTCATTTTGTTTTCATTTTGGAACTAACACCATACTAACCATCCTCTCTTGAGTCAAATTCCTAGATGACATAATGGCACACCCAGTGGGACTAGATGTATCTCACACCTGAATAAGATCATTTTAAAACTCTAAAATATTTAATTAGACCCTCAAAACTCATATAAATTGAGTTTTTAACTTTATTTTGCCATTTTTATTTGGCACAATTTTACACAGTAATTGACGTTAGCAAGTAAGACCAACATCAATTGCATAGATTAACTGAAATTGGTTAGAAAAACTAACATCAGTTAGATACCTATCGAGATGGTCACATTGGTATAACCAATATTAGTTAGATAATAGACATTGGTTAGCCAAAGTAATCGTTAGTTGTATATAATTGACATTGGTCACTATGTTTTTCTTAAAACATAGACCTGAGAGCTATTTTTTTAAAGTTTATTGTTTCAAAACCAAAAGAGCTTCAAATCTAAAGGACATTCTAACATTTTTATTGTAGTAAAAATC
The DNA here is from genome assembly GCA_037957365.1 of Torreya grandis. Lineage (NCBI taxonomy): Eukaryota > Viridiplantae > Streptophyta > Pinopsida > Cupressales > Taxaceae > Torreya > Torreya grandis. The sequence goes on along the minus strand of JARHVA010002547.1, from coordinate 1,542,213 downwards.
TTGGCATTTACTAAAAACATGTTTTAGATCACTTTTGCATGCTTAAAAATTAATTAGGAACCTTGTTTTGGTGTTTAATAAAGAATTTTTTCTAGATGTTTAGGGTGAATGTTTTCAAAGTTTGTAACTAAACCAAGGGGTCAAATGAACACCACCAAATCTTTCATTTGGATTTAAAATTAAACACACTTGTCAATTTTTATTTACAATAGTTGTTTAATTATATTTTGTTTGGTAAAAAGAGGAATGTTTCATGTATGCCCTTCCATTTGTCCCTTTTAGGGAACCCTTGGAATCAAAATAGCTATTCATATTACAAAAGGCCTATTCGAAGGCTTAGAAATAATGTCATCTAAAGCACTCCCCAAAAAATTGTCAAAGTTTGGGTGACCTTGAAAATGACCTTAAAGTTTTTTTACTTTCATGCTTTCTTTATTTTTATGCAAATTTGGCTTGCGAGGGGGACTTCATCATCTCCCACAAGTTCTTTAGGGAAAATTTTACTCAAGGTTTCATCTCCTAGCATTGACATCATTTGGATCCTTTATAGTTACACACGGGACATAGTGTTACTTTGGACATCGCACTACACTAAGTGAACAATAAGATGTAGTGGTTGTAAAAAGGACTAGACTTTTTTCAACACGCCAAGTGATACAGACCCAAAATCCATGCTTTTATTTTGCATTGTTTGGCATGAAAGTCATTATACAATTTATTCCCCTAGATCATTCATAAAAAATTTCAATCTTAGATAAATCCCCACTTATCAAAGAAGTATTGTTGGTGTAAGGTGTGCCTCAAGGTCCAAGTCATAATACTCTCATTTGAGAGAAGGGGGGGGGTATAAAAACCCTACTATATAATACACATTTAATTTTGGATGAACATTTAAAATCCTCTCAAATGATGTATATTTATGGATTCCAACAATACCAGGTAACCTTGTCAATTTAAGATCTAAGGGTGATTAATTAGTTGGTCTTGTCATAGATTAAAGTCTTGTTTGAAGTCAAAAATTGGTGTAAATAAAAAATCCAAACCAAACACATGGTCCAAATTTTCATTTGAATAAAGAGGCATTATGTTGCCCACGTGAGATCATCAATTTGCCTTGTCCAAAGTTCATCAAAAGATTGAGAGTTATATCATCCAATTTGGTGTAGTTATGTTATCTAATTGATTCTACACATTTATCAAAGTTGTTTAAGTCCTTCACTAATAATCTAAATTCAGAATTGCAAATTTACAAGTTCATAGGGTTGATGTGTTAAGTGGGTTCACCATTTTCACTAAAGTGGAGGGAAGTTAGGTTTAATTTCCAATCTGGGTTGAAGGACATTTAAGACACATAATCATTATCATCACTTGATATACTTAAGCCATTTTGTGCCAAACACTTTCACTTTGAGTCTATGCATCACAACATTTTGAGTCAATAATGGTATTGTTATGCTATCAAAATTGTGGGAAATTGTCTTTGCCTTAGGGTCTTTGAAACAAACCTTTTTGTCACACCTTTTGGGTAGTATAGCATCGTTACGCTACCTAAAACATTTTAAAATTTGTTTCATAGACCCTCTTGCATAGAGTTCCAAATTTCTTCCTACATTTTCAGGCTAATCCAAGTGCACTTTTATGTGCACTTTTATGATCCTTTGTCTAAAGCGTATTTATACTGTTCACTTTTGTTTAAGTTTATTTGTCAAAAGAACCAATTTTTATACCATTATTTATGAGAAAATAAACTATTACTAAAGTACATTTTGTTTCATACCTTATACCTAGTTGATCAAGTTCATTACCAAGAATCAAATGCCTAGTTTTTGTTAAAAGTGTTTCAAATCTGTTAGATTAAAAATTTCATCTATTTTCAAAGTCTAGCTTTTGACTTCATTTGGCCAAGAGTCCTATAACATTCCTTGTTTGAGCCTAGATTTTGACATTGCATTTGGCCAAAAGACCTTACAACTTTTAAATTCCTAGATTAGACTGATTTGAAACACTTTGACCTTATATTTTGGCATTTTTATTTTTGGTCCATTTAATTAACTATCTTTATGTGAACAGTGAAATTTTAGATACTTTATGCTAGATTGTTTCCTCACAAATATTTTCATAAACCTTTTGACCCTTTTCATAAATCTAGACCAAGTTGAAGCACCATTTGTTTTAGATTTTGTCCCTTTTTAGAGATTGTATAACTCTATGACCTTTGATTATGGATCCCAACATGTATTCATATACTCATAGTGGACTCATGTACAACTCAGGGATTAGTAATATGGTTGCATAAGAATAAATGGTGCAAGACCCCTATGTGGATAATATTGCTTATGAGATGGATTATTATCCCTCATATAATACTCAATTAGGGGTACAAAGCTAAGATCCATTGGATAACTATCTAGTAAACACACCACCTTATTCAGAATAGATCAAGAACAAACCACACAATACCTAGCTACAATACCCATAGTGGATGATCCAATTTTTCAACAGTCATATTCTACTAATATGGCTTCCACGTATGATCCATTTTTATTTTAGCAACATTTGTTAGAGAACAAAGATGAGATTTTGGCTAGAGCCATAGAGGTAGGGGCTAAGTTTCCAACAGACTTCCCTCATGAAAATTTACCAATTCTATTAAGAGTGATCCACAATATCATTTATGATCAACAGGCTTATTCTAACAATCCTATGGCTCTAGTCTAACCAACATATCAAGACCTTAATATATCTAATAAATAAAAAAATATCATGGAAGATCACTTTAACTAAAAGTACATAACATATCAAACCTACCTAAATTTAGCACATGATTTTAATCAGATGAACATGGTGAGTAAGCCTCTTATTGACCTCGTTCCTTCAACGGGAGTGTTGATAAAGTTAACTAGCCAAGAGAATCCAAGTTCTTACCCATTTGTATAAATCACTTTGATAGATAACTTGATGCATATTCCTATTATCAAAGAAGTCTCTTTGGCCTCTACACAGAATAATGAGCTAAACATAGTGGATAATGTGCAAACAATGTCCAATCCCAATCAAAGTGGTACTAATGCACAAATAATTAGCCAATAACATGTGACTATAGTTAATCCCATGAGTAGATCATCATACTAGAGAATAGGAGTTTATACACCCCAATCTCAATTTGTTGATTCTTTAAGTGTATAACCTATAGGGTTAGGTAATCAAACAATGGCCAATGTCACACCTCAATGATAGAATGTGACAAATCCTCCTCCTCAACAAGTGAGGAGTAGTATTCCACAATAGCAAACACAATCTAGTTTATCAATGCAATAGAGGATAAATACATTCCCACCTCAATTAGTGGAAACTAATGTTCCACCTTGCTAGGTAATGACAAACATACCTCTTCAATCATCGACTAATATGCCACTTCCAAACCAAGTAATGACTAGTCAACAATATGCAAATATTGGTCAGTGATAGATGCTAAATATGCAACTTACTTTCAATTCCTCACAAGGATTCATGCAACAAGGAGGTTCCCATGTTTCTCAAGTACCTACTAGACAACTGTTGGTTTAAAATATGCCATTAATTTAGAGATAGGGTCTTGGTCCACAAGTTCCCACTCCACATCAAGGTTTGATTAGTCATAAACATGTCTCTTTTAAACCACAATAGGCATACTATACTTATATCCCTCCATCCCAACCAAAAAATCCTCCAATTCAAACCTTAATCACCAACCCAAACCAAAATATCATGTATCCAAATGTGTAATTTCAAATACATCCTAATCCACGTATGTGTATTCCTGGTCCATTCCCCAACCAAACCAATATACCCCAATAGGTATCTCCATCATACTCTAGTCAAAGTGTATAACTTGTGACCTCCCAACCATCTACCCAAAACAATATTCTCCCTCAAATCAATGTTCCTTCTAGTTTCTTATCCCAAGAATTACAACAGTTGAAGGATGCAATTACTACCATTCAAGTGGGGAAGTAGACTAAAAAGTTCAAATTGGATGACATGTGTTCCTATCCATTCAACATGGAGTATTTGTAGATACCATTTCCTCTAGGATACAAACCACCAAAATTTGACAAATGCAAAGGAGAAGGTGACCCTAAGGCTCATTTGATCAAATTCTTTATTGCCTGTCAACCAGTGGCATATAATGACATATACCTTTTGTTTTTGTTTCTAAGGAGCTTGGTTGGACAAGCCTTGGAGTGTTTTTTAACGTTTCCCAAAAATTCAATAATGTATTTTGATGATCTTTCTGATAAATTTGTGCAACACTTTTCATATAATATTAAGCATGAGGTTTCATTAGTGGACTAAATACAAACAAAGAAAAAAGATGGTGAGAGTTTTGTAAGTTATTTATAGTTTTGGAGAGCTCTTACAAGCCATTTCACTGATAGTTTACTAGATAAACAATTAGTTATTATGTTTAATAAAAAATTTCATAGTGAGATAGCTTACCATCTAGAACTATAATGTGCACATACGTTCAAAGAGATCATTGATAAAGGTTTGTTGATCGAGTAGGTGCTTATCAATAAAGGAGTCATCAAGCTTAATTAAACTAATCAAAATCAAGGTACCAATCAAGGAAATGACCAACATCAACATCCTATTCAAGTGTAAACATCGCAACCAACACAGATCAATAACCAAGAAATATTGAAGTAATTCAAACATAATTATAATGTTGTGGGAAATAGTGTAACTAAATCCCATCATGTCTAAATGATAAAAACTTCATCTGTACCACCTTTTGATCTTACTCCTACCTATAAACCTCTCTAACCAATACTACAAGCACAACAACCAAAACCTGCACAACAAATATAGTATCCTTTACCATTACAAACCCCTCTTCCTAAGAGAACTATCCCTGCACATCATGTCTTTAGTGACCTAGGAGAACCTATTAAATTTTTATTTCACACGTTTTCTACCATTAATCTAATTAGTTGGCCTTTACCAAAGCATTATTTGTAAGGCATTTCTTATCTTGATTGGTACGATGAAAATGAATTTTGTGACTATCATTGGGTCAATGGGTATAATCTATGAAGATGTGTCCAAATCAAGAATTTAATTGAGTATATGTTGGAGAATGGGGAGATAACATTAGATAATGGAGATTCCACTTCCAATAAAACTCTTAAGATTATCAAAACCCCTTTTCTTGACATAATGATCAGTAGTAGCAAAACAATCATCAACAACAATAACAATGACCAATGCAATAGAAAAATCAATAGTATCAAAATCAAAGGCTGAACTAGCAGAATCAAAAAATCAACAGAAAAGCCTATAATGACAGAATAATGGACAAAACTAAGGATATAATGGTAACAACCAACAAACCTACCATGTAGTTACACATGACTACAATAGGGTTGTAGGTCATATTGTAGGGGTAGCATTAACACCATCTCCATTAATCCTAGACCAAGCACTAATCAGCCTAGGTTATTTATGAACAACACAATTCAACTAAATTATATGGATAATCCTTATTTGTCCTAAGAATGCATATAGGCAAACTAGCAAACTAGGACTTCCCCTTTTAGACCTTATATCAACAACTCATCCTTGTCACGTGACCAGGTCTGAGTGTACCAGTAATTGAGACTTATCATGTTTGGTCCCACACCATTCCCAATATTGGTTAGCAATAATGGTCTAATATTTTATCTTGATTATGTAATCACAACTCAATGATCAAATATTACTGTCCCAAGCCCACAACCATCTACCACTTTGACTGTCATCAACTAACTGTTTAGCCTCAAAATAAACCATTCACTATTGACCACGATAAGAAGTTTGATATTATAGAATAATTATAGAAGACACCAACATAAATTTCTATTTTAGATTTTATACAAACATCAATAATCCAAAAGAACATCTTGAATGAGTTTTAACCCAATCCACTATTTCTAGTGACATATCCCCTGATAAATTTCAAGCTTTGGTTGGACACCTAGCTCTAGTCTAACAAGTCACATTTAACCAAAATGATATATCTTCCCTTGGACCACTCCATAATAATCCATTATACATATAATTTATGTAAGATTACATAAATTGAAACATGTCCTAATAAACAATGGATCTGGCCTCAACATAGTGTGTCTAAAGCTCATCAAGCTTCTTGGGTACATAATGATATATCTCCAACTAGAAACAATAACTATATAAGCCTATGATAATTAGGAAAGAGAATTACAATGCACCATTAGTTTATTAGTTATCATTGGGCCTTTGACCCATGATATACTTTGTCATGTGTTTGATCTTGAGTTCTCATACAATATATTTCTAGGTAGGCCTTGATTGCATGATATTTGTGTAGTTCCATCAATGCTACACCAGTATTAAGTTTTCCCACTCAGGGATGGAAGTGAATATTCTAGGAGATTTACACCCATATGAACACTAGAAGCATCTTGAGGCCAAATTTCAAAGCTATAATTATCAGTACGGCATGAATCCAAGTTCCAAGAAGGATAAAGGAAAGCTTATACTTATTGATCCTTCATTGGATAATTGCATAGATCCTAATACCTTAGATTCCCTTTCCCACATGCCATCACTTGAAGCTTCTAATCATTTCACCATTTTAGATAATGGACTAAGAGAGTATGTGACCCATGATACATTTCATATTGCCAATCTTTCTTATAATCCAAAAACCTTTGGGTGACCTAAAATCACCCCACATATGCATTGGAAATAAAAGAACAAAAATAAGGGACCTCTCACATTTGTACTAGCATCTAGCCTATAACTTGAACATCTTGAAGGGGACAAATCATGGTTGTACAATGAAAACCAAGCTGATTGTTATAAAAGTGCCAAGTATCTTATTCCCAATAAGATCATGGAGCATCAAAATTATGAAGGAAGAGACCTCAAACCAAATTAACAAGGAACCATTGAGCCAATTTCCATGACTAAGTATGAAAGACCTTATGTACCTAGATTTAAATTGTCTAGGGGTGACCCCACATATCTTGTTCAAACTCTATCACCAGTGACTAGTGATGATGATGACAATGAATTAAAGTCTAATCATAACCTCACCTTTGATAACCTAGCTGGAATTAACTTATTTGATAGCAATGCCATTTGTATCCTTACCCTAGCCATTCATCATAACCCATTACAATTATATTATCTTCAACTGATAGATTGGGTCCAACAAGAATGTATTCTATTGATTGATGAGTTCCAAAATGATGAGGCATTCTATGATTTCTTAGGCCTCAGAGACAACATTCTATTGGGAGATCACATTAGATATTGTAGCCTATTTTGGAGAGTGATTAAACACCCTTAGCCAAAAATAAATAAGTAAAATATTGAGGTCCAAAGTGAAAACCTCTTTGAGGCACTTTCTGACTAAGGAAAAAGTAAAGATAAAGGCCAGTCTAGTGGTAAAAACCTATTTCAAGTGCCATTAAATGGGGGTGTTCATTATTCTTAAAATTTAGACCAAGAGACAACCAATGATAAACTTACCTATAGATTTAGGTTTATATTTGAGCAACAACAATTATTTGATCAAATTCTTCAAGAATTTATGACTATTTTTGTCACATGGCTAGATCTCCCATTAGGGGACTTAGATTCATCATGCCTAGAAGTTGAAGAGCAAGTCCTAACAGAGGACCCTAACATAATTCAATATTTCAAGTCATTGCCTATCCTAAAAGATGGTTCAACCCTTTTATTCAAAGATATAACAGAGTTAAACATCAGAACTCCATCAGACCTGAAATGGATAAAATTAGGTGTGTCTCTCACTGAGGAGGAACATGATATCTTTATAGCTCTATTGAGATAATTTGTAGATATCTTTGCATGGGCCTATTCTAACATCCCAGGTTTAGACCTTGCCTTAGTTTTGCACCACCTTATGGTTAATCATGATGGTAAACTATTAAAACAAAAGTTACATAAAATTCATCCTCACATTACTATATTGGTAAATAAATAGTTGGAAAAACTCTTAGAAGTAGGATGTATTCAACCCATTGATTACTCTGAATAGATCTCTAATGTGGTACCTATTAGTAAAAATCTTGAAGGGATCATAATTTGTACTAATTTTCAAGATATCAACAAAGCTTGTCTTAAAGATGATTTTCCCTTGACTAATATCAACATGATCATGGAATCCATAACAGGTAATGAAATGTTTTCACTCATGGATGGATTTTCAGGATACAACCAAATCAGAATAGCACCAGAAGGCCAACATAAAATAAAACCACTCCATTGGGAACATTTTATTATTAGGTAGTGCCATTTAGCCTTAATAATACTGGAGCTACATATCAAAGGGCCATGACTATCATATTTTGTGATATGATGCATGATATTATTGAAGACTATGTCGATGATATATTAGAGAAATCCAAAACTAGGGTTGACCATCCAGTAGTGTTGCATAAGATATTTGAAAGATTATAAAAGTACAAAGTTAGACTCAATCTAAATAAATGTCTGTTTGATATAACTTCAAGTAAATTACTTGGCTTCCTCGTGTCTCACAGAGGTATTGAAGTTGATCTAGTAAAAGTCCATGCTACAACCAAAATGACACCACCAACAAATATAAAGCAACTTCATAGTTTTTAAGGTAAGATCCAGTTAATCTGATGCTTCATCTCTTAGTTAGCAAATAAGTGCCATCTATTTACACACCTTTTGAAGAAGGGAGTTGCATTTCACTGGGATGATCACTGTCAAATAGCTTTTCAACAATTCAAAGACTATCTTGTTAATCCACCTATTTTATTACCTCATATGCCAGGAAAGCCATTCTTTTTATACCTATCAACTACCGACCATGTTCTAGGGGCACTCTTGGCTCAACATGATGAAAATGGAAAAGAGCATGTTGTATACTACCTAAGTCATACCTTGGTTACATATGAGCATAACTATACACCTATTGAAAAAGTTTGTCTAGATATGGTTTTCATATCTCAAAAATTATGTCATTACATGTTGAATAATAAGACCATGGTCATTTCAAAAGTAGATCCACTCAAGTATCTACTATATAAAATAGCTTTGCAAGGTATAATGGCTAAATGGATCATGATTATTAGTGTGTTTGATATAGATTATGTCAATCAGAAGGTAATCAAAGTACAAGTTCTTATAGATCACCTTGATGAAGCACCTATCACAGACATACAACCACTTACATTTCAATTTCATGATGAATCCATCATGACCTTCATTGGCACACCCCTTAAAGAACAACCCTAGAATTTATATTTTTATGGTTCATTCACTACACATGGATCAAAAGTAGGCCTATTATTTATTACACCATAGGGGGATATAATCCCTAAAGCATTCAGAATCAACTTTCCTTATACAAACAACATGACTGAGTATGAAGCAATTTTTATAGGACTTCGATAAGCAGTACATTGGAATATGTCTCATCTTCAAGTTTATGGTGATTCTTAGTTAATCATCAATCAGGTCATAGATCATTTTAAAACTAAATATGACAAGCCGGTTCCATATAAAGCCATGGTTGACACTCTTAAATAACAAATTACCAACATTTAGTTTGAGCACATACCAAGGGATAGTAACAAAACTGTAGATGCCATGGCTATTATTGGCTCTCTAATTTGACAAATAGATAAATCTAGAGAGTATCAATTCCTTGTTGAGAATTTTTCAGCACCAACTCATGAACCTTCAAATGTTGCCATGATTTGTGATATTATTGATCTTAATTATATCTAGTACTCAAACCCTTATAAATACCTTTATGACCAATTTCTACCACCTAACCTATCTCAAAAACAAACCAAAGCCTTCATTCATCATTCTAGTCATTATACTCTACTAAGATCCACCTTTTACCATCACAGTTTTGATGAAACTCTACTTCATTTTTCAACTTTGGTAGAGTCTACACTACTATTAAGAGAAGTTCACAAAGGAGTATGTGGAGCTCATTTCAGCGGGGAAGTCCTATCCAAATTTTTTTTGCATATTGGTTATTATTGGCCCATAATGGACATAAATGCTACTATATATGTAAAAGTGTGAAAAATGTCAATGGCATGCTAATCTGATTCATGCCCTAACAAAAAATATGAAACTGATGTTGACACCATGGCCATTTTCTACATGGAGACTTGACCTCATTAGGAAGATCAACCCCACTTCATCTAATGGCCATAAATATATCCTTATTACCACCAAATATTTCACTAAGTGAGTTGAAGCTATACCCCTCACTTATGTGATTGAAAATTAGATTTCCAAATTCATCTTCAACCATCTCATTTGCCACTATAGTATTCCCTCTGACATTATATTCGATAATGGAGGATCATTCAAGAACAAGGATGTAGACTAGCTATGTACTGAATATAAAATCACATAGCATTTTTCTATAGTAAATCACCCTCAAGATAATGGCTAGGCAAAGTCATCCAACAAAACCTTTGTCAATATGTCATGTCCCCTTTTTCGTGGACATTGACAGGCTTGATGATTAGCCTATTATGCAACCTTCGTAGGCTGATTGGATGGATAGAGGGTCATGATGGAGATTGGCTTGGCTTTGATTTACAGAATTCCTATAGTTGGCTCTCATTCAAGTTATTTCAGACACATTGGGCCTGAGCTCCTATTATTTAGGGATATTTGACATATAACGGAGCACACTTGTTTGATATGGTCATGTGCAGAATCACTCCCTGGTTCATTAGTTTCAGACGGTTCGAGGATCCGACATGTATTGAGGGAGATATTAATATTTGATTGATTTAATCAAATATTAATTATTTGGTCTAATTTTAAATTAGATATTAATTAATTAATTATTATCTCTAATTTAAAATTATATATTAATTAATTATTAATTATTAATTAATTGGTCTAATTTTAAGACCCAAATTCTAATTTAAGAAGCCCAAGTTCTAATTTGAGGAATTCTAATTTTAGAAGACCAAGTTCTAATTTGAGGAAATCTAATTTTAGCAAGCACACCTTTGGAAGGGTATAAGAGATTCTCATGGGAGAGAATTCATTATTATTATTGATATTGATTCTTGTTAAGAAATTCTTCTGTGAAGACTGAGCCAAGGGTTCCAGGATTCCATCTGCAGTGGAGAACATCAACTCTTCATTGTGTGCGATTCAGAGGCTGTGAAAGATCAGCCGATCTATTGCCAAACTGCATTGAAGAACGTCAACTCTTCATTGTGTGCGATTCAGAGGTTGTGAAAGATCAACTGATCTATTGCTGAATTGAGAGATAACTTCATCCAGAAGCTATCACAGGTATTTACAAGTTTGAGAGATAACTTCACACGGAAGCTATCACAAGGGTTTACATGTATTTTCATTATTTGGGTTTTGATTCCAGAATTATCCAGATATAGATCTTTTGTATTAGCCCATAATTCTATAGATCAGGATCAAGCATACAAGTTGAGCAATATCAGCAGCCGTACGACTTCCATATAGATCTGTGAAAATCTATACGCATCTATAGAAAGTTTAGGTACCGACATCGGCGAACAGAGACCTACAGAGACCGACATTGGTTGACTTATCACCGACGTCGGCAAGTTAACGACTACAAGTCGACCGACGATGGCAGTATAACCGACGTCGATGACTGTGTTTTTTACACAGCAGGCCGAGACGTGCCAGATTCAGCCCAGTTTGCAGAATATTTAGGCTATAAGGCCGAACTTTCAATATTCATTGTATACTTGACAGAGGATCTCTATTGTAAGATTATGAGCAAATAAATAAGAAATTATACTATGATTTATTTATCTATTTGAAGATATTTTGCAAAAATTCAGATAAGCAATTCGGAGCTTTTGTTTTGATATTCGAAGGGATATTACAGTGGTATCAGAGCTTTTGATAGAAAAAGGAGCCCCTAAGTAAGGGACATCACAGTGGTATCAGAGCTAATGTCCTACCATCCTATTGGGTAGAGTGGGTAGATTGAATCAGTGAAGTCACCATGAGTGATAGACATAATGGTGATCAGGACACCAAATAATTCTACCGAGCTATGGTTACAGGCCAGCAGCAGATGAATCAGACACTACAGGCACTTATGACTATGGTAAAGAGGATGAACACATCTGTTCAATAGAATGGGGAGCAAGGAGATAACAGGAGTGCTACTGTTAATCAGAGACCACAGCTGGCCCATTCTAGGACAGCCGATAGGCCTACACGGCCTACATTTGTTAAGAATGATTCAAAGGCCAACCCAACAACATCACCTTTGGATCGAGAGGCTCTTAATAGTCTACGCAAGAGAAAGCTTTGATTATACTGCAAAGATCCATATGATGCCAATCACAATTGTCAAATGAGGCCTAAGGGCAAGGCATATCGTATAATATGGGAGTATTATGAGGATTCGAAATCAGAAGATTTCAAACAGCATGATAATCCTAAGGAGTCAGAGGCAGAGGCTTCAGAGGCCAAGATAGAGGCAATGAAGGTGGCTCCCCAAGATTCTAACAGACATATGGTTGAGCTTAGTCATGAGGATTTGTACTCTCAGTTAGTTACAGAGGACGAGGGATCTATAAATTGTGATGATGAGATAGTTTCAGCAGTAGCTTCTTCAGAGTTAGATGAGGATGGGTCTGATGCTAGCATTCAGAGTGTGGAGGTATATTCAGAGGTTAGTACATTGAGTGTTGATTATGATTATATTCCTACAGTTGTAGCTGAGGAACATGTTGCTGGTACTGACACACATGTTCAAGATTTGGGAGTTCTTGGTCCTAATGAGTTTGGCATACCAGTGGAGTCGAGTCTCCAGATTGATTCTTCTCATACAGATGACAGTGTGGTACAGTTGGTTGTGCCGCCTTTATAGAGGGATTAGTTATGGGATGGATTGGCACCATCTTCTGTAGATGGGATTGATAGTTTGTTGGTGCATGACTTAGAGCAGGAGTTGATCAGATATGCTGACCATAGTTGAGGTATAGTGTGTGGATTCTCCATACTTGGCATAGTTCCATTTGGGAGTTGTTGCAGAGTTGGAGTGTGCCTTCTGCATAGCATGGTTGAAGGTGTATATGATATTTGTGATCTTAGAGGTTGCTTGAGTTGCATTCGCCAATTTGAGTATGGGTTCCTCTTTTTTCTACTTCTGTTGATGTTCCAGGTACTTGCATTGATTTACAGCAGTGCAGAGCATAACTACCTTTGGGATCCAGGTGGATCGAGTGGTTCATTGTTTCAAGATTGCTTGGGGACAAGCAATTTTTGGAGGGGTGGATTGTCATGTCCCCTTTTTCATGGACATTGATAGGCTTGATGATTAGCCTATTATGTAACCTTCATAGGCTGATTGGATGGATAGAGGGTCATGATGGAGATTGGCTTGGCTTTGATTTACAAAATTCCTATAGTTGGCTCTCATTCAGGTTATTTTAGACACATTGGGCCTGAGCTCCTATTATTTAGGGATATTTGACATATAGCGGAGCACCCTTGTTTGATATGGTCATGTGCAGAATCACTCCCTGGTTCATCAGTTTCAGATGGTTCGAGGATCTGACATGTATTGAGGGAGATATTAATATTTGATTGATTTAATCAAATATTAATTATTTCGTCTAATTTTAAATTAGATATTAATTAATTATTAATTAATTAATTATTATCTCTAATTTAAAATTAGATATTAATTAATTATTAATTATTAATTAATTGGTCTAATTTTAAGACCCAAATTCTAATTTAAGAAGCCCAAGTTCTAATTTGAGGAATTCTAATTTTAGAAGCCCAAGTTCTAATTTGAGGAAATCTAATTTTAGCAAGCACACCTTTGGAAGGTTATAAGAGTTTCTCATGGGAGAGAATTCATGATTATTATTGATATTGAATCTTGTTAAGAAATTCTTCTGTGAAGACTGAGCCAAGGGTTCCAGGATTCCATCTGCAGTGGAGAACGTCAACTCTTCATTGTGTGCGATTCAGAGGCTGTGAAAGATAAGCCGATCTATTGCCAAACTGCATTGAAGAATGTCAACTCTTCATTGTGTGCGATTCAGAGGTTGTGAAAGATCAACCGATCTATTGCTGAATTGAGAGATAACTTCATCCAGAAGCTATCACAGGTATTTACAAGTTTGAGAGATAACTTCACACGGAAGCTATCACAAGGGTTTACATGTATTTTCATTATTTGGGTTTTGATTCCAGAATTATCCAGATATAGATCTTTTGTATTAGCCCATAATTCTATAGATCAGGATCAAGCATACAGGCTGAGCAATATCAGTGGCTGTACGACTTCCGTACAGATATGTGAAAATCCATACGCATCTACAGAAAGTTCAGGTACCGACATCGGTGAACAGAGACCTACAGAGACTGACATCGGTCGACTTATCACCGATGTCGGCAAGTTAACGACTACAGGTCGACCGACGATGGCAGTATAACCGACATTGGCGACTGTGTTTTTTACATAGCAGGCCGAGATGTGCCAGATTCAGCCCAATTTGCGGAATATTCAGGCTATAAGGCCGAACTTTCAATAGTCATTGTATACTTGACAGAGGATCTCTATTGTAAGATTATGGGCAAATAAATAAGAAATTATACTGTGATTTATTTATCTATTTGAAGATATTTTGTAGAAATTTAGATAAGCAATTCGGAGCTTTTGTTTTGATATTCGAAGGGATATTACAGTGGTATCAGAGCTTTTGACAGAAAAAGGAGCCCCTAAGTAAGGGACATCACACAATATTCTCAAAAAAAATTTCAATGATGTCGGTCAAGATTGGCACTTGCAGATATTCCCTACCCTTTGGCATATTGTACCAATCATCATACCCTCACAAGAGCCATTCCATACTCACTTGTTTATGGTAATAAATCCATCCTTCCCATTAAGGTCAAATTTCCTTCACTATGCATCTCTGTCAAGCATGTCCTAGATGATCATGACTATCGAGTAGCTTGCTTGCAAGAGCTAGACCTACTTGATGAGAAATACACAGCTGCACTTAATAATCTTCAAGCATATCAAAATTAACTCAAAAGCCATTATAATTGACATGTTAAGTGTATATAATTTAAACTTGGTGATATTATTCTTACAGAAAACCAAAATAATACCATGGTTGAAAACAAAATTAAAGGGAAGTTTGAACCAAACTAGATAGGGCCTTTCATCATTACTACAAATTATAGATCAAGAGCATACAAGCTTACCACACTAGACAAAGATGAACTTATTGAGCTGATGAGTATTATTCATCTCAAGAGGTACCATGATTGAGCACTAAGGTGTATTATATATAAGGACTATTTTAGTTATGCCATTTTATCAATATTATTCTTTGTACAAATACCATCCTTGTCTGTCCTCTTCCCTATAACCACTTTCTACTTCTAACCTATCAGCTTAGTGTGTTCTAAATCCTAGCTCATTTGACCTTGGTTTTTTCCATTTCTTACACATTTTTAGCATCAAGGTATCTAATTAGTTTCATCAGTTGGTTAAATAACTTTAGATAGAGATCATATTTTGGGACAGTGTGACAAAGGTTTCAGTAGTTGCATCCTTCATTTGGTATTCCTTTCTTATCACCGGTCTTGCTACTAATTATCATTTCCTTTGGGAAAATTAGTACCATTTATTTATGCTATTGTTTCCTAGTTATAACCACCTATGGGTAAACTAGGAGCAACATTTAGCCTTGACATACCAACTTTCCACTTTTTAATTCATACTATACCTTTTTACCAACTATGCCTATTTTGTTTGAATTGACTGCTACACTAGTTGAATTCCTCTATTGTAAAGGTAGAACTATATTGACTTGGGGTCCTAATCTGGGACTATGCAGGTAGTTATTTATACTTGTTGAGGTCAACTCAATCACCCTTTTCCCCATGCTTTCACCATTTTGTGAGTAACCTTAACCATGCTTTTTCCATTTTATAAGAAACCTAAGCCACGCTCTCACCATTTTATAACCAAACTCAGCCACACTCTTACCATTTTTTGAGTAACTTAAGACACACTCTCACCATTTTACAATCAACCTAAGCCATGATCTTACCATTTTGTGAGTGAACGTAGTCATGTTCTTTCCATTTTGCAAGCAACTTAAGCCACGCTCTTTCCATTTTGTGAGAAACCTTAGTTTAAACACTCTAGATATTTTGTGATCTTGAACCATTTAATGTATAATCATTCTTGATTGAGTTGAGACACTCCAAAACAATTCTAAAAACATTTGAAAAATTGTTAGAAAAAGAACAAAAATATTGACCACTTCTTTACTTTAAGAATTCTAGGAACCCTTACTGAGTTACAAGCAACTCACTTGTCATTTAGTTTCCACATCCTTTTTGGCCTTTTTCTCTCATGCACTTTCCATTTTTCAAGACCATTCCTATTCTTCTATCACATCCATTCTATTTTTTCCCTTGGTTATCACATTTTCCTATTCCCTGAGAGATCTACATTTGGCTTCAAGTTTTTTATTCGATATTACATCCATAGAACTATGTAGGTAGTGTCCACATTCCTAGTGCATATGGAGATAGCTTAGCCAACCCCTTCTTTTTTTATATTCCCCCATTTGTTTTATTTGTTAAGTTGTCACCTATTTTTTAGGGGCAACGTTCATAGGGTTTTTATTGCATTATTTATTTGTTTGTTTTTGCTTATTCTATTTGTGTGTCTACCTATTTGTTTGCTTTTAGCATCATTTCCTTGATTCAATTTATGTGTGTTTATTGGGTGATTCCTTGTCCACAATTACACTTGAATCCATCCCTATTCATATTTTTACATTTTCATCATGGTTTCTATCATTGGTGCATTATTTTATATTGAGTATTGGATTATGGGAGTCAGTCCTCATGCATATTTTGGCCAAGTCTTTATGATGTTATATCATGATGCCTACCGACACATGCTATAAAAAACTTAAGTTTCAAAAAGTCTATTAAAAAATGATGACATCTCTTCAACACTGACATCTCGATTAACTCTCAATTGTATCCCGAATAGAGTAATTAACCACCATATAATTTCAACCTTTATTAGTTTGGATGAGAATCTCCTGACTAGTAGGTTGTTCTAATTCATCATTAACCTCTATGTTAAGTTATCATCATCCTTGACCAAATTTACCATGTTTTCCATAATTGAGGTCCAATGATTATAACCACTTATGGGAAAATCATTTCACACCATCCCACCTGCATTTCTCAATGATTATAACTACCTTTGGCCAAATCATTATGGTGTCACCACCTTACTTTTTCTACTCATATAGGGGCATATTATTCTTGTTTTTCTATCTTAACTAGGGCAACTCCATCTTCTCAATGATTACAATTGCCTTTGGGAAAATCATTGTGTTATCATACCATATTGCCACTATCAGGGTATAATGCTTATAACCACTTTTGGGAAAACTATTGTACACCATCCCACTTATATTCTCAATGATTTTGATTAATTTTTCAATATAATTATGTTTTCACCCCATCATCTTTCCTTTATTCAGTCCCCTCATTTCACTTCTTATCAAGGGACTGTTTGCCAACTCACTTATGCCAATCATTCCCTCGAGGGGGCATCTTACAGTTAGTTTATCATCATTACAATTGTATGCATATAGGAATTTTTTATTCTTTGATAAGATTTTACTATGATTATAACTTACAATTCCTTCCCAAATAGGGGCAAATTATAGACACTTAAATCTGGCCACCAATAACTTCCAATCAGGATTTTGGCTAATTTCCACCCAAAATGCACAATTTGGCCTAAAAAAACTAAAACATACTAATGAATGTGAAAATGACATATTCAAGTACCCATTTTGGCTAGGGTATCCCTAAATGGGGTAATGTAATTTATGGGTCAACTAACTTTGATCATATTATTTCGAGTCAAAATGCTAATTTTACGCCTAGGTGCTCTAGATTGTTCTTTCCTATCAAATCTTATGCATGAGATGCATGCCTTTTTATTTTCTATTGGTAGCATCCTAAATGTGATAATGCATCTAATGCATCTAACATTTCCTTCCAATTCCAATCTAGTCAAATTTAGGACTAATAACAAGGCATTTTGATCAATTTGAGTGATTTGTGCACAAAGTGCTTAATCATGCTTAAGAGATAATTAATACAAATCAAGGCATAATTAATAATTCCATGGAAACTTGTTGAATACTTTTTCTTAGGAATTAAATTTGAATATCTACATCATCAGGTGACTCATTTCTTCGAAAGACATCTCTAGGCTATAAATGCAACAAATATCAAGATTCATGCCTTCCATGCCTCATTAATGCCTTCCATGATGCCATCCATGCCTCTTAAGTGTCACTTCTTCTAATTTCAAGATGAGGATAATTAAAAACTTAATTTCAAAAATTGAATTAATCCTTAACCACACATCTCAATCTTGAGATGGATGGTTCAGGTTGATTCTGATCAAATCCAAAAATTTATAAATAGAGAGGTCATTAACATGATTATGCAAAGTTATAATGCCAAATTGGTTCCAAAAGATTCAATAAACTAGTGTTATCGATCCAAATTGATTCCAATCCAAGCCAAGCCACAATCCAAAGGTTACAAGGAGAGATGGAGGTAGCCAATCTTCCATTGCCAAGGACTTTATGAGTACAAGCTGAGCAAGCCACTAAAACAAAAAATTTGGAGCATCCAATGGAGGTAAAGAAAAGTTTTATTTTCCATTTTAGTTGTGTTTTTTATTCATGATTGTTAATTAAGCTCTCCTTAGTGTCTAGGCCTAGAGATGTTATGTTATTAGTGTGTTTCTTTCATTTATTTTCATTTTAGAACTAACACCATACTAACCATCCTCTCTTGAGTCAATTTACTAGATCATAATTCCAATATATACACACTAATTCCCATGATGGTAATATTTTATTGTGTAACTTATCTTGGGATTGATCAATTCCATAAGCGCATAGCTTGTATTCTCAAATAGGTTATGTTTACAGTGTGTCCCTTACATTTATGGATTATATCTTTCCCATTCCTCCCATCTCTAGGACCTATTATACCTCTCATTATATTTTAATCATTTATGGTAATCACATGTACAAGCATTAGCTCATCTGGATGTGATCTATTCCATGGGTTAGTCTCTCACTTTATCTCTCTTTTTAAAAGTCCATCCTTTTATTCCATTGTAGTATGTCCTCTCAAGAGGGCATCATGGGTATGTTCCAATTTCTTATTGAAAAATATTTTATTTTAAAAGATGTTTCTTCACCTAAATGTCTCACTACACCTTCTCAAATAGGGGAAAAATGTAGATATCCAATTCCTAACACCATTTGTGTTGAAATTTTCAATCTTATTCGAATCGCACTCAAATGCACATTTTAGGTGAAAATCCATAAAACACTCTAAATGGTTAGAAATTGCCACTTATAGGTGCTAGTTTAGGTCAAAGTATCCCTAAACAAGGCAATGTATTTGATGGTATAACTAACTTTGATCTTATCATTTCAAGTCAAAATGACAATTTCACTATTTAGTGCCCTAGATCACTCTTTTCTTCTAATTCATTAGTACACATCACATACCTTTTTTATTTAGTGTTGGCAACATTATAAATGGAAATATATCTCCAACACATCTAACATCACCATCCAGTTCCTCTCCAGTCAAATTACAATCCAATAATATGACTTTCTAACCATTTTGATTAATTGTGCACCAATTTTCAAAGAATTGCACTAAACTTGGTTAAAATTAAGCTCATTAATCCAATTTAAGAGCTTAAGTAAGAATTATATAGATATTTTTGAATATATCATTATTGAAAATTGATTTTGAATATATGCAACACCTAATGACATCATCTATGAGGTGGCATCCATCAAGCCATAAGTTCATAAAATATCAATATTATGGGTCACCCATGCCTCTTTAATGCTTATTTATCTTGAAGATATTTATGAGTTTAATTACAAAAATTAGGATTATCCATTTCCACACATCTCAATATTGAGATGGATGGTCATGGTTGATCATGACCAATCTCAAAAATCTATAAATAGAGAGGCCATGGACATGAATTTTAAGCTTGATTTATGCAAAGTTATTATGTAGAATTATCTCCATAATCCTTTGTAATAGACCAATAGAATTAGTTACAAGCTTCATTGATAGACTAGTTTAGTGATTTGGAATCTTGAGCCTAGGTTTTATGGAGTGTTCTTAAGACATTGGAGGAGTTTTCCACCTTTATTGATAAAGAAAAGGATGTTTGATCAAGGGAGAGCATGCTTTTGAGCCACATGGGTATGGTGAATCCATTTGGGAAGGTAATATGATTTTTGTTTTCTTTCATTTGTTTCTTTCTAGCCTTTGTAATTCCCATAGGAATAGATAGGCTTATTTAGTTAGTTCTTTATGTATTTTTCATGATTTATGGACTAATGTTTGACTAACTTGATTTTTAATCCTCTCCATCTAGTACTGTAGTTTCCTAGGGCACTGATTCTACCAAAGCAAAACTAGATTCTATACAGATAATGGTCCAAAAATTGAGTAATGACTTATTAGGCATGTGGAAGAAGATGAGTAATGCTACTGTTTAGAAAAATAATCAAAATTATGGGTTTTAAAGATATGAAATACCTTTTAATAGACCTACAAATAATGTAAAATAGTATCATCCCAATAAATTTCTAGAAATTAATATAGTGGAAACAAATTTGCCCAATTGGTACAGGGTTCAAAATACATCAAAATATGGTGAGCCTGACTATGTTGAGTTCTATGCAACATTCAAGATTTTAAAAAGAGGTGATGAGATAAGATTTGATGAAGAACCCACTAGATTTCCCTCATGATACTAGTTCTTTGAGAACCACTCATTAGTTTCCTATAATCACATAAAAGTGATAATTGGATTCTAAGAGTGTATCCTGAGTTACCATATCTCTAGGCTATCCATAGACCTATAATTATGTATTAGACTTACATTTATAATAATTCAATAGACCAAAATCACCTACAACTAATAAAAACATAGTCTTGGAATGATCATCCTAGACTTCAATCCAAATTACTTAGCAGTTTGTAGAGAGGACATTAATGCCACATTTGGATACTATATATATATATATATATATATATATATATATATGGTGCTAGTGTCCTTAATTGGTCACTACTACCCTTAACCCTAACTCTTCCCAATGGATAGTTTTTCAAATGTGTACCCCTGCTAATTTTAACCTAAGCTCATTTTATTATCCATGTATGCAAAATAATCCTGTAAATACAAGTCTAATCCACCTTTATTCACTAGATGGAAAATAGATGCAAATAATATTCAAACTAAGTTGTGAAAACTTTAAGGTATTTGATCCCTATTTTTCCCTAGTTTCTACATACTAACATCTACAACAACCCTAAACCTAGTTTTAAAACATTTCAAATCTTAAGCCCATTCAAGGCATCCAAGCCCACTCTCATTCTAGCATTCACTTTCACATACATCAATCACTAGGTAGGAGAACTACACAAGGCTTGATCCCTATTCAGATTATTGGTATGTAGGCAACTCTCTACACAACAGGGTGTTGAAGATATATAGTTCATCCTACTAACACACAAAAAATTATTCCTCGTGCCATACATTCAAGGAGATTAAAGTTTGCACATCAAATCAAGTTTTCTAGGTACAATACAAATCTCTAAGTTTTGGTCACATAAGAACAAGACCTAAAGACATAGGTGTAGGTGCTCTTAGAAAATAAGAATAGTCATATAAAGGGGACATTAGTGCCATATTGAGGATGCTACACACAAATGGTGCTACTATCTAATGTGGGTGATATTTTTCAGTGAGCATAGTAATAACATAATCCTAATTATGACACAAACTACTACCTACATCTCAACTTTTAGAACCTAGATCATCTACAAAAGCTAGTTTTTATATAAGTCTCTATTTATGCTTAGTTATTACTATTATTAAAAATTCAAACAAATCAAATTTCATAAAAAATTATTACTTAATTATCAAATATTTATTTAGTTTATTTGGGAATATTATCCCTTTAACCAAACATATGAATTACATGTGTAAAACCCTAAAAGTTTAAATCATTTATTTAACCCATCTTACTTCAAACATTGAATCAAACCCTAGCTTACATTAATTCCTATTTTTTTAAAATAAATTTAGAACTACAAACTTTTGATTTTTTTATTTTATTTAGAAAACCTAGTTAATTAAAATCAAATTCATATTATGGTTTTAATTTATTTTATAGATAATTTAAATTGTTACAAAGAATCCCTAGATTCTAAAAACCCTAACCCTACACAACCTTATGGTTCCCATTTAAAATAATTACTAAGTCTAAATTTATAGTTTTATACCATTATTATCATGATAGAAGCCATTTTTTACTTCATGGTACAAATATTTGTACTTTTCTTACCATTTTTATTACCAAAAATCTACATAAAGGTATACATGTATGTTACTCCTATCATGGATTCATTTCAAGTTAATTTTGTTTCAAATATTGGTCCTCCATCATAAAATCCCCTTTTCTGTATGGATCATTTTAAGCTACCTCTAGTTACTACCAAAAAACATAGGTCTTAGAGGAATCCTTTTATTCTACCTCCACCTACACCTCTTGATTATATACGCTCTCATCCTACCTCTACTAGTCACCCTAGGCAAATAGTAGATCACACAGTTTGAATTTTCACTAGGTAGAATAGGGTGCCTCCTCAACCTATATAGGATAAATTTAACCCTACCATCCCTCCTCATCCATATAACACTACAATGACAACCAAAGATAAACAAATAAAATTTGATATTGTGGATCAATTGAGGAATACACTAGCTAAAATATCTATCTTGGAATTCCTTCAAAAAGCAAAAATATTCAAATATGTTACAATTAAAACACTTAATCACACATATATGCCTCATGATAATGAGCCATCCTATTTTGAATATATCATGAATACTATCAAGGATGTGGAGGATGTGATATCTTTTTATAATGAGGATTTAACTTCATAGTGAGTTATTGATCAAAAGCTACCATTTTTTATTCAATCTCAAATAAAAAACATAACTATTAAATGTGTTCTTATCGATAGTGGTTTAGGACTCAATATATGTAACCTCAATTTTTTTTAAACCATGGTGTTTGATATATCATCTATTCAAAAAACATACATTAACATTAGAGGGTTTGATGACATTCCTAGATAGACATTGGGATCAATCACACTAGATATTATAGTGAGATCAAAGACATTATCTACACACTTTCAATTAATTCCAAACCAATGACATTACAATTTCCTACTCAAGAGACCTTGGATACATGATATGGAGGATGTACCTTCCACTCTTCATAGATGTATCAAAATTTTACATGATAGGTATCTATACACATGTCCTATAGATAATCAACCATTTAGATATTGCAAGCTCACTGAGCCTCCTATACCAAGTACATCATCTAATGGGACACCTCATGCTCTCATCAAACCCCACCTCACTATATTCCCATTGATTATATGGATAATTATGAGGTGGGTGAGTCTAGAAGCCTATTCATATAACACCTTTAGAGCATCCTACAACACCAATACCTTCATTGATGATAGAGGACCAACCTCTCCAAGCATAGACACCTTACCTGTTGATAGAGGACTAAGATATCCAAGTGTAGATACTTCATTGAGAATACATGAACAACCTCACACAATAAATACATCCTCATCTAGGATAGATTATGTAATTCTCACAACCTAGTTACCACTACTTGTCAATTTAGAAGAGGCTTGCATTCATAATTTTGACACAGATTTATAGGCCATTACAGAGGATGATCAACCACATATAAACATATATTATTATTTATGTGGATTGAGTTGGACACCAATGGGCCCAAAATAATACATAGATAATTCAAAGGAACTTATACCCCACACTATACCAATAACATCAGTTGTTCAAGATTTTACTTCTATAGGATCTCATACTCAGCCACAGTCAACAACTAATCCCTTGATCCATTTAGTAAATATGATCACATCCATAGATACAAATTTAGTCATATAAATTCAATTAGGGAGATCACATGATAGACCACACTAGATATTACATCTATTACTTGATAGAGGATCGATTTTA
The DNA here is from genome assembly GCA_037957365.1 of Torreya grandis. Lineage (NCBI taxonomy): Eukaryota > Viridiplantae > Streptophyta > Pinopsida > Cupressales > Taxaceae > Torreya > Torreya grandis. The sequence continues at coordinate 1,517,951 of JARHVA010002547.1, read as the reverse complement.
TTACCCATAATCTAACATAAATCAACTAGTATATTGTCACCATAGGAAAGGAAACCATTTTGTCACTTTGATAGACTCACAAGACATGATAAAAACACATGTGAAACACTAAAACATAAGTTCAATAAATTTAAATCCAATTGTACTCTCCATATTATAAGCCTCCACCTCTATAGGCACCACCACTAGTGATATGAGCCACTACAAAGATATGAGAACTGCAATAGAGTTATCATTGGCATAGATATTCAAAACATGATATATTGAATATACATATATTTTTAGTAGAAAAATATCTTCCACATGTGGATATAAATGAGGATTTTTTTCCTAATACTTGCACTTTGGGATTTTTACACCATAATTGGTATCAGGAGAGTGAGCTCCAACATGTTATACATTGTTAGGATTCCATTGGACATATTAAATTACTAGTTACATGTGGCCCCAAGGTGGAAAATACATTATTATTAATTTTAATAATAGACACCCACATATATGTTATATTTGGAAATACATGGCTATAGGCAATGGATGTTATAGTTGATTAGTTAGATAGATTCTTGACATTTACTCATGATGGACACATGGTTTGCATTTTACATGATAATATCAATGAAAACCACAAGTTTCACACAAATATTATATGGTATAATATTTTTTACCTTAGGACCATGTGAGAGGTATATTACATAGTTGAGAAGTATTCCATTTGGATACACACACACCAGACTCATGCCAAGGATACGGCCCCACTGATACATATAGATTGGTATGATGATTGTGATGACGATGAATTATTTGAGTTTGGCCAGGCTCAATATTTGACATTAGATGATATTCCACCATATCCATTGTTTGATTATCCAAATCCCATAGATGTAATCTTGGGTCTATATAGACATTGCCCTTTTCTTATATTTTTGTTTCATTTGCATTTCCAACATTTACTTTCTCTCTTGCTCCTTCACATAGTTTTTTCATTTACTTATACATGTCTTATATTCAAAAAAAATAAAAAAATATAACATGTATAAATATAAAAACATTCAAATATTTCAAAACATAAAAAAATTATAGATTATATGCATTGTTATGTTTACATTTCTACTACTTTCCAGATATTGCATATTGCTAGCTATCTAATTATAGTTAGTTTTATCATACACATATGTTTCAATTGTTTTTGTCAAGTGATTTTAGATTATATATAGGACTAAAATCCACTACATTGATCTAGACCAGCTATCATCTACCCATTATGGGTATATACACTAATACATGTTTATATATTTGATACATCAGCCCACTTGGGTGCATCTCATACACACTTAATATAACCAAGTTTTATCCTTACATATTATAAATTCTAGTTATGCATTGGTTTATCTTGATATTGATTATTTATATTCATTACTTAATTTTTTTTTTGATTATTAATAGTTAGATGAAGTATATATATGCATCCTAACATCTACATAGATTTGTATTACACAGTTATACATGCTTTCATTTCTAGTTCCTAGATTGGACTTGATTGTTTTTCCTATGCTTCTTCCATCTTTGAGGGAATTTGAATATGACATATTTATTTGGATTATATGCCACTTCTCTATTTATATAATTTATACATGTGCCCATGTCTATTATGTGTATTTTCCGACTTCTCTATGTGGACATTTCAACATGTCCTTCTCTATGGCTCTACACCAATTTACTTATTGTTTATGTATGTGGACATTTGAACATGTCCTTGTATGTATTAAATCTTATATTTAGTGACATTTACCCATGTCCTTTATATTGTGTCCCCTTGGCCTACTTTTTGCATGCCTCATGTGTTTGTATGTTTGCTCCATTATTACTTCTACACCATGACACTTGTATTTGTTTATTACACACACACACACACACACACACACACACACACACACACACACACACACACACACACACACACACACACACACACACACACACACACACAACATTTTTTGATGCCATGAGGGATCTCATGCATCTACCCTTTATATTTTGGAGCCTTGATGGACACAATGCCCCATCCCCTAGGTAGTTACTCAAATTTTATTGCTATATACATTTATTAAATCTATCTTGACACCCTTGTGCAATGTTAGATTACAACACACATCTTACATTTCCTACTTATACTCAAATACATTTACATTTTAATGTTATGTTGCACATTATATTTGAATATCATGCACATGATCTAGCTAACACATTTTACTAGGCTACTTCTTTAGAGGGAAGTTTTTACACAAGTTTCACAACTTCCTTAAAAATAAGGGGAATTTACAAGGGTTTGTCATAGAGATTAGGCTTATACATTATTTTTCATAGATATATTTTAGTAGACATGCTTAGTTTCATATAACATACTCGAGGTAGACATAGAACATAATAGAAACTCAATAATAAATTTACATCACATAAAAATTAGACCAGGTTGTCATTAGCACCCATATTGGGACACTAGATTCACATGGACCTATTTTCCACTATAGGACACTATTGTTTATTAGCCTTAGCTTTAGGAAAATATAGATTATTTAGACTATTACACTAGGTACAATATAGATTTACATAGATACAATCATAGGTTTGGTAGCTATGTTCATATTTAGTTCAAATACATTCATTTCATCTCAGATTCATACTAGTTTTTAAAATTTGGGGGAATCATACATATAATGATCACCCATACATTTATATTAGTTACACATATTCAACTAGTACATACTTGATTTAGATTTATTATATTCAAATACCAAATTGGGGGAATGTGCACAACACATTAGTTTCCATATACTTAGCTTTAGACAAGTTGATCAGATGAAATGGAAAACTCCATGTCATTATCTACGCTATATACATTTAATATCACATTATAGTTTTTCAATAGATTCATGACTTAGTCCATTTATAGTGGTTGGTATTCTTGAGTGGCCCAGAGATTCCTAATATACATGATTGGGTGTGAAGTTGAATACATAATTAGATTTAATCAGTTAGATACTTTCATCACTTTGTGCAGTTTAGTTACAAATACATCTAATTCATATAGGGGAAATGATGGAGTCATATCCCATTTGATTTATTGTTTCACCTACATGAGAGAGTTAGACACACATATATTCTTACCCAATCTATTCACATAGATTAGGATTCATTGAGTAAGGGTGGGCAATGATGGAATCAAAACTAGATAATTTATTGAGCCACCCATATGAGGATTAACCAAGTCATTATCTTGGTTCAAGTTATTCAATGATATGATCACTATAAAAATTCACACACATAGGTTTTTATAAGTTTCATGTGTTGGTTTGGATACCCAATGAGGTGTATTCATTCCTTTCCTCTCTTTTTATTTTAATCAGTTATTTCATTTTAGCATAGTCTTTTGTTTTTGATTATCTCTTAATTAAGGATTGAATTTTGCATGTTTCATTGTAGGGAATTGATTTAGATCATGTTCCACATATGTAGATCCATATTCATGTTTTCAAAATCATTTACGTAGGGTTTAATTTCAAGGTAAGTATAGGTACCCTTTTTTTCCTTTATACTAGTCATTTTACTTTTCTACATTACTAGCATAAAAGAGGTGGAATGTAATCACCTAAAAGTGGTAATTGGATACTAAGAGTGTCATTTTAGTTACCCTATCCCTAGGCTAGTCATAAACCTATCCTTATGCATTAGACTTACATTTACAGTCATTCATCATATAAAAACCACATATAACTAATCAAAACATAGTCCCAAAACTATCATCTTAAACTCCAATCCATGTTTATTACTAGTGTGTAGAGAGGACATTACCACCACATTTGGGACATGACAGCCACATGATGCTAGTGTCCCCAACTATGTGATAATATCCTTATCCTCATCTCTTCCTAATGTATATTTTTTCAAACATGTAACAAAACCCTATAAATACAAGTCTAATCCACATATATTCACTAAATGGAAAATAGATGCAAAAGGTATTCAAACCAAAGATAAAGTTATGAAAAATCAAGGTATTTGATTCCTATTTTACCTTAATTTCTACATACTACCATGTATAATATCCCTAATCCCAATTTTTAAACATTTCAAAACCTAAGCACATTCAAGGCATCTAAGGCCACTCTCATTCTAGCTTTCACTTGCACACACATCAAACACTAGGTGGGAGAATTACATCACATTTGATACCTCTTTGGAGTATTCATATGTAGGAAAATATATACATAGTGGGGTGTTGAGTATGTGTAGTCCATCCTAGTAACACACACAAAATTATTTCTCATGCCATACTTGCAATAAGATTAGGGTTTGAACATCAAATTAGGTTTTCTAAGTAAAATATAAAACTCAAAGTTTCATTCATGTAGGAACATGGCTTATAGAGATAGGCACAAGTGATCCCATAAAATAAATATACTCTTGAAAAATGGACATTAGCACCACATTGAGCACACTACATATATATGACACTACTATCTAATGAGCAGACGAGTAATAAAATAATTTTGATGACACAAACTACTACCTAGATCATCTGTGACAGTTAGTTTTTAGATAAGTCTATATTTATGATTATGTATTGTTATTATTATAAAGTCAAACAAATTCAAATTTCATAAATAATCAATACTTAATTATTTCATATTTATTTATCTAATTTAGGCATCTCAACCCTTTAACCAAACATAAGAATTACATGTGGACAACCCTAAGGGGTTAAATCAGTTTTCGTTCCCATGTGAGGACAAAAAAGTACCAGAGGATAATTATGATGAGGTACATGCCTTCTAGTATTATCAAATAGGTAATTACAATGTGAGGAATTAGGAACCCTTCATTACATTTACTCCAAATAATATGGCTATTTCACTGAATCCTAAAGCTGATAATAATCCACATCCTCCAAAAGGGAATGATCAACCCTAAAATAAAGAAGAATAAAGAAAAGGATGATATAACATTATTAAATACATGAAGATAATTAAATAAAATAAAACCCTTCATGAATTATCTTATATCATTGAATAAAAAGAGCTCTTGTAGAGGTCTATCACAGGAAATTATGCCATAAAGAAGACAAAGGTTTCCCATACCAATGTCATATATAAGAGTAACTTAAAATTTCCTCCTTTATTATTATCTATCAGAGCATTTGGAAAAAATATTTTTAATTTTTTAGCTAATTATAGAGATTTAACTACAGTGATGCCAACTTTTATTTGTTCAAAGCTATGATTGACTCTGAACCCTTTTAAGAGGATGGTATAATAGTTAGACAAAATAGTGGTGCCTATGGTTGGAAAATTAAATGATGTATGCATTCAAGTGTAATATGAGACACATGTACAAATGAATATTAATATACTTATGGTAGATATCCCAAATGGATATGGACTACTACTTAGTATAGATTGGTCAAAAACACTAAACATATATGTTATAATAAAATTTTCTCATATCCAACTACCATGGAGAGGTGTTGCAAACCAGATTCAGATTGATCAAGAATAAAGAATGAATCACCCAATCATGGAGTATAATAGTAATAATGAATAGGTAAGATATAAATCACCCAATCTTGGAATTTATACATTTACCACAAAATGTGAGGTACAAGAATTGAAAGTCCAAAGACCTTCCCAATTATGGACTTTCCATTTTGATTTTGTAAGATCTAAGAAAAGAGCAGGCATGGGTATCTAATTGGTTGAAACACAAGGTAATATGTACCTAGAATCCTATAGGTTGTAGTTATCTTCCATAAATAACATATAAGAGTATGAGGCATTCATTTTGGGACTATAAGTCACTCTAAAAAACAATGTAAAATAATTTCTAATATATGGAGGTTTAGAGATGGTAATCAATTAGGTCAAAAATAAATACTAGTGAAATTTTAATATTTGAATAAGTATGAACACATAACCTAATATTTTATTGATTTATTATAAGCCTTCAATATAGTAGTTGTTCTTATAGAAAGTAATCAGGATACTAACTCACTGGCCACTTCAACTACCAATTTGGCACCATTGTAGGAATCTAAGGTAAAGAGATTTTCCATTGAGCTCATGCCTTGCCCATCTATTCCTGACAATGTATAAAATTTAGAGGTCTTTAATGATTACTAATATATTATCCAATTGTCAAATAATTTAAGACAATTTTAATCTTAAATCATTGATGATAAATAAATTAGTTATCTATCCTAAGATGAAATTAGTTATCATCTTCCTTTAGTGATGGTTTATTTGTATAGAGAATTTGATACATACCCATAAGATTTTTAGTTTAGGCATCTCAAAGTCAATGAATATGATTTTAATAAAGAGAACTTGGGGGATGAAATTGATCCACCCAATGTCAACATTGGTCTCAGCTACATTTTAGAAGAAAGACAAAGGGTAAAGGATTTATTCACTAAATATAAATATGTGATTGCATGGACATGTGAGTACTTGAAGGTTTTCAACCCAAGATTCATCACCCATAAAAAACCTCTAAGACTAGACCATAAGCCATCATGCAAATATAGAGTGTGGTTAATCCTATCCTAGAACCACTCATCAAGAAGGAAGTGGAGAAGTTTTTTAGTGCAAAGATAGTGTTTCCTATCAGACATTCAACCTAGGTTTCTAATTTGGTTCCAACTAAGAAAAAAATGGAGAAATTAGATTATATATTGATTTTAAGACCCTGAAAGACAATTATTGATTCTAAGAAAGATAACTACCCTTCACGTTCTTTATATGAGGTGATCTAGATAGTAAGGTATTTTGGAATGATGTCCTTCTTGGATAGTATTTTAGGATATAACCAAGTATTTTTTGAATCTAAAGATTTAATGAAGACTATATTTACCATGAAGTGGGGTACATATGTATACAAGAGGATTCCATTTGGAATAATTAATGTAGGAGCCACCTTTTAATGAGTCATAAACAATGCATTCTAAGGGATGATAGGTAAATGCATAATCATTCACATGAAGGACTCCACTATTTTCTCAAAGAACATAACTGATCACATAGGCCATCTACAATAAATCTATGAGAGATGCAGTAAGTTTGGCATCTTGATAAATACTAAAAAGAACATATTTAGTGTTATTGAGGGAAAGATCTTAGGCCATATTATCACCAAAGAAGGAATCATAATTAATCTAGATAGAGTTTAGGGGATTTTAAAGATTGCACGCCTAAATAACAAAATGTAACTCAAGTCTTTCTTTGGAAACATAAACTTTGTGAGTAATTTTATCTCAAGTTTTGAAGAAATTTTTGGACCTATAAATGCAATTATAAAGTAAGATGTTAAATTTTAATAGAAACTAGAGGCCCGAAAGTCTTTTTAATACATCAAGGATGCCATATCTCAGGATCTAGTATTAATAATCCCTAACTTTAATGAAGACTTTTTATAATATTTTTTTGCTTATGCTTACTCAAAATAAGGATGGAAGTTAAAATCCTATTGCATTCATGAGCACAAATTTAAAATAATCAAAACTCATGTACTCCATGATAGATAAGTAATTTTTTTATCTAGTTAAATCAATATAGAAATTCAGACATTACATCTTGAGAAATAAGACTATTGTTATTATGCCAAATCCTATCATTAAGCTCACTTTAAAATAAAACAAATTGGGAGATTTTATAAGTGAATGGATGGAAAATATTTATTAGTTTTACTTGGAAATTAGGCATGATAAAATTGATAGAGGAAAAGGCATCATTTTGCTTAGACTGAGCCTGACCCACACATCACCATTGAGGAGGTTTATCAAATCTAGGTATCTAAAGGAGACTGTTATGATACTATCATTCAATATTTACTCATATGTAGTTGTTCCATAGAACTCAATAGAGAAAAAAGGATATATTTTAGGCTCAAATTTTCTCACTACATGATAAAAAAGGAATCCTCTATAGAATAAATTATGAAGGCATCTACCTAAGATGCGTATCATGAGAAGAAGCTCAATAGATTTTGGAGAACCTACATCAAAATATTGAAAATGATCATCTTTTTGGAAATACCATAGCATATACTATCCTCTAAGTGGGCTACTATTGGTGAATAGTCTTTAAGGATGCACATGCCCATATAAGAATATATCATAAATGCCAAATTTTGGCAAAGAGAAAAGTGCATGCAATAATGCCACTATAGCCTATTATTGAGAGAAATCCATTTACTTAGTGGGGCTTGGACTTTATCGGTGTCACTAACCTAAATTCCTTATTAGGCCACAAATTTATGTTCACTGCCATGGATTATTGCACTAGATGGAATGAAGTAGTGACTACAAGGTATTTCAAAGAACATGATGTAATCAATTTTATGGAAGAAAACATAAAAACTAGGTTTTATAACCCTATTTCCTTAGTTTTTGTAAATGGGATAGCTTTCCAATCAACTAAGTTCATTGAATAAGCCCACGATAATCAAATCACCATCAAATAATCTTCCAACTATTACCCATAGGGAAATAGATTGACTAAATTGATAAATAAGAACTTGATCGACACTATTAACAATTTAGCTATATACAAGCCCAAATAATGGCATAATTTACCAAAGTATGCACTATGGGTGGACCAAACAAGATTCAAGTAGAACCTCAAAGCCTCACCTTACATACTAGTATATGGATGATGGCCAGTATTCTCAATCATGCACAAATTTATAACATAAAAATTTATTCTAGAGTACATGGAGCCAAGTGAGAAAGAGGAGTCTCATTTATTGGATATAATATAAATGAAGTCTTTCAAGAATGAAGCATTTCTTAATTTTAGTAAATATCAGGACTTGGTCAAAATATAGTTTGATAGGAGAGTAAAGTTTAAAACATTCAAAATATCTTACCTAGTGCTCTTATGTGAAAAAGAGCATGAAAAGAAAGGATATCATGAAAAGTTTACCCCCTTATAGAATGAACCTTACCAGATATAAAATATCTTAGGTAATAATGCTTTATGTATGAGTGACCTTTGAGTTAATGGATTGACATATCGAGTTAGTGGGTAGTTTTTGAAGCACTACTTAATGGTTGTACCATTTAAATATGTCCCTGAATGATGACAAGTGATGAGGTAGAGGTAGGAGTAGGTTATATTTACTATTTTCATAGTTTATTTTCTTGTTTTATATATGTTTCTTTCTTTAGGGTGGTTTTCTTAATTTCTAGATTAGCCTTTCCTACTTTCTACATTTTGCTTTCTTTAGTTTAGTTCCCTACTTTATAGAATACGTGTCTTTGTTTTTGGTGATAATCTGATTGACTTTTCTCAATATAACCAATCAAGTATCCAATACACTAGACTTCTTATCCATGTTTGAGGTTAAAATTTAAACCCATGAGAGAGATTATAAAGGAAGAAAAACTACGGGAAGGACATAAAATGGAGAACACAAATTGGCTTTGTGTTCAATTTTTACACCCTTATGTTTGATAATTTCAAATTTTAGGTATACAATAAATAGGTTAGTCATGGTTATATCACAATTGAATACTTATATTAGGTATGTAAAAGCTACTCTCAGTACTTCATACAAATTTAGAAAGTTTTCATGTATCTTTGAATCAAATACACTTCCAATGTTAATACTTGTTTAAGGTAATAACCATTGATACAAATATAACTTCGAGGGACATTCTAATAAATCATGGTTTTTTTTCACATACACTAGCTCACAATTATTATTTCCTTCCTTCTTCTACTCACACTCTAAAAAAAAGATAAAGGACCAATATATCCTAAAGAGTGATCACTAAACCTAAATAAAATTTAAAAGTGATCAAAGACTCACATGATGAAACAAGATCAATGTATCACACATCATGCAAGAATACGAGGGGAATAAAAGAGGAAGAACCAAAGGTATCTTTATCGAGGCTATAGACACCTAGATAGTAATAGAGTAATGCTCAAGTTTCCCTAGTTTTAATTTGATTTTAAAAAAATAGAATTAAACCTACATTTATTCAAAGTCTTTTCTAAAATCCTCAAAACTAGGGTAAAAGAGAATCATTCCATCACACACATATCCAAGGTATGAGCAAAAATAATATGTTTTATGAATTCATTTTGGAGTCTCTTTCATGTTTTTAGTTCAAATATTCACTTTTCATATGGTTCATGTTTGATGTAAAGTTGCTAACCAAATATTTTAGGTTCATAAATACTCAGGAGTATTCCCCCTATGAGTCACCATTTGTTGTACTCAACACATCATCATTAATTATTTTCTTTCAAGTGGAGGCACACTATATTTTGAAAGGCCTACATTAGGTTTGAAAATATTTTTCATAGGTTTTTATTTGTGCACATAAATTTACTATTTAGTATAGATTCTTGGATTAATTTTTATTTGTTTTGTTTATTTAGACTAACATATTAATATTCATTAGAAGTTTTGCATATACAAGGTTTTTCATTCAAAATTTGCATATTTTTCCTTTTGTAAGTTGTGAATTATATATTTTAGGTCTTTGAAAATTTTAATCCTAAGTTCTATTAGTTGAAATATTCATCACATACTTTAACATATCTCAACTTACAAGTCTTCACACCTATGCAACTTGTTTTGCATTTACATATTTTATAATTCACAAGTTGTGTTCACAAATCCTAGTTTTATGATAGTTGAGAACTTTAGTGGTTTTGTTTTTCACATATTTTGTCCAAAAAAATTTCTTGTGAAGTCAAATTTAAACATTTTTATCCCTCACATATTTTAGCCTTCATGATAAATTATTGTAAGAAATTTTGTTGGCAATTGGAACTTGTGTCTTCATAATTTTTGTTCACATTTTTTGTGACAACTTTAACTTCACATGTTTTACACTTTACAATTTTTTATGAAACTTTTGTCTTCAAAATTATTGTTCAAATTATTTTTTCATGACTTTACCTTAAAAATTTTTACACTTCACAACTTTTATTTAGAACTTTCATTCACAATTTGTGTCTTAATGCAAGATCTGACACCAGACATCTGAAGGTAGACTATGTGGTAGAGTTGATATTACATGAAAGTAATAATGAGATCAAACTTTTACAAGGATACAATGTGCATTTATATAGATGTATAGAAATCATATGTGGAACACCTACCAAGGTGAAGTGATAAAGTTTTAATTAAATGAGTAAAATAATCTTGGAGATGTTGGTCATTGGTGGTGCATGAACTAAATTATTCTACTCAAAGCTATATCATAAAATTATAAAGAGATATGATTCATTTATAACAAACTCAAGTGAACTTATACTAAAAAAATAACTTGAATCCCTATCTATCTTGGTTCCACTATAATTTCTTCTAGTAAGCCAACATATAGTTGAATTATCATGAAAATCACATAATTGAACTAGGTAACAATGGCCTCTTCATAAAATATGTTCAATGGGGTGATTCCACCTTCCAAATTTTATATCAAAGACTCTACAGAATACATCAACACTATTTTTTATTTGACTATGTTTAAGAATGAGTATGCCAATTATTCATCTCTTTGGGATGTAGTCAAGGACATAAACACCCATTCACATGAAGAAGCTTTGATAGACCCACAACAATAGGTGGTAGTAGACTTGATACCATTGAAATGAAAATAGCTACATTTTATAGTGGCTAAGCCTAAGGTTATGCCCTGTATTTACTTGTTGTGAGACTTACTATTTATTAGGAAGGTGATTGGTGGTGGATTCCTACACCACCTAAAGCATAAGATAGTCATTGATTTTATCTTAAGAGATACCTTCTACAGTTATGTATAGTTGTTAATTATAGATTCTAAATTTGATGGATGCCAGGTGGAGATGTGGAAAATCTCAACCATGATTAAAATTTCTCAAAGGAAATGGATCACTCTTAGAGAGGTTTTCACTCTCAAATCTAAGGAGCTAGTGCTAATTACCAAGTTTTGTATGTAAATCCACATTTGAATGGCATTTTTGAATAGATTGTATGGTCACTCTAGCATCCACTATCTCCATATGGAATGTTTATCACTATTGGATTTGATGATGACTTTAGATATGACATTCACACCAAGGAAGACAATTAGGGAAAGAATTAAATAGAAAATGTTTAAAAGGATAAGATCCCCTCAGGTGGACATTTATACATGATGTCTTATTTTTTAGATATTGTCATGGGTAATGTCTATAGAACAGATCAGTCTATATCCTAACCCCAATGTCTATGAAAAATCAAGTATGAAATGTATTTTATTTCCTCCACATCTATGCATTCAAAAGGAACATAGTCGTAATTATCAAGAATTTATACCCTTAATTATGGAGGGAAATTATTGAAGAACCCTTACTCAAAATATCATAGAATATCAATAAGACATTAGGGCTAGGGGGATTAATGGCTTTATCCTAACTACATGGTGATCATGGTCATGGGAAACAAGGTTAATCCATTGTGGCTCCCCAAGTTTATCCCTGATAAGATGGCTAAGTAGGATATGGCCTATAAGATATGATGGAGTGTGGATGAAAACTTAAATAAAAATGAGAAAGGATTATCTTGTGGTTCCTCCTTAATGATTGGTCAGATCTGTTATACCATTGCAAAACACTTTGGATAAATTGGAAATAATAAAGTGTATTATTCATTGCATTATTTTCCACATGGATAATGGTAACCTTTTGGCCTAATTTATAAGCACATCTAAGGCCTTGGCATCTCATACCAACATGAGCCTTATGACCATGATTTCATTTTTATAAATTCAAAAGATGATGTTGAAGATTTAGAGAGATAAAAGTTAGTTGGTTTGAATGAGGAGATTTTAATAATTATTCAATGATAACCTTCTATAATAATTACCGATGCACACACTATGATTATTCCTCCAAGGGGATGAAAAATTATAGACTTACACACTTCCCATAGTTCGTAATATCCTCAATACCAAGGAACCTCTTCCTGGACACCACCCATGGTGATGACAATAGTCAAGTAGGATCTTGGTGTGGAGGAAACCTCAGTATTTTCAAGTCAATCTCAAGGAGGACCATCTCACACATCACCACTTGTAATGAGAGTTGTGAGGAGAGAGCAAGAGGTGAAATAAATTCTAGATGTTGTGATATCTATAGGAGGATAGGAGGAACCCATTTTTATTAACTCTTTTAATGCAGAAGAAGAAATCCTTCCCTTTGTATCCTCAGTTCTATTTGACATACGTTTGGATGTTACTTCTTATTTTACTCAACATTCTTCCCTCTTACCTAGTAAGACTACAATTTATTGTAGGAAAAATTGTAAATTCCCTGGAACCCCTATAGATACAACTACTTAATATCCACTACAAGAGGGACTAATGGACCATAGACAGACGTCCATAAAGAGGGAACTTAAGGATGAAAAAGAGGATGAGTAACTATAGAAGGACAAAGTCTTAAGATTTTAGGGATTAAAAGGGAAAGCACCAATTGAGGGTGATAAGTTAGGTAATGACATTGATCCTTCAATTAACTTAATCCTTATTATTTATACAATATTTTTGGTTTCTATTATTTCTCTTATTATTATTGTTTCATTGGATCTTATTATTGCTAGTCCTGATGTTTCCACAATTCTAATTATTTCTAGTGTTGGACTTGTTTCTAAAGCCCCTAATATTTCTATTTACACTATTTTCACCTCAATAATCATTCCCATTGCCACTCCTATACCTAAAAATTTTACATTCAATAAAACCAAAAGAGTTGTGGCAATATCCTAGTTACATGTATCTTTCACCCAACTATAATTGACAATGCCTTCTTATAGTTCCACACAGCCCACTTTTATTATTCCATCAAATAAATATGGAAAGAGAAAGCCCATGTATATTTTTCATCCAATGCCCTCATTTGGTGGTATATATTGGTCCAAAATTATTTGGCCATCATTACTAGACCCCTTTCAAACATAGGCTTTAATGTAATATTCATAGGACCTTTGAGTTGAGACTACTGCTTAAGACACTTAGCCATTTGACTCTACCCAATTGGTGATTCCTTAATGGGATGCTAATTTTGAGGCCCAATATTCCAAAGGCCTAATTTAACTATAACAGAGCTTCTCATGGTGAGTTTTTTCTTTGATAAATCCACATGAATTATCTAACAAGTTAAAAAGAGGAATATTGAGGATGACACTAGCAAAGGTTTAGTTCTAGAGGAAAGATAAGATGTTTTCTCTTTGTTAAAGATAAATAAAATGAGGATATAAAATTATCCTTACAATGAATATTTCAATTCCTCCTTTAGGACTCAAACTGAAGCCTTAATTTGATATAACTTCAAGAGGGGACTTAATAGGATAGGTGGGAGATGGAGCAAGAGTTTGAATAGGTAAGGGATTAACAAATTATTCATGTTCCCAAAGAATTTAAATATTATGTTTAGATAATATCCCTTTGGTTGTAAAACATTTTAGATTCTATTTGATCAATGAGAGATGAGCTAGTTCCTCATGTTTTTGAGATAAGAAAATTATTCAATTCTTTAAAAGAAGATGAAAAAATTGAATTTTATTATATTATATACAACTAATAAGGATTATAGGAATTTATAGTTGATGACACCATTATAATTATCTAATGATTTCAACTTGGTGGTCATCCAAACATAGGAGGATCAAGTGGGTCTTAAGCATAGAATCCTTGATCCCAAAGTTTTCAAAACATGAAAAGTTAATCTTGTAGATTCTAGATGAATTTAAGCTAACTCAATCAAGGGAATTTACAAGGAAGTTAATAAGTAGAGCTAGTTTTGACCAATTGATTTATTAGAATTGTACCAATTTCAAGTAGAGGATTCAAGGTTTTACATTAGAAAAAATTGAATCAGAACTTAGTTTTACCAAAAAGAAGGTGAGGTAAGTAGAGATTTTTTAGGTAGAGTTCAAGGCCACCAAAGTTGAACATGCATTTTTGATAGTGAAAGCTAGTATAATAAATAGGCTATCTCATCTAAATATGGACATAATTAGGCTAAAACATAACATCAGTTACAAACACTACCAAGAGTTGAAGGCAAATTAAATGGCAATGGCCCCATCATCTAGTTCCAATTGACTACTTTAGTTCCTTCCACTACTTTAACTTTGACTATGTAGCTTTCAAAATCAACTATCTTAGTCTTATGAGTTTAATTTTGTATGTAAATTGTAGGAATAGTTAACTAATGTAGCTAAAATCTATTTATATGTAGCATATGCATGCAATAGTTAAGGAATTTTTTAGGCACGCACACATTGCATTTCCATATAAGAGCAAGTCTATTTTTGGAGACATAGTTTTGATCAACTATAATTTTACATGCAAACATTACATCAATTAGAACTCACATTCTAATTATTGGCATGTAACTTTTAATTTTTAATGGATTTGAGGGATGAGTCAATCCTTCCCTAAATTTATTTATACTTGTAAGCCTTTTGTGTTCAGGGGTTGTAAATTTATCAACACAAAGAGATGTATTTTTTATTTTCACATAATTGTGTCAATGTTTTTCCATTCTAGTTATATTTAATTAGATACCTTTTATTTTCTTGGTTGTTTGATTCAATAATTTAAAGTGTGCAAAAGTTATGGATAATTATTTTTATTGTAATTTATGTATTTGAATTTAAGATGTGCAATAACTATTGGATAATTAGTAAGTTTAATTGATATTATGAAATTAGGTAGTTTGTTTCAATTTATGAGTGTGAATAAGTGTTTTCTTGATGTACCCTTCTAGGCGTAACCCATAGATGCCCTAGATACATCTCTGATCTGAGCTATAATCTAATAAATAAGGGTGTGAAATAGTAACTCAAAATGGTATCAACCTTTAGTTGAGATCTAAAAATTTACTATATTATTTCTTCCTTATATCATGTTGTTGTGTTTGCATGTGAGTGTGAAATATTTATTAGATGTAAACATTGATATTCAAATACTTGTTTACAAAGGGACCAACTAGAAAGTAATCATTATAAATACCAAAGAGCCTTATTTTATACCCTAACTTTCAAATTTTTGGATTTTATTTTAAGATCAACCTAATTTATAATAAGGTCCATCCATCCAACTCAACTAGGTTTTAACTTTATTATAGGTTTCACTCATCCACACATACACCTGGTTAATAACTTGCATGCTCAGCCTGTTAGGTTGTGGAGCTAAAGGCTTCAACCTTTTGCAAACTAGGAACAAGGTTGCTGAGTTCCAGGATCACCGGCGTCAGCAGCATGACCGACGTCGGTTGAGACCAGTGCAGAAGGCCACCGACGATGGTAGAGAGTCGGCTGACGTCGGCAGAACCAGACAAGCAGGGACCGACGTCAGTCGCCTGTGTGTTCCTGAAGTGTTCATTTCACAGACAGTTAGTTAAGTGAACGAAGAGTTTGCATGTAAAGACCAGTTAGAGTCTTTGGCTACATGGATAATTGTCTAAATTAAGAGTCTAAGTTAGTGTTTGAGTTAGGGATCTATTTATAGACCCATTGGCATGTATTGTATGATCATCAATTGTATGAGAAGGCAAGAAAGTTCCTTCTGTTGTAAGGTCATTTGAGTTGCAGGTTGTTGCAAGCTCATTGTAGATCTACATGTGAGTATGGTCTGTTGAATTGTAGGTTGCAGGTTCATGGGAGATTAACTTGAAGTGCTATAGAGTGCTTGATGTACTAGCAGGGTTATTACTAACCGGTTGGAGAGGTGAACACCAATTCTGTTTGTGAGTTGGTTGTTGGGACCATTTTTTATGTAGGAGAGTGTGTGTGTGAGAATAATTATTGTACACTTGGGGTGTGGGAAACCTCTGTAAGGTGAAAGAGTGTGGCGGCTCTTTGTTGTATTCTTTTCTGTTAGTGTTAATACAAGATAGTGTATTGTCTCTCATATTCTGTGCTATTGGTGAATTCTAGTTACTTGTGTTTCTGGTTATTTCCGCATATTCAATTGCTTATATATTTGGTAATCATAGTCTGCTCTTTCTGAGGAGCAAGATCCTAACAGGGGGAATCAGAACAGGTGTGTTGTTCTTGGACTTCCTCCCCAACAAGTGGTATCAGAGCTTTTGGTTGGGATACTAACAGATTGGTGTAGATCTGGGTAGTGTGTTTTGATTACAGGTTACTCACAGGGTTTCTGTTTGAGTGGGAGTTGAGCAATGGCAGAAGACAGTAAGCTACGAATGGACAAGTTTAATGGCAAGAACTACCAATTATGGAGGATGCAGATTGAGGACTATCTATATTAGAAAGATTTGTACTTACCATTGGGTGGGGTTGGTTGCAAACCCCAGAACATGAAAGATGAAGAATGGGAGGTTCTTGATCGGAAGACTCTGGGATCTATAAGATTGAGTCTTGCTTCATCTATGATTTCCAGCTTATCATAGTGTAAGACAACGGTGGAGTTGATGGAATCTTTAGCAAATTTGTATGAAAAACCCTCAGCTTTAAACAAGGTATTTCTTATGAAGCGTTTATTTAATTTGCAAATGTTGGAAGGTGGATCTGTTCATAGCCATCTTAGTGATTTCCATGGTTTGGTAAACCAGTTAAGTTCAGTCAATATTGCATTTGATGATGAAATTAAAGCTCTCTTAATCTTGTGTTCATTACCTGAAAGTTGGGAAGGTTTGGTAATGGCAGTTTCTAACACTGTGTCTGCTTCAAAAGTCTTAAAAGTGGATGATGTTGTGAGCGTGATCTTGAATGAGGAGATACGCAGGAAAAGCATAGGTGAATCATCTGGAGATGCTTTGAGTGTTGAAGGCAGAGGAAGGCAAAGAGAGAAGATAGAGCGTGGGAGATCAAGGTCGAAGATAGGCAGTAGATCCAAGTCCAAGTATGGCAGAATAACCTACTGGAAATGTGGAAAGAGAGGGCACGTAAAGAGAGATTGCAGATCGGGTGAAGATCATCACGAAGGACATGGAGAAGAAGCAGATGTTGTGGATTACATTGCACAGGATGCTCTGGTATGTTCTTTGGATAAAGTAGAATCTTGGGTTTTAGATTCTGGTGCCTCTTTTCATGCATCCCCACATAGGGAATTTTTTCATGAGTATGTCCAGGGAGACTTTGGAGAAATTTGTGTAGGGGATGGTAGGCCTTGTCAGATTGTTGGCAAAGGGAAAGTGGAGCTGAAATTGCAGACAGGTGACACATGGGTGTTAAAGGAGGTCATGCATGTCCCAGTTCTTGAGCGAAATCTGATTTCTGTAAGAAGTTTGGGTGATGAGGGTTGCACAGTAACTCTCACAGCGGACTCTTGGAAGGTTACCAAGGGTAAACTTGTTGTAGCTAGAGGTAAGAAAGTAGGTACGCTTTATTTATCTACTTGTATTACTGATTCTCTTTCTGGGTTATCTACTTCAGCTGTAGATTCAAAGCTGTGGCTTAATAGGCTTGGTCACATGAATAATAAAGAGGTGCATGTTCTTGAGTCAAAGGGTATGCTTCTAGATTTGGAAGGCATGGATCGTGATTTCTGTATGCAGAAGAAGAAGGTGACGTTTCTTGAGGAATCCGATGTTAGTGACAAGAACAGGAAAGCCTTGGTTTTCAAGGAGAAGGTGACGGATAGAGTTCAGCACAAGGTGCAGAGGAATTCTGAGCAGAGCAAGGGTGATTTAGACAAGGGTTTGATCCAAAAGGAGCTCACAGGAAAAAGTCAGGTCTCACTAGAAAAACACAGAGACCGACGTCGGCAGGAAAACCGACGTCGGTGTCCAGACAGGGACCGACGTCGGCTATGTGCATCCTGACGTCGGTGACTCAGGGCAGGTATCGATCGACGTCGGCCAGGGGAAACCGACGTCGGCAGGGTGGCAGTCGCAGGAAACCGACATCGGTCGGCTGCAGGCTGAGATGTGACCGGCATCGGTCACTGAGACGAATTTGGGTGGAAAGCTAGCTGTCATGGAGTCTCAAGCACCCATATGGAGGACCAAAGGCGTAAGTAAGTTCTTAAATTCATCATTTCCCTTCTTTACACTACTTATTGCTCACTAATGGTATAGAACCAGGAAGTTGTTAAAGAAGCAGAACAGGTAGATCTAGGAAACAGTGGGAGCTTGGCATGGATGAGGATGTGATTCCTTGGAAGAGAACCAAATAGGTGTTTTGGGTAGAGTTGCTAGCTGGAAGTAAGCACTGAGAGACGAATGGATGTTCAGGATGAAGAAGAGCGGAAATGGATACGTGAGATGGAAGATCAAGGTATTTGGTCTTGTATGAGCTGCAGGGCAATGAGGTTGGATCATTGTGTTTCTCTTTACCAGGTTGGATGATATTAGCTACATTATCCTATTTTTGTATGATGTGCTTGTTGCAGGGTTACATATACAGGTATTGCTGAACTAAGGGTAAAGCTAGTTCAGGTGGATGTCATGGAGAATCTGGGAGCAGCAAGATTCTTTGGCATGAGTGTGTTCTAGAGACATGGAAGGTCAGTTGTTGATTTTGTTTCAGGATGATTATGTGAAACCGGTTCACACGTCGATGGTTAGACAGTTCACAGAACAGGTGTCTTGATTCACATAATGAGGTTGAGTACATGTGTACTAAACCTAAGTTTTCCCAAGCAGTGGGAGTTGTCACAAGTTTGGAGTCAATCCGGGATAGAAGTACTGAAGGGCAGTTCAATGGGACCAGCAGCAGGTGCACATGCTATGCAGGGTCAAGTTCTTTTCTACATGGTTGTAGATACGGATGTGGCAGGTAATTTTAGGTGACAGGTTTTGCACTACAGGTTTTTTGTAGTGGTTGGTCTTCAAGAGAAATCTTGAGGAGGAATACGGAGCCAAGGGAACAAACTAGACTATGTACAGGTATAGGTACAGGTTGCAGCATTTATCTCCAAGTGGGAGATTGTTAGGTTGTGGAGCTAAAGGCTTCAACCTTTTGAAAACTAGGAACAAGGTTGCTGAGTTCCAGGATCACCGGCATCGGCACCATGACCGACGTCGGTCGAGACCAGTGCAGAAGGCCATCGGCAATGGTAGGGAGTCAGTCGACGTTGGTAGAACCAGACAAGCAGGGACCGACGTCAATCGCCTGTGTGTTCCTGAAGTGTTCGTTTCACAGACAGTTAGTTAAGTGAATGAAGAGTTTGCATGTAAAGACCAGTTAGAGTCTTTGGCTGCGTGGATAATTGTCTAAATTAAGAGTCTAAGTTAGTGTTTGAGTTAGGGATCTATTTATAGACCCATTGGCATGTATTGTATGATCATCAATTGTATGAGAAGGCAAGAAAGTTCCTTCTGTTGTAAGGTCATTTGAGTTGCAGGTTGTTGCAAGCTCATTGTAGATCTACATGTGAGTATGGTCTGTTGAATTGCAGGTTGCAGGTTCATGGGAGATCAACTTGAAGTTCTATAGAGTGCTTGATGTACTGGCAGGGTTATTACTGACCGGTTGGAGAGGTGAACACCAATTCTGTTTGTGAGTTGGTTGTTGAGACCATTTTTTGTGTAGGAGATTGTGTGTGTGAGAAGAATTACTGTACACTTGGGGTGTGGGAAACCTCTGTAAGGTGAAAGAGTGTGGCGGCTCTTTGTTGTATTCTTTTCTGTTAGTGTTAATACAAGATAGTGTATTGTCTCTCATATTCTGTGCTATTGGTGAATTCTAGTTACTTGTGTTTCTGGTTATTTCCGCATATTCAATTGCTTATATATTTGGTAATCATAGTCTGCTCTTTCTGAGGAGCAAGATCTTAACAGGGGGAATCAGAACAGGTGTGTTGTTCTTGGACTTCCTCCCCAACACAGCCTATTATTCCACCACTCGATTATTCAAACCATACCTAAAAATCATGCCATAAATTGGAGAAAAACTCTATTAAGGTCATAAAATGTTAGATTTCACCTTTTTAAATATGGGGCATGCATAAAAATCATATCAATAGGTACTACCATGGCAAACAAAAGGTAAAACTATAGATATTTCTCTTTAGACCTTCACCAAAATAGGGTCATCTAAAAAGATTCAAAAACCATTTAAGATACAACATTTATTATTGGTTTAGGTAAAATAATTTGTGTTTAACTTATTTTTACCCAAACTTACCCAAACAAGAACAAATCCAAAACACATAAAATATTTAAGCCTTCAAGATTGGCCCAAAAATATAATGTAAGGAAATAAAATAAATCAATGATCACTCATAATAAAATGCCATTGGTGATGCCTACCTACGTGCCTTTCACTCTTAATTTCAATTTAGTAACCTAAATAATCAAAGGAAATAAATAGACTAATTGGAATAAAATAAACACACAAATAATCCAAACCACCAACAAAGAGCAAGGAAAGAAAATAAGTAATATATATTGAAATAAAATAAGAAAATAATCAAGAAAAGGAAAGAAATAATAAAGATATGGTATTTAAAAAATAATTCCATTTCAATTCAAGCCTGGAATGGGAGGTTAAGGAAATGTCATTTGACAAGCAAGAATACATCCTCACTAATTACACACCTAAAATAGAACAAATTCCTATTCAAGATTTTGATAAGGTTGGTAGGAATCCTACCATAGGGGAAACACATACTTTTATCTATGCTACCCTCTATGCTTAGAAACACTATCCAAAAAATTATTATTAACAATGTATTCATGAAAATTAAATAGATTTATGTTATAAAACTTAGCCATGTGACTACATTCAATTCACAAGAAGCACTTGGGATAGAGTTTGAGATATGTCTATGCCCAAAAACTAAATTATGGTGGGGAATAGGGTGGGTATGATCATATACCAGAGTGAATTATCTACCCAACTTGGTAGAGACATGTTTTTTATGGTATCCAAGTGGTGAATCCACAATTTTATTCTTTTTAGATAACATGGATACTTTGGTAGCATCCTTGTTACAGTCTTCACCATCTAGAATGCATAGGTTTGGTTCATCTTATGTCAAGTACCTTATGAATTTTTCATAAGTGGCTGAAGAGTGAGAGATGCATTGAATCAAGTCATTTTCATCTCTCACTCTCATTGGCTTCAATTCCTCATTTAGGCCATAATGCTTAGGGTTGATCATTTCTATTTTGACTA
Source organism: Torreya grandis (assembly GCA_037957365.1). Classification (NCBI taxonomy): domain Eukaryota; kingdom Viridiplantae; phylum Streptophyta; class Pinopsida; order Cupressales; family Taxaceae; genus Torreya; species Torreya grandis. Next base: position 1,495,832 of record JARHVA010002547.1, on the reverse strand, counting down.
CCTTTTTAATTGAGAGGGTATCATGAATGTTGTGCTCCCATTGTATAAGGTGTTTGATAAGATCATAATCTTTAGGTGTAAGAATTTTTTATTTTTTATTTTTTTTCACCCATCATTAAAAAAATATGAATGTTGATCTTTAGGGGTGATAAGTCTCATGATTGGACCATGTAGGTTCATACATATCAAATAAGATGTAATGTTGTCTAGGGGTGAGATATATTCCATTTTGAGCTATTTTTATTCACCCACTTCACATGAACAACATATTTCAACATTATCTCCTTTCATTTCCTCCATCTCAAATGGGAGGATGGGGGATGAACTAATAAAATTGAGCTATTGATCTTCTTGGTCTAGCTTACCAAATGTAGGAGAAACAACATATGATATAGTTATTTTAGATGCATAACATGCATATTATTCATCAAGCTAATCCAAATCATCTATTTCATCTTTAGGTAGAATGTAAGAATAGTATGATTCTTCCTCATGTGAAAAAATTCTTTTACTATTAGGATATTAATTTAGGAACTCTCTTGAGATGAATGTTCTTAATTCATAATCAGACTCATCTTCATCATTGTTCTTAGGAACTATCTCCTACCCACTAAATGAGACACTCTTAGTCAACAATACTAATTCAAAATTCATCTCATTTTTTCCCTTATAAGTCAAAAAAGTGCATTTAGGAGTGCAATATAATAATTCAAACCTTGAATTATTAGTTTGGGATATTGTACAACAAATTATCTTGATTATTAATATAAAAAAAAGATGTTGAATCACTAAAACAAGGTGAAATAGACTACTAATTATATGACAAATAAACTTAATCACATGCATTAGAATAAAAAATAGGGTTCTCATTCATCATAAGGAGATATTGTTGAACATAAGCTTGAGGTGATGCTTGGTAATAAGGCATGAATTTTTCAATGGGTTTACTTATGGGTAGGCAAATCAAAATATTTTGGATGTAAACACCCAGTTGACCTAATCAGCAAAATAAGTCAGAACCATAACCATGTGGCATTGATTGTTGTTCAATGATAAATTTTTCTTAGTAATTTGATGTTAGAGATGTGAGTGGATATGAGGTCCTCTAAATAATCATAGTATGTAAGGGGTCCAATGCTCTAAGATAAACCTCAATAGCCACCACCTCTATTTGTACGAATGGGTCTTTCAACCCCTCATATAGCTAGTGAAAATGATTATTGAATGAGATCATGGGTTTTTTAGGCTCTCCACCATATGTATAAAATTGAGAGTATGAGGTAATAGGGTTGATAGTCACACTCAAATTATTTAACAATAATTTTTCAAATATATCCCATGAATTGATGTATCTATTCGACAAACCCAAGTACCAATGGTAAACATATTCATTCAAGAAACATGGAAATATGTGGCAAAACACATCCTCATGTTGGATATATATTTGGATAATGAACTCTTTATAATCCTAAATATTCTCTTCAACATTTTAAATCCCATCATGTGTATATTCTAAGCATAATTTATTATTAGGCAAGTCATATCAGGCCCTAGAATGCTCATAGGAAACAAATCCCATCAAACAAATATAAGGATATAGGTGGGTTAAAATCCTTTTTTTTTTTTTTTTAGGCACATAATATGGTTAAAATGTAGGCAAATATACCATAATAAGGCATAGATCTAAAATAAATAATCTCTTCAGGCACTCCTAATATGATTCCTATTGATGTGAGTTTTGGCACACACCAACATGTAGGAAGAAAATAGAAGGATCAACTGGTAAGGATCCCCTTTACAACACTTTTTAAAGGAATTATGCTTAGAAATACATTCCTCAAGGTCTCTATCTACCAGGTCATGGTGAACTAGATACCTCAATTAGTTGATGCAAGATGTTATATACAAGGGGCTTGTTTAGAATGCACTTATAGATTTATAAAATAAATTTAGTCTATTATTCCTAGAAAAAAACCTCATTTAGATTTGTTAGTTAATTAATCATTGGTTGGTGCTTGTCCTTAATCTAACATATTCAAAAATGCATTAAAAGAGACAAGAATATTTCATGCAATCTAGATGAAACTTGTAAGCACAAATTGTAGATGACACTACTCTATAACTAAGCTAAAAGGTTATAAAAAATATCAAAATATGGAGGGTACACATAAATATAAATGATCATATATTTCAATTCATACGAATATGGTTCATTAAAATAGATAAATCCCATGAAACCACTCTTCTGTCTAACCAATATTTGCATAGTCATGAGTAAACATGGTGATAAAGTTTGAGGAAAAATTGACTATGAGGAAAGAGGAAAAAGATCACCATATACATGAATAAATCATAAAAAATCACTTAATATCCTTTCAATCCAAATATATTTCATAAAATGAACAATGTTTTGGGATCCACCCTTCTTGGTTTAAACTACAAAAATGCCTAAAAATAAATTAAATCATAGGGAAAATAAACTAACTAAAACAATAAAATACATGGAATGAAAGGGTTTGGTTCTTCTACTCTATATTATAAATCCAAATAAACTAGTCCTTCTTACAATGAAGAACAAGTATTAAATATACACTTTATCTAATAGTTTTGCATATTGGCTGATAAATGGGTGGTTATGACAACTTAATGATCTAGTTCCACCTAAGAACAACTAAAGTTATATTTTAACCACAATCCAAGTATCAGGGACCATGTTGATTGATTTCCACTTAACCCTACATAGTGGAATGCCATTGGGATCCTCTTCAAGATTTCCTTTTGGCTAAGACCTACACAATTAGAAGCCATAATTCCTCAAGGTATATTTTGTTTTATATGGCCCTTTTCTTGATCCCAATGTGTATTTCATTATTTATTTAATGCCACTACTTGAATATACTTGAATTTTGGGCTCCATGATCTCATCATTGCTAGAAGACAAGACCATACCTGATCTCACATATCTGATTGGACCCCCAATTCAATTTATATATATTGATGGATTGGATGAGCAAGATGGTCATATAAGTTGAGCTTGAATATTTTTCATGGAGGTCCAAGTATCCATATTGGGAATTCCATACCCTATGGCATCTTATTGTTCATTCAAGAGGTTGAGGATTAGATAAAAGATTCTAATCACCCTGGGTGGATGAGGAACTACTACTTAACACTTGGAAACATATTATTTAGTCTAGAGGGATCCTTCACTTATAAAAAATATATTAAGTCTTTTATGATCAATCATGGGTCCAAAATCCATAAGTAACTCCCACATGGAAACTTGAAATTTAAAGGTGCTTAAGTCCACTTTTAGGCTTTTAAAGTTTTGATGGTCTACAAAACCATTAAATTTAAGCTCATACTATTGACAAGGATGTTAATTTTTAATATTGTTGGTAGGATCATGGCACATGACAACTTACCATCTATTTACTACATAAATGGGGTGTAACTACATTGATTATCTCGAATGATCCCAGTGAGATGAGATTGTGACATTTTTCATGATCACACTCATTCAAAGCCTCACTAAATCCTTTAATACACATGGGTTACCCATAGGTAGTGCATAAATAATATCTAGACATGTGCTCACATCTCACTTTCTTGGGGAGTGAAAAACTTGGCATGAAGACCAAAAGTGCTGAGATCTACAAGGTGGTGAGATCTTGACACATGGACACATCTTGATGATCTAGGGTCCAAATACCTATTAGGAAAAATAATCATTATAATTAATATTTTAAAATATAAAGGATAAGTTTACAAACCCAAAATAAATATGCCCCTTTGCTAAATTTGAAGCTAGATCAATCCATTTTAAAGAAGTAACTATATCTAAAGCCTAAATAGTAAAATAATTAGCCATTTCAAGTAAAAATAAAGTATAAATGGACTAGAATGAAATGGAAAAACCCTAAAGAAACCAAATCCTCAAAGACTAAATTTCCTTCTTAGGATTTGTTGGTTTTGATAGGTGGGATGACCATAAAATTTAAGATCACATATTGTTGACTAAGATACTAGTATGTCCTTAATTGGCATGGTTGTACCATGTGTAAAATATTAAATCATGAAGGCATTAGGTGGGGTTTACAAATATAAAAATTACTTATTTGATTTGATGAAATGAGATTTGACCACATAGAATCATCTCACTCACTCGAAAGCTTGGATACATTTATAATATGCATTGTATTTTGTGGGGTTCAAAGATCTTGATAGGTGGAATAATCCCATAAATAGGGAGATTATATCTATAATTAAAATTCATAGATTTTCTTGGGGTTGTGGAGAAGTTATATTTCACCATGTGATGCTATCTCACTCTTCTAAGATCTCAGAGACCTGTGATTGAAGACTGACATGCCCTGATGAAGTAGGGAAACTAGATCTAGATAAATGGCCACATCTAATTTACTCAAGGCTTGAAATACTTAAAATGAGAATAAAAATGGTCAAGAACTATGGGGTGGTGAGATATTTACATGTGTTCACATTCCATTCATCTTGGAGGATAAGGATCTATAATGAAAAAGGTAGTCATTATGATTTTTAGATTTTTAAACATAAAGAACTAAGTAAATGACCAAAAGATTGTCTATTTTTCAAAATTTTAGCCAAATTAGCCTATTTTAAGACAATATGACTAAGTAAAATAATGAGACAAAATAAAAACTTAGTCATTTTCACTCGAATAGAAGCAAAAATGGGATTAAATGGAGAGAAAATCATCAAATAAAACAACCCATTTACTCAAAAATACAACCAATTTATCCCAATATAAATGAAATGCCTATGTCCCAAAAATGATCTATTTCAAACCCTAAGTTTACTTAACTTTAATAAAATCATAATTAGACCAACTTAGTATGGGAAATAAGAATAAGCCAAAATTCTAAAAATAGATAGATAATTAATAGAGATTTAAGCCCATTTTGAGGTTTAATGACTTTTACAAGAAATAAAAACTTCAAAAAGACTGGGATGTCTAGGTATCCTAAGTTTGCACAACTATTCCATGTGTCCCCATACTATTCATTTAAAAGGTTTAGGACTTGAGAAATGTGACCAAATATTGAAAAGGTTCAGTGAAATGAACAAGTGACACGTGGTCTAGCCTTACTCACTTGGGCTTTGTAGGAAAGGAAGTGAGCCTTATTATATGAAATAGAAGTAGCCATTATGTCATAAATAATAATTTCCTTTCATACAAATGGATAAGTAACACTCCAATAGAAAGATAAATGGGAAACAAATACTTGAATAATACTCCTATTTTTCTAAACATAAAGCCAAGTTTGATTCATTAACAAAAAGTGACCAAGTCAAGGAATATAATGATTTAAAAAAACCACTTGGGATCCAAAATAAGTAGAAATGAATCATACCTAGTGAATTAAAGCTTGATTCATTCATTTAAATTTAGCTAATTCAGTCTAGAATTAAGTAAATAACTAAGTCCAAAGATAAAACCCCACACACAATTAATCACTTTAATATGACATAAGGAAAACATGAGCTCAAAAAGCTAAGGAAAGAGTATCAAAACTCAGACATAGTCAAAAATTCTACACAAATCTAAGGTTAAAATTATTTCAAATAATAATTTTAGTGCACTTCAAAACCTACTTAAATATAGACCAAGACTTAATAGATTTAAGCAAATTCAAATAATTATACCAATAAAATCCTAATATATAAACTTTGAGACCAAGTGTACTAGATGGAAACCTTATTTTTAGACTTGGTCAAAATAGAAAAACATGAATAAAATTTATATTCCACACCACAAGGAATTTATTAAATCATATTAATAGGTCAAATAATCCCAAGGCATGAATTTTATTAAGGTAAAAGTCTAGACTCTAGAGCAAAAAGAGTTTTCATGATTTCATTATGAAATTAGGGCATGTTGCACAAGAAACAACATGACTAATTTCAATCATTCTATGTTTTTAATAAAAAATATATTAATTAAACTTATCTTGGTATGACTCTCTTCAAAGGAATAATGATCAATAGTATATAAAAACCTTTTCTTGATAATAGTTAACATAATTTGGCTAGATGGAAGGGGTGTCTCATGAATCAAGCTAGTAAACTATAATTGATTATTAGTTACATTCAAAAAAATACAAAATATCTTTTGTACCATTTAAATATTTTTAAAAATATTGATAATAAAATAAAACAAATTTAAATAATTGTCCTTTAGTTAAGAGTTAAAGATAAAAATAGGATTTTTATTGTTGACTAGGATAATGTCTCTCTTCTTAAACATTTGGCTGGCCTCAAAATAATAGAATAATAGTAATTAATAAATCCATCTTAGCCAAAATACGATGGATACTTATGAATGAATATAACTTGTGTATAGATATCATTAAAGACAAATACATGGATAATAGGGAAGAGGATAATTTCTTAAATATGACATCAACACTGCAGGGTTTTGAGATATGGAATAACTTGGTGAAAAGTAAGGGTTTCATATATAAAGGTTGTAGGTATAATATTGGAACATGAAATAAATCTCAATTTTCGGGATTATTCTTGATTATCTAAATACCCATTATGCTTTATCCAACCATAGGATAATATAAGTACATAGATTAAAATGGAAATGGGTGATAACATTGGGAACTACTTAGAGGAGAATGCTTTTGGGAAATATTGGAAAAAATATACACTTACCTACTATAATCATGAGGATATTTCTAGTTTGATATCCCTTAATTAAATATTTAAATGCATCCATATCTATCGATTTCCTATATATGATGAATTGGTTTTTTCACCTTCACTAGATGGAATATATAATGGAAAATTAGGGTACTTCTTTGAGTGAATTCTGGTCAAATTAATATTCTATGGTGCCTCCAAATAGAATCCTTGAATGGATAGTGCATGGGGATGATTATTTATTATAATATAAAGTTATTGGTGGATTATGTGTGACCTCTTGGGGTTAAATCCTACAAATTTTACAATAACATTTTGAGGAAGCCAACTTCACAAATAAATGAATTTTAAATACCTCGCATTCAAAGGGGAATATATAAATATTTTAAATTTCCTTAAATGGATAAAACCCCCCAGTTGGACAATCATAATATTTGTGCTTGATGCCCTCAGTCTGTTATAGTCCTTGGGTAAGGTTTCCTTTTGTCACATCTACAAGGAAACAATATGTATGATGATTAAATTTCTAATTTAGGTTTCTCTAGTTTGATATTTTAAAAGTGTAGTCATCCCAATGATCTAAATTAATCCATCCTCATCATAAATGAGGAAGTATTTATTTGAGACCATGACCTTAGTATTTTTGACTCACCTTTACTTAACCTTATTTCCATTACCTTGTTAGTAAGCTTTTTATTATAGTTTGGGTTTCCCTAGTTGATTTGTATTAAACCATTGTATACCTTAGTAATTATCCATATCTTTATGGCTATATCATGCGTGTTTTATATATTTCAAATAATTACTAGCATTCATTTTAAGTTTGGTTATAATTAGACTTGTGCTTTCACACTAGGTGATGAGTATTTATCCTAATTGGGAAATAGCTTTTTTTTACTACGAGGTATTTTATTAATTATTCTATTGTGTCCCATAAGATGTACATAAGTTTAATTCCCATATAACCCACTTTTATTCCTCATATCCAGCCCTATTATTTCTTATAGAGGATTTTTCAATGTTCTAGGAAAATATTCTAGTTCCTTTCAATTATTGAGTTCATGGGTAGTGAAAAGGTCAAAATGAAACCTTCATTATATAGAGGAGTAAATGTCAAAACTAAAATATGGCATATCTTAAGGAAAGTAAGGTTAGAAAATTAGATAGAGATAATTAAAGAACATGATCCAACACTATCTATAGACATCACCAAAGAATAAAAATAAAGAACAATATCCATGAGAGGTGTGTCCTATGAGATTATTGAATATAATATTACCAGAGTCACAATTATTTATACTAAAAACCTAAACATGTTTAAGGATAAAAGGATAAAGAATGAATAAATTAAGTTTTTTTTCAAAGAGAAAAAAAATTCATGAATTTTAGGATGGTATTTTGATAGTTTTTATACTAGACCCATGGGGAAATTAACTTCTAAGTAATGAAGTACATTACCTTTGAATACTAGTACAAAATACCTTAATCTTAACATTTCTCCCTAATGAATCACTTCAAACACGTGAGGATAGTAAGTATCCATATTATTTTATTCATATCATCTAAAAACTTTGTATTGGATATTTAGCTTGCCATGGGAGAGATCCACATCCACAAAACCCTTATTTTTTTTATTATTCAAAGGTGTCCTCCCCAATATTTATATTTTTGAGATAAACCCTATATGAAATGTTTATGAGGGTTTGGATAAGTATATAAGGTTGATATTAACCCCTACTTCCATTGTAAGAGCAAGAGATACTCATCAAGATCTGAGATCCATTAGAATGAAAATTCCTTTGGCCTATAACAAAAAATAGGGTAAGTGTGAGGTAGGGTATAAGCCAAAAAATAAGAAGAAGGTTAGGATTGAGGAAATATATGTCTCTAATCCAAATTTAAATATTTACTATAAAAAAAATTACATCCTAACCTAGGTAAAAGTAGGCTTAGATTGAGAGGAGACTCCCTTTAGGTTTGACCTCGACCAAATTATTGAGATTTTAGATGATGACAAGGACTTTTAGTTTTAATATCATCCATCTCATAACTAAAAAGTTAGTAAAAAATCATCATCCTTATAAGATTATAAAAATATTACAAGATAGGTTTTTTGGCCTCAATATTAGACCATCAAATTAGGGTCAAAATTTTAGAAAATGAATCCAAATTACATTTAACCATATTGAATTGGTTTTATAGTTTAAACAACATGCTTAAGGCCAAAAATTATTTTATTCATTAGAAAATATATGGAGAATATAATTACCCATCAAAGGATATGAATTTGGATAAAGATAAATGGAAAACACTATAAAAAAATTGTAACCTGAAAGGGGATCCCTCTAACCTTAAATCCATAACTAAGAAACCATTGGGTTAGTTCGGATTTATAAAGGAAACTCTTAGTAAGGTTATTAACACAAGGAAATAAATATAAATGATTTTTTTTTAAATAATTCAAATTCACCAATAATTATTAAGGAAAAATAAAAATACTTATACTCAAACAAATCCCAATAAGAGAACACAAATATAGAATAAAAATCAAGTTGAAGGTAATGAGGATCCTAAGGATGACTTTGTAGAAATCCACCTATAGATTATGAACAAGGAATGGGAAGTTTTAGATTCTCTATAAGGTCTCTCTTCACGACAAAATAAATATTATGATTCTAATTCTATCTTGGTATTTTTATTGTAGGTTTATTTTTAGTATTATGTTTTGTGTTTACTTATTCTGGTTCAAAGATTTTTCTTATGTTTCGAGTCCCCTGTTTCTTTAGTCTTTTTCATATCTTTCACTTTTTTTTGTAAAAGGTCCATTTCAAAAGAAGCTTTTTTTACTTATATCATTTTACCAAAAAATTATATAATTAAGATAAAATAAATATAAATGTAAAAAAAAGGTTGTAAAATAACTTGTAACAATTAGAATGAAAGAAAAGTACTAAAATAGGTGAAAAAAATTAAATAGAAGAATACTAACTATGAAAAACACAAGATGAATAATCTATTTTTTGTCTATAACCTAAGTATATGTGATTGAAAAATGACTATAAATAAGTAACTTAGAATCATTCTAAGAGTACCATAAGAATTTTGAATACAACTACTCAAGTTCAGGATCACTAGAAAGGGGATATGATTAGCTATCACTATTATCCTCTACTAGTCAATTTTGTCCTCAGCAAAACATAGTGAATTTAAGGCATAATCATCTATAGCTGATTCAAACATGTCTATCTGTATAAAATTTATCTTCAAATGTGTTTCAATGCCCTTCAAATAATTTATCCAAAGTCAAAACCCTAATAGGTCTTACAATAACTAAAAACTAGAAAAGAGTGGATGGAGTGTAATGGGATTGAGATAAAATCTATCACCCTAATGATGATTAAACATTACATACGTGTCCAATCCTTCAAAGAAGGAAATCAAGACCATGTATTTCTCCCAATTAGAGTGCTTTATGCAATTATTGTCCTTTGAATACATGTATATATCTATATGGATTGAAAAATTGACAATTATCTACTCTAAAATTGATAAAATATTCTCTTGACCTGGATAAAGACTACGTCATATGATCAGAACCAGATTCATAAAGAATAGGTAGGCTTTGCTTAATGTGCAATAATGTAAGCATGCCTTATTAATTGAAATTTCTAAGTGAATGAATAGGTGACTTAGATGTCTCTTTATATAAACCTAAAAGGGAAAATCCTCACACTACCTATTTTAAAATTATAGACCAACCTATAAGGGAAGATTTCAATTTTAAAAGTAACTACTACTAAGGTGAAGGTCAAGATTGACCCATACGGGTCAAGACTAACTCCCACTATTGGTGTAGATTGATTAATCCTATCATTAAGGGTAATGTGTGAATTTTTATATTTGAAATGTTTATATATATTCTTAGAGGGATTTTTAGTGATTTATAACATTTTGGTAGGCATAAGATATCAACTTTATAAATGGATAGGTTCATTTATATTCTTACAATAGAGTGAGATGGATAAATATGTCCAAATTAAGTGTTCAAGTAAATTAAAGTGAAAATGAGACAAAATTGACATTTCAAGTATTGATGATAAATTTGAATGAATAAATTCCCCTTCACCCCCTCTATCCCCCCCTCCCCCCCCCCAACCTATTAATCTAAAAATGATATTACTAGAGAAAAGGAAAGATATACCTGAGTGTGTACAACACACTTTTTCTTTGAGTGGATACTCTAATAGTGTAGGTAATTTTAACTTAGTAAACCTATAAAATATCATAAATTAGTTATATTTTTCATTTGAAATATGAAAAATATTGAAATATTATAATTGAAAAAGCTTGAACTTAGAAAACTTAAAATTTAAAAAGAGAGAAAGGGAGGAATGCACATGTATGTGTGAGTTAATTTTATCTTTGTAAATTTTATTATAGATGATGATTACTTGAATCATTAGGATATTTGATGATTCTCATGAATCAATTGGAGATATTTGGCTCATTTTTTAAAGTATGGAAAGTTCAATGTGATTAATCCCTAATTTGAATTTGTAATTGTATAGAAAATAAAATCCATTTAGGGACACAAAAACCTCAATTGGAATTTTTGATATTTTAAAAACTAATACATAAATGGATTATAATACACAATGGATTTGCAATAAATGATTCTAGAGGGAATTAAACCTCAAATTTATGCTTTACCCACTTTAATTGAATCAACAATTCTAGATGGCTTCTAGATTTAATGATCACTTTGTTGTATTTCATGTATACATGATCATAACGTAGTATATTATATTCATGATACCACCATGGCCATAGATATCAAACATTATTGAAAATATGGAATGAATATATACCATGCCCCCAATGATAATGTAAAATTTGTAATTAAATGTAGATGAAAATGCATAAAAATTATTTTAATCTTGTGCATGAATATATATCATGCACCTAAAATTGTATGAGTTTATAACATGTAACTTTAATGTGAGTGCATATTCATGGCATATTCCCCCATAATTTATACTAGTGATTGAATTTATTAATATTTTTGCATTATTTGAAATTGTAGTATGTACCCAAAATTGATATTTATCATAAAGGATTATCTCATGTATTAAAATCACATTGAGACTCCCCCATTTTGAGGTGAGGGAATTATTATATTTAAATTTACTCATCTTAAAATTAAATTAAATTCCATCATATGTATCAAGATGTAATCCTATAATATTTTAGCATATGTGAGAAGTATTTTAGCATATTAAGATGTGCATCATTCAAATCATGCATGTAACATATGAGGAAAGGCCTGAAGTATTGAATGTAGATAAATACATCAATTAATCTCATAGTTTTAATTTAAATATAAGAATTAACATTAGCTAGTACATGATATGGATCATGGTGCTCAACAAACTTAATGAGCTAAACAAACACATAAACACAATAAGTGAAATACCATATAATAAGACCAAGGGAACCATAAAACTAACATGCTCAAATGTCTCACATACCCAAAAAAAAAAGAACAGGGGATAAAAGCAATAGACATGTTAAAATTTATCATAAAATAAATAATTATCTCATATATATAATAAATAAATATGTACACAATGTCCAAGGGACATATTAAATATAAAAACAAGAATCAAATATACCATGTACAAGTGATAACATCAATGGATCATAGAATTAGAAAAATAGTCTACACCATGTACATGTAATGTTAACATATCATAACAAATAAAATATCTATGTATGAAATGTAATTTAGATATTTTAGTAATACATTTTTATTGATTAAAAAAATCTTGGAGTTACATAATTTTAACACATGTAAATACTAGACCATCTAGAATGTATTCCCCCAACATAGAGGCAAGTTGAACATCTTAGTTTATGTAAAATTTGTATGTCCTACATAAAACTCTAGAATACTAGTGTAAGGCATGTGTGATAGAAAAATAATTTGTTATATAACAATCATGAAATAAATAACATTTGAAAATGATGTAAAATAAATGTTTAGTCCCTGATTTTTTATTTTAGAATGTTTAGAATGCTTTCAAATTATTGGAATATTTGAAATTTTTTGTACTATATTTAATTTTGTAAGAAGCACAATGAATAATAATAGAGTAAATCATGGGTTTAAAATTAGAAGAAAAGAATGGTGTCTGAACAATCTGAAACATGTGTCATTGTAAAGTATGCACTAAAAATGATGGTAAGGCCATGTATGAGCAATATTCCCCCACTCTATATGTGAAAGTAACTAAAAACCATGTGGGAAATAGAATATAAATGTGGATAAATTATTGTACATCCTAATCTCATAAAACATACACTCATAAAGGTATGTATCACATATGTATGATAAAATTAGAACACAAAATAAACATTTTACTTGAAAAATTACAATTTTGTATACTATAAATGAGTGAAAAATTAAATGTAATAAGGATCTGTTTCCTCAATTTATATTTTTCCTATGAAAAATGGTATAATTGATGATCATCCATTCTAGGACATTACTATCAGTTTGTTCTAGTTGTTATTAGATGATACTATATTTGATATAAAAATGAAATTCACTTAGTTCACAATGTGAAAAAAACAAAGTAAATGTAAAATGATATCAATATTGATCATTGTGTTAGACTATTAATATATGAAAAGTGAAAAATAAGATCCAAATGACCAAAAAGTCACTAAGATCCGAGGGATAGAAAAAAAAATTAAAATAAATTTCATGTGAAATACATAAAAGACTAACATGATAAGGAAATAAAAAATCTATGTACAATAATTTTTTTTCTTCTTTGATTATTTAAAATATTTTTTAAAACTTTTAGAATATTTGAAATTGAAAAATTATAACCAATGATCCCATGAAGATGAGAGTCATAATAGTAATGAATAATAATATATGGAAGGATAATATTTCATATGCTAAGAGTTGTATATGTGCATGAATAAGAATTAAAAAATGCATTAGGTGTTGTAATAGAATTATATAGATCACCACTCATGTAATCTTGTGTGGATTTAGTAATTGTAGGATATGTAGAATGGCTTGAAATATAATGAGGAATAATATAATATTGTGTAAAATGTTTTTATTTTTATGGAACATGTTTATATGTATGTATTACCAATTTATAATATGTTTCTTGTGATGATTCATTTTCTACACTTGGAATCTATTTTTAATATGATTGCTTTTACATTGGATTCTTTTAAAACTTTAACACTTTTCTACATTAAAATATTTTACAAAGGTGAAACAAATATAACAGTGATTGGTTATTGAATAAATATATCAATTAATTATGGTAGTGTATGGGGAGGAGGAGGTGCCATATATTATAGAGGGTACTCATATTTGATTCTTGAAGTTGTAATCACCATATTACAATGAATGTACTTTAGGCGTGCATGTACATTAAAAAGTATAACATTAATTTTATGTAACCAAGGGATTCCTAATATCATATCAAATATCCCCCTATGTGATATAACTTTAAAATTAGTATATAATATGGCATGACCCTCTTGAAGAGGCAACACAATGTGTCCCAAAGTAGTTTTTTGTTTCCCATTGAATTCTTTGTTACTTTTAGATGTTGATTGTATGTAATGTTATGTATATCCTAATTAATTGGTAAATTTAATTATACATGCATTATCAAATATTACACTATGATTATGTTTTTAATCAATATACACTCATATACATAGGGAAAAAGTTCAGAATCATCATTCACTATCTCATTATTATCAAAGGTGACCATATGATGTGGTTGGGTGGTGTGAACAATTGTACCAATAATTACATCTAATGGATGCTCATATGATTTAGGAGGTGGATATGCATTATAAATATGAATAAATTTTGAATAATCCTTATTTTATTCATGATTTTGAAATAGATCATTAAAAGTCTTTAATTTAGTATTTTATTTTTTTTAAGGCTTAGTTTCATATGTAGGAGTGATTAGATTAATGACATTAATATTGATAATATCTTGAATAAGGTGTTTAAGCTTGAAACCTATGTTAATATAATGGACATTGAATCTATGGTAATCATAATATGAATTATTTTAAAAAGGGTTTACTTTAAGGTATAACCATGTCAAACTCAAAAAGTGGAGGAAGAGTAATAATATTTTACTCAAGTAAATTGTGTAGAAATGTATGAGGCAATTTTGTTAATCTAGAGATTCTTAATCTTGGTTTATCTAATAAAATAAGCCTATTGAAAGGTGTATGCAAAGGGAAATGCAACTGATATATAAATCAATCCTATCTCAAAGAAGGTAAATCCTACTTACACTTCTGATTGTCAATACATTAGATATTCAAGGTCATGACCAAGGTGGATACACTAGACCTATCTAAGGGATGTCTTACCACAATAATATCACTAGAGAAGGTTCTAAAGCCTCCAATCAAGAAAAACTATGCAATAATCCTAACTAGGTCCTATGTTTTCATATTCACTAAACTAATAACAAGTAAAGTAAAGTCTAATCTAGTGCTCATTAAGGCTTGTGGCATAAAGTGAGGGTAATAAACATTAAAATTAAACATGCATAAAATACACATGCTCACATCAATGTATACAAAGTCTTAGAGAAATACACACACACACACACACACATAAAGGAAGAACACATTTAGGAATACTTACCTTTGAAGACAAATCCACTGAGCCTCAATCTCTCCCTTGGCCAAGGTGTTTTTTAAGAGGTTGTTGTGGTATGTAAGGATGAAAAGGATAAATCATATCTAGGCTACACAACCTATCTATACATCTAAAATACTTATCGACAAGACAATATATTTATCTCTAAATAAAGTATTGAAACCCTAAGCTATGATCCACAAGTATAATGGTGGATAAGTAGATGCATAATATATATCTCTTTTTTTATTATCTTAGAAATGAAAAAATGGATGTGTTTATATAGATGGATCAAACCCTAGTCCTTTCTAAAATATTAATCTAACAAGGGAAACCCAATTGACCTTGTATCATTATTGACAAAAATAAAATAGGTCTTAGTCTAGGTTTTCCATAGGCTGACCTAGACCCTAAATAAGTTTTACCATTTATATTAAAAGGTAGATGGAGATAATAGTGTAACATAAATCATAGAAAAGGATTTTAGGATAGGGAAGGGCTAATGAAGGTAAAAAATGACTAGAGGAGGGTACAAAAGAGGAGGTAAAGCTTAGGGGAATGTTTTTAAGAGATGGGTGTGTAGATAACAAGAGGTAGTATAGGGATAACAATCCTATGAGGCATAAATAGTCTTCCCACTCATTTTTTGGTGAACCCCTTAAGGCATGTACTCAGAGAGATTGAGACTTGATGGGTTCCTCTAAGAGATAAATCATTAGTAACTGATAAAGTTTGAAAATATTATGTGTATACATATTCCCCACTTGAATATTATCACGTGCCATTTAGGTGAAACATGTGATGGTACTTTGGGAAAAGAACATATCAATACATAATGTTGAAGTTGAATAAATTCTAATAAGGATCAAATAAGAGAAATGAAAGGATAGAATTAAAAAACACATACCTTTACTTACCTTAGTGTTGTAGATAAATAAGGATATACAAGAGATGTACAGGTGTCTAATAAATGAAACATTATGTAAACCTGTAAAGATTAGGAAAAAAGGTAAAAAAAAAAAAAACAAAAAAAACATAGACCTATAATAGGTGAAAATATTCTCTACAATGTTAGCATTCTAGAACATTTTATAATTTAGAAAAAGAGCTAGTATAAACAAATATATGATTAAAATATGAAATCTGACAGTAAATATTTGAGAGATAAATAATTTTGAATAGTAAATATAAATAGGGTGAAAAATAATTCATTTTTAATTTTTACTATTCTAAGAAAATAGAGCTCTAAGAGACCTAGTTGGATGCCAGAGAACCATCATTGTGAGGAGATGATAGCTGAGATAGGGAGGACACATAGTGACTGTAGTGAGTGAAACATAGGTAATCAACTAGAAATTTTAAATTTTTTAATATTTTTATTTGAAATTAACCTAAATATATAAAAATGATTGATATGAAAAATTGAGTCACCAAAATAAACCCTAATAAATTATTAGGTAAACTAAGGGTATAATGGGGTATTGTGTACGAAGAAGTTGGAATAATACATTCCCAAGGTATTTATGGTAAATGATTAAAAAGTCACCATTTTGGATGAATAAAGTTGACCTGGTCAAATTAGTTCATAAGTAAAGGCAGAATGATAAGGCTAAGTACGTATAATTGGGATGATTTAGTTTGATAAGAGGGGGATAATTCTATATCAATGGGCTAACTTAGTTTCTAAGGGATACAAGGTTGACTGTGTATAACAAGGCCAATATAGTTTGCTCGAAATGGCTAATGTAGTAGTGCTAAAAGTGACCAACTATGTATAGCAAGGTTGATATAGTATTGCAATGAAAGTACATGGCTGGTCTAGTATTAGATAGGATGATTCATTATGAATTTGATAGGGTTGATGTCGTATCCTAAAGAAAGCATAGGGCTGATTTAGTATTGAATAAGCTGATTTTATAGAAAATGGAAAAACTAAATAAAACCAGTTGAGTTTTATGAAAAGTTCTAAGAATATATTTTGATTAATAATGACATGGAGATATGATACATCTATTATTGTTTCATATTTTGTACAGATACTAGAGGTATTGGTGACTAATATATGAATCATGGATACCAAAACTATTGGTGTGATTGATGGATGTGGATAGAGCACAACTAGTTACACTAGGCTTTGGAGGTATTATGGACATAAGGTGCATCATACTAAGTGTTGATCTCATTATTATGTTCCTTAGATCATGGGAATGGTTGATAAACATTTTTCAATGGGTGGTGGATGGGGATACCATAGAGGTGGGTATCACAATAGAGTACATCCATGCTTTGTTTAGACTACTGATAGGATGGAGATCAGTGATAATAGGGACACTAGATGATCTTAAGGAGAAATAAATGCTAGCTAAGTGGGTGACGTGATCAAATAAGATATAATCAAGTTTTCAAGTTAGTATTTTTGATGTGTATATTTATGCAGATTATGAACATCCTAAAGGATATGATCAAACTTGTGACAACATGAGTGATATGTCATAAGTCAGACAACAAAGTAATGCTATACATGATAGCCTTGTGTCAATAATTTAGATCAAGGAATACTATATGACTTTGGGTCTATCATCTAAATCCAACTCATGCATGATATGTATAAGATGTTGTCTAAAGGGAAGAAGATCATGGGGCCATTGGATTTGTTGAGTGCTTAGATATATGAGAGGTTCCCTATGTATCAACTAGTTGGGTTGCCCCATGTAGTGGATGATAGGTTACCTTACGTGACTAGATAGTGGTAGGACCAGGTAGTATAGGTCATGCCCTATGTGATAAATTTGAAGATGATAATATGAATGGAGATTATATGGAAGCCATATACACATATTGATATTGTTTGGCCTAGTTGGTCAACTATGGTAATAGGGCTAGCTCGGGTGTGGATCATGGGCCACTATACCTAGTGGGTTTAGTCATAACTAGTGGTACACTTATTAGGTAAGTTTGGAATTTCACACATAGTATCCCCTGTATTAGTACCCATATTTTGGGCACAACATGATAGAGAGATAAAGGGGAGAGGAAGAGGAGTAATAATAAAGAGACCCATAATTAGGTCATAGCATGTGAGACCATGGACTAGTTGAGCATGGTAGTAAGTGACCAAAGGAGGAGAGGACATGGATGTGGATGTAGTGATGTAGTGGCACCATAACAAGCATTATAGTAAGATCAACAGTGACCACTTCAGCCACACCATAGATGGAGGCACCACTAATAAGAGTGGGCATAGGTGAGGGTAAAAGTACAAAAGGACCCAGTAATTAGTCCAAGATATAGTGGGTTGATAAACTAACCTCTTAGGAGAGGGTCGTGATGTGCATGATTGGTGACTCTTATATTTTCATTGGTGTGGGAGTGATCTATAGAGGATGTTCTTAGAGAATATTTAGATGGAGAGATGGTGTTTGGTGACACTAAGACTGGTGAGAAATGTTTAAATTTTAAGATTTTATATAAAATATTAATTATATGTGATTATAGTAAATAAATATAATTTCAAATATATGTGATCTAATATCTATCTTGTTTTGGTTTTTTAGATCTAGTCATAGAGGAGGTTAGATGGGTATCCCTAGTTATGGCTATACACCATGATATTTTGGATGGGGTACTGGCACCATACGACCCCACCATGTTGGATGATCCTATGGTACTATCTACCCAATCCTAAGAAAGATAGTTTACAATAGTCAGGGATGTCATGAGGTAAGTACATACACATAAGGATGGATTATGACCATCGATAACATGTTGTGTTCATAGAAAGACCTTGGACAAGATACTTAAGTGACTAGTTACCATCAATATACAAAGGATACCTATTCAAAGTAAGCACAAAGTTTTATAAGGATTGACTCATGTTGATTTTTTGAACAAGAAAAATTAAAATGGACATACCTTCCCATAATGTGTTCCCCATTCCTTAGGATCTCTTACATAGTCATTGGTCTACTACAAAGATTGGGTAATTGTGTGATAAATTAGGTGCACTAAAAGATGTTTTTTTTTTTTTTTTTAAATTTTTTATTCTCCTTTTATAATATATTGGCATACCACACCCCAAGGACCTTGGCTCTATCATGAGACCAATTATGGATTTTGAGATTTAATTAGAAAAAAGGAGATGTGCTTTGAATCTCATCTTTTAGTGTGATTTAAATTTTGGAATTTTTAATGTTTCCTTTTGTATCATTGCAATTTTTTTAAATGATTTGGATTTCAAATTTTTATGGATTTTAAGATTCCTCCTCCATATAGACTTGGAATGACCAATCATGAGAGATGGAGTGAAACTTTGACTAAAGGAAGCTAAGTATCTAAAGACATGACTAATGAAAACACTTAGGCTTGCCTATGAACCAACATGTTATCTCAAGTTTTATCCATGTGTATTATTAGTTTTCAAAAGGAAATAATGGGAAATAAATGGAGATCCAAGATGGACCACAAAAATGAGATTATAATGAGATGACTTGTTTGGTAACTAATCACATGGTAAAGAAGGAGGACTAAGGGAAGCAAGGGTTGTATAACTAAGTCACAATAATGATTATCCATGTTATATAGATAACATAACAAATAATCATGAAAAAATAATATGATATTCATAGAAATAAATGAACTCAAAAAACATATAATCATGAAAAGAATCATAAGATATCACAATGAAAGAAAATGCCACCATATATAACATAGAATGCGAGATATAAATAACCATATAAGATGGATAAAAATTTGACATAGTGTCAATTGATATAAAGTATATAAAAATAAACTTAGATCACATGTCCAGTCCAAAATAAATAATAAAGTGAAGGAACACCATGTTGTGTTCAAAAATAATGGTAAATTTATCCACAAATATTATCCATAACATCTAGTAAATGTTTTTGAAGATGGAGTCTAATTGTTGCGAGGGTATCATTGATATTTATAGAATGATAAGAAAATACCTCTCATCAAATATCCTTGATAAAAATGTAAGAATGCCTAAAGGATCATGCCCATGAGGGCCATCATGCATGTGATACTCAAGAGAAGGGATATGAGTGAAATCTACGGGACATGAAGGAGTCATTAGTGGAGAAAGAGCCATAGGTGAAGGAGGATCCATAGGTGGATGGATCACATGTGGGTGAATCATAGGTGTAAGAACCATAGGGGAAGAAGTGGCCACAGGTGGGGGAACCATGGAGAAATAATGGGGCAACTTCTTGCATGGGTGACCTATGGGAAGACAGATATTATGCATAATAATGGTCATAAGGTGATTTTGGATATGCTACTAGAGGATGAAAAAATGATCAATGTTATGGGTATCACATTGGTATCATAGACAATATACCTCCCCATATTTGGGAATATATTTAGGTAATACTTTTGAGTGAAGTATAGCCTTATCTTTAGGCTGAGGAAGAGAAAGATACAAGGTATCTATATATTATCTTAAATTATGATAATGAGTGGAATAAGGATTATATATGTCTTTAAAGCAATTTATATTATTATTAGTAGAATTTTTAGGTATCCTAAAATATGGAGTGGAAGAAAAAGCTAGGGAAATCTAGTGTAATTTACAATCTCTAGTTCAATGACTAGTGACTCTATGAATGTCACAATATAGTTAATCATCCCATTGGGTGGGTAAAAGATAAATCTATGATAAAGGAATTAGGAAATCACCAAGGGGATGTAGGGTTGGTGAAGAGATTGGACAAGGCTCAACTAAAGGAAAAATAGGATCAAAAGTATGAAGAGACTCAGCTAAAAGTAAAGTGAGAATAGGATCTAGAATAGGCTCAACAAAGGGAGGCATATGATGTATAGAGTGTTAAAAGATGGTAAAAATCATCTCAAGGGATAGATAGATACAAGGATCTTGGTATATATCAAAGCAATAGGGACCAATCATAGCATGATCCATAAGCATGATCCTAAGAGGTTCTTTAGAAATTAGAGATATGCACACCACCTTTACCCTATGAACAAGTGGAACAATGTTAAAATTATAAACTATATAAGATAAAATGTGATAAGATAAACATAAAGACTAAAATAGAAACAATGAAAATGAAGGATATCAACATCTTGAGCCTAAACAAGTTTTCCTAGAAATGGGTCATCTAAGGTATAACCATAATCATAGTTGGGTTTATGAAGATCAATTATGTAAGTATGGATGAAATTCTCATCAGAGGTAGCATGATGAATAGAGTGTTGAGTCTTAATTAATATTATGGTAATATCATCATTAAGTGGTTGATGGGAACATGACTTTAGAGAAGGTAGAAGATGGGAAATGAGATGAGGAGAGATATCAGAGGTTTTTGTCTTGAGGTTGATCTTGTTAGGATCATTGTCATTAGAATCCAAAAGTTTAGGTGGTATATTCTTGATGAGTTTGGGGTGACCATGGTAACCTCGTGTAGAGTTAATAAGGAAATTAAAATGTTGAGATTATTAAAATCAAAAACTTAGTAAGGGCTCAAGGGTTGGAATTTTGAATATATCATGGTCTTGGAATTGTTCAATATTCTAAGGGTTAGTATCACCTTGAATCCTATGTATTATACCATTATGAGGGAACTTGACACATTGGTAGATAAAATATGCAAAAACCCTCATGAAATGAGTCCATGACCTACCAAACAAGATAATATAGGGAAGAGGAAAATCAAAGATCATAGCCTTCACTTAAATAGTGATAGGTGGAATGGTGATAGGGAGCCACACACAACCTAAGGGAGGCATTTGCCTTTGATCATAACCTTGCCATATGTTTCATATAGACTTAAGATTACATTTAGAGTATCCAAGGGTCTTAATGAATTTAAGGGAGGAAACACAAGTAATTTAACCCTAGTCAATAAAGGCACACTTGACTTGTATGTCACCAATTTGGACACTTATAAAAAGGAGAATCATTTTCATGAAGCGGAATCTCATCTAGAATCATAGAAGTAATGGGGGATTTTATAGAGAAAAAATTAGCCATTATTTCATCAACGTGTATAGACATCACTTCATACTATTTTAAGATACTATATTTTTACCTAGATAAGGTAGCTTTATATCTTGTAAGGGGAGGATGAATGATGTTCATTTCCAAGAGAAGTTGCATAAGGAGATTATGATGACATGGACAGGTCTGCATGAGTTCAAAAAATGGAATTTGAGATGGGATATTAGTAAGTTCCATGATAGGATCCCATTCATCATAACCCATGAGTGGACCACTAGATAGAGGTGTGTAATGTTGGAGGAGTTCCTTGGAAGGAGGAACAAAAGTGAATGTAAATTTATGTTGATAGGATGTAGGAGGTTTAATAGGGAGACAATTTTGTTGATTATCATGAAAGTATGAGATGGTTGAGTTAGGCTTATTTTGTGATAAATTTGAATAAGTATTTTTAGAAGGTTGAATATCATTGGTAATGGGTAAAGAGGTTGGAAAAATTGTAGAAATTGTATGAGAGGTGTTTTCCAAATTAGGTGTTGTAATTGGTTTATCAAAAGAGATAAGGTCCTCTTGCCCAACCTCTATTAGGTGAGTTAGGGAAGAATCTTGGATAACACAAAAAGTGTGAGATGATTGGTGCATGTGGGTGGGATGAGAATCAATGAAGGCAATTGCCCTTCACATATTAGTCATGTTGACTACATTATCTTCAAGAGTTGAGTCTATAAGACCCAACATTATTGGTGGAAGGGGTAGACCTATCATTATTGTCTTTGTGATTTAGAAGAGAGTCTTTGTAAATGGATAGATAAGCATTTGCCTGCTTCAAATATTTATTTTTAATTTGTGTTTCATGAGTTTTGAAATTAATGTCATAGGCTTGTTGACATTTATGAATGAAGGAATTGTGGTAAAAATTGGGACCAAAGAGGAAATCCATAGATAAGTTACGTAATTTCCTACAAGTCTCATGAGAGTAACCCTAGCTATCATGAAACCAAAAAAAATTATTGGGATCATACCATGATTTCATGGGGTGAGTAGGATCAAGCTCTCATGGAAGAGGCTATGGTAGGCACTTTTAGATTTCATCTAAGGATAAAGGCTTAAGGACATTGATGTTTCTTTTTGGATAAAGTTGAGGATTAGGGATGTGGTTGAGAGGTGAAGATTATTATAGAGCATGGTCAAGAGCAATAGCTTAAATTTTATCAATGGTATCATAGGAATCAGTGACACCATCATTAGTAGTGTGATGATTTTTATTTTTGATGAGCATGTGAGTGCCCATAGGAGCTTAAGATGGATTAAATTAATGCAAGAGGAAATATTGGCACTTGTCTTGATTGATGGTCTCTTCCAAATTTTGTTGAGAGATAATATAGGCCTACTATTACAACTTAAGATAGAGAGCATTAGTGAATAGATGAAAGAGGTTATCATCTACCATGTTATGTTCTCACTTGTTAGACAATGTTTTTCACCATTTTATGAAATCTTGTATGGTTTGTATCTCAAGTTTATTAAAATTAATAAAATGAGCCAAGGTATTTTTAGGGAGGTCACTAATTTAAAACTCCTATGCTAGAGCATTAACTAGATCTTCCAAACTAGTGATGAAATAAGATTTGAGTTCGTTATACCAATCTAAAGAATTTACAGATAGGGTTTTTACTAAAATCTTGGTGGTGATAAAAGTTTTTAACTTGACCCAATATTTTTATATATTTCCAAAAAAATTTAAGTGTAAGGTAGGATTAGTTGACCCATTATAGCTAATGGTACGAGTGATATCTCCTATATCTATGTTAGCAATTTAAGGTGTAAGAGGTTCATTTTGAAGATGTTTGATTTTATTGTTAACAAGAGGTGGTTGAGGGATAATGTTTCCATAAGAATCCCTAAGGGGGTGTGGGTGGGTCATTTTTATTGTGTAATCCTCATGTAACCTATTTAGGGTGATTTTGTAGAGGAATAAGGTGATTATTCATTTTCATTATTTGGTTGGCATTATTAACTTGGAAAGCATTCATTTGGATAACATTTTACAATAAATTTCATGGGTTTGAGTGGTGTTATTTGTAGCATGCAAAGAATTAACATTGGTGTTAGTGGTTTGGGTACTATTATGAAGGTATAGTCCTTTATTGGAATCAAAATTTACCAAACATGTATTCATAATAACTTACTCTAATTATAATATTGAATACCTCATATATTATTATTACCTTACACTTTTGAGAGGATCATTTCTTCACTAGACTTATCATGAACAAATACAAGAATTTGAATTTAGGACTTCAATCATCATTCTTTATCATTTCAAGCTAAAAAAAACTATGCAAAATAATTTAAGGTTTTCATCACATTAAACACATCCACATAAGGATATTAATAAATGTGTGTGTGTGTGTGTGTGTGTGTGTGTGTGTGTGTGTGTGTGTGTGTGTGTGTGTGTGTGTGTGTGTGTGTGTTTTTGTGTGTGTGTGTGTGTGTGTTATCATTCATTGATCTTTTCTTTTTATAAAGTCATCAGTGTCACCAATGATAGAGTACAAGGTACTACCTTATTTTCACCTCATGCTATTTTATACCTCTACCTCCTCTTAAAATTTTAACTAACTATCATAATTATAACGTACTCCTAGTAAATTCCTACTTACTTCTCTCTATGACACTACTCTCTAATCTATTCCAATTACTCATTCATTCTGCTTATATAAATGAGCAACTAACATTGGGATAACTAAATCTCATATTACTACCTTAGTACATTCATTACGTTTAAATTATTTGATTTGATCATTTTAATAATATAATAACCTTACTAAACTCACCAAGACCCTTAAAATACCTTACACAAACTTTTAATAACATGACATTCCTTAATAACTACTCAAAAGACTCCTAACATACTAATTGCATTTCAAATATTAAAATTGGTGTTTTGGTAGGAAACTCTCCCAAGACAAATAACACCCTATCTTGGACACCTAATAACTCTTAAAAATACTCAATACCTTCTAATAGATGTTAAGAGACCAAAAACAAATGCACATGATCAAATTTATACAATTTGTTTGATGTTCCTACATCATACTCCTAGGCAAGTAAGAAGTTAGGCTCTAATAAACTATTGAGTTTTTATTCCATGTCTTCCAATTCATGTATCTTGGATCATCCTCCTATGTTTATTATCCACCTTGATTTAGATACTCATCTTTTCTTTATTATTTACCTATATCAAATACCATTCTCCTTCCTTACTTGTACTGCTTATTTGTATTAACTTGCACTTGATGTGCATTCACTCTTTGGACTTTCCCTCTATCATATGGGTTGATTATGCCTCAAAATGTTGTTTCCACTCTTGTAATCACACTTGTACTTGACATGATATTATTTCTTGAAATAAACAAAATGGAAATTTCATGCCTACTTACTTCAATATGATACATCATTGCCATCAATGCTTAATCTTCCTATCTTTTGTCCTCATTCATAAGGTCCTTAACTGCTAAAATAACCTTCTCTTCAGTTTCCTTAATTTCACCATGTAAACATCTCTTTAAGGCTACCAATTTTGTCTCTAAATATTCTTGATCCTCATAAACAAATTGATAATCAGATTCCAATCCTTTGTCCATCAACTGTACTTCATGTTCCCAACCTTCTTTGAGGTTTACAAACTGATCTTTTTTTCTTTATCATTCCAATCATCTAACTAGATGAAACTATATTATTGTTATTCACTCATCAATCTCAAGGTATTATTCATCCACTTTCTCATTTGGATATTCACTCACCTAAAACCTTTGCATCTCTTTCTTGATTTGCTTGTATAGAAACATTTTTTGGCTTGTTTCCTCTCTCATGGATTGCACTTTCCTTCTCTTTAATTGTGGCATTATTGGCCATGTAATGGTTTTTTCCCTCATGACCCATCCATAGTATGGGATCTAAATTTATCTCATCTACTCCATGATGATTATCAACTCATCTAATTGATACTTCATCTCTTACTTTTCCTTTTTCATTTCTCTCTTCTTGGTGTCTTCATGCACCTTTCTCTCTTTATGAAATCTTATATCACCCATGCCAAGTTTTCTCTTACCTTTATCTATATTCATATTATCTAAGATGTTTCTCAATCTCTTGGTCTCACCTAGACCTATACCTCTTTGATAAGTCTCCTCTACTTTCCTTCTCATGACCTCTCACTTGTGTCTCTCTTACTCTATGACCTCACTTGGGTCTATCTCTCGCTTTCCCTTTTCTTAGGACAAATATATTTATCTCCTAAATCTCACTCTTGAGCTCACTCTATTAATATTTTCCAATATCTATCTCACTTTATCAAGCCTCACAGGCTTCAGGGCTGGGTACCAATCTCTCTCAACTTTCCACTTTTACTCATAACATCAACACTATCTCATGAGCATAACAAAAACATCAAGTGAAAAATGAAATAAAACATGTAAATTTTTTATTGATAATTTTTATTCACTTATTATCCCAATGAACATGATTCTCTAATACCAAATGATGCAAATAAATTATTTCATTCTTTGCTCCTATCCTAACTTTGATACCTATAATCACAAAACTCCTTGCATTAAATATATTCAATCTCTCTTTTAAATAATTATTGATTAAGATTTCCTTATTTCTCCCTTGACTTATTTTGATTCATTAAATCCTATCTTGGACCTTCCATACACTTCACTCTCCATCATAATTCTCATTCTCTTCATCTTATCACTCCCATTCATGTAGTCTTATGCACTAGCCTTCACTAGGCTATAGACTTCTTTGACCAAAATGTTTGTATTCTTGATATAGGTCTTCTATTGAATATATTCACAAGGACATCCTCTATTAATATTAACAAACTTATCTCTACCTAATTTAACTGATCTAATAAACTCAAGTACCTTATTTGCATCTCCAACCTTCAACCTCACTTCATTACTAGTAGCCTTTTTTAGGCTTTTCCAATTGGTATAGAATGGTATGGATGCATACTAAGGAAAAAAACTTTAGGAAACCTTCTATAATACTTTACCTTCCTATTAAATTCAAATTCTTAATTCACTTCCTAAATACCTTATATTACTCTGGCACAAACCTAATTAGGTTTCTAGGCTCCTCTTTTACATGTAGTCTTTAAAATATGTATGTACAATGGACATACACATCTGAAACCTTCATAATATCATTAATCATTTCAATACACATCAAACTAAAAAGTTTCAACAATTTTAATTGGTTCAAACATTAGATATTTCAAGTATTGTGTTTTAACCCTAAACTAGGGGTTTTAAGTCAGTAGTAAACCCAAGAGGGTTCCAAATGGATTTTTAAGAATATTGTGTCACTTTAAAAACTTCCAAAGGCTATTATAAGGTTTTTCTCACTCAATAACAACATTATAACCTTCAAATTCTCTTAATTTACTTCTAAGCACATGCCTTTCACAAATTCTACAATGTTTTTTTATCACAATTTACTTGTTAACAAGATAATATAGGGTTGTGGATGCTTATTAACTTACCTAAAGGTTTATACTCATTATTTTATTGATTATAACCCACCATGGTGTTTTTATCCACTATTATTATCCTTCACTCTAACCTCCACCATTATTAACACCTATTGTTGAGATCAAGGTTGATTATATACCCTACATAGACTAGTTATCTGAAGGTATAGTCCTTTATTGGAAATAAAATTTGTTAAACATGTATCAATAATAACTTAATATGATTATACTCTCTAATACCTCATATATTCTTATTACCTTTCACTTTTTAGAGGATCATTTCTTCACTGGAATTATCATGAATAAACACAAGAATTAGGATTCAGGCCTGTAGACACCATTCTTTATCATTTCAAACTACAAAAAATTGTGTAAAAAATTTAAGGTTTCCATAAAATTAAACACACACCCAAATAAGTATATTAATACAAATATATATAAGCATATATTTTTTATCATTCATTTATCTTTTCTTTTTACAAATTCATCATTGTCACCAATGATAGAGTACATGGTATTGCCTTGTTTTCACCTCATGCTATTTCATACCTCTACATCCTCTCAACATTATAATTGGCTCTTATAATTAACTAAATCCTACTAAATTCCTACTTACTTCTCTCTATGAGACTACTCTCTAATATATTCCAAATTCTCATTCATTATACCTATGCACATGAGGAACTCACTTTTGGATAACTAACTCTCGTGTAACTACCTTAGTATGGTCATTACATTCAAATTATTTGTTTTTTTCATTTTAATAATAAATACACCTTATTAAAATCATAAAGACCCTTAAAATACCTTAAACAAACTTTTATTAATATGACATTCCTTAATAACTACTCAAAATACTCCTAACATACTAGTTACATTTCAAATGTTCAAATTAGTGTTTTGGTAGGAAACTCTCCCAAGATAAAGAACACCCTATCTAAGACACCTAATAAATCTTAAAAATACTCAATCCATTATAAGAGATGATAATATACCAAAAAACTTGCACACAATCAAATTTATACAGTTTACTTGATGCTTTTGTATCAGGTAGCAAATGATGCACTAGTGGAAGAATTGAGAAGAGTGGGGCTTGGAAAAATCCCATTAGATGTCAAAACTACCATGTTATTAGAGATACTTGGCATGGAGGTTTAGGAAATAAAGGAAGAAGAGGTCATTTTATGATAATTGATCAAAATAAAAGGAATAATTTGAGAGGCAAAGAAGTTATTTCCCCCAAATCTATGTGAGAATGTAGGCGAAGGTGAATGGGGTTCTTAGGCTTGACCAATTATCATAAAGTAGTAAATAATAGAAGGGTATTTTACTTGATGTTGAGGAAATTCATCAATTATTTTTGTTTGGAGTATATTATAATTTAGTCTGATCTTCTATGTAGAATATAGGGTTACAAACTGAAAAGGAATGAAGAGGAGTACCATCATTTGTAGTACAAGTGGACACATGCACATTACTTTTGTCTAAAGTAAGATCCACAAGATTTATATGGGAAAACCTATTAAGATTGATAAATCTCATCATATTTATTGAGTTAAACTATGTTTTATCCTCAAATATTAATTTCATGATTAAATAAAAAGGTAAAGAAAGATAAAGATGATGCAGAGACAAAGTCAAAAAATAGGATACATAGTTGTGCAGGTCAATTGTGTCTTATAACCCAATAGGTAGGAAGAATAAAAATTCATTTAGGTTTAATTTTTATTGAAAACAAGGAGTTAAAATAAGATGATAAGGATACATAGTAATTTAGGTCAACTATGTACTACTGGGTAAAAAATTGAATGGGTGAATATGAAGACATAATTATATAGGTTGATTGTGTACTATTAGTAGGAAGGAAAATCATAGTCTATAAGAGACTATATCAACCAATATGATAGAGTTATAAAATATGGAAATTTTTTTAAGATAATTCAAATTAAAAATGAAATCAAACACAAAAAAAATTGGATTAATGTGATTGCTCCAATTGGGGCACATAACATAAAACCTTGCACCAATGCTATCCAATGCAAGTTTTTGAAATATAACACAATGATCAAAGAGAAATTAATCATCTAAAAATTAAATACTAACTAATTTGTCACCCTAAGTTTTATTATATTATAATAAAGTTTTAATTTTAATGTGATAAGAGAATTGGCTAAAATAGGGAACTAGAAAGGCAATCTATGGATAGTTTCAGAATGTTTGGGATGAAAGGGATCTATGTTAATAATGGCACTAGCTTGGTATTGGGGCCTACACCCTCACTTCACAATATCATAACAATAAGGGTGTTGGGTGATTTGATAATATATACCATTAACCACATATTTATACTTGGCCAAAAAAATCAAGTCTACCTCCCCCTTGGTGATGCAATCCAAGTAGGTAGGCCTTGTAAACACAAATGTCTAAATGTATTTTGAATGTTATGTCATTTGGTACTATGTGAAAAAGAGTAAAATAGAGTAACTAAAATGTTAATCTAAAAACCATCTATTTAGACGATGTGAGTTACTCTAATCATTCAAACAATGGAAAATGAAATGTGAATTAATTACTAGTAAATATATGTTAATTTCTTGATTAAGAATACTATAGAGTCAGTTCAAGAGACATTATATGTAAATAGAAAAAAATAGAATAAATTTGGTCCTTCCTATTCTAAATAAGTAAGGTCTTTAAGAACAAATTCAAATAAGTTGACTGGATCTTAGACAAAAGACAAATTATAAAACTAGGTTGACTAGGTCAACCTAGTTAGTTATAGGGTTACAATTTTAAAGACTAATAAATTATGAAAAATAGAATTGAAAGAAATAATAAAATTGTTGAAAGAGGAAAGAAAGGAAGCTTGGTGGGATTTAATATGATTAATATTGCAAATTTTATGCTATAATTCCTTAGTTGTTGAATTTAAATTCTACAAATTAGGTTGACTAGTTCGACCAAGTTCTATAAAAACTTGTATGCTGAAGAAGAATAAGGAATAAGGTAAACCTATTTGATAGTGTTTATTGACTTGTATGATGGAAAAAGAATTAGTAGACAAATTAAATTTTCACCTATTTATTAGTGTATGCTAATTTGGAGCTGAAGAAGAGTATTATGTCAACTTGTTTGATCTAGTAATATGTAATTGATGAACTACACTGATATAATATAGTCATTTTGAAGTGATTGTGTGTTAAAACTATGCATAAAAAGTTATAAATATATCAATTGGTTTGAAATAATACTAAAAATATAGAAAATATAATAAAATGATAAAAATTATGGTGTGAAAGAAAACCTTCAAGGGTTAGATTCATGTCAGGTTCAATACAATGTATGCAAAGGGAAATGTAGCTAGTCTATAAATAAATCCTAGCTCAGAGACTATAAATCCTACTTACACCTTCGATTTTTGATACATTATATATTCATCATCATGAACAATTTGAATTCACTATACCTAGCCAAGGAATCTCTTACCATAATAATATCACTAGGGAGGGTTATAAAGCCTCCAGTCAAGCAAAACTATGCAATAATCCTAGGTAGGTCATATGTTTTCATATTCACTAAACTAATAAAACGTAAATTAAATTATAATATAGTGCTTACCAAATATTGTGGCATAAATTGGGGTTAATAAACATTATAAGTAAACATGCATAGAAGACATAATCACATCAATGTATACAGAATCCTAATGCATGGAAGAGAAGTACAAATACATATCTATCTACTCTTACAAAGGAAGAAAAAAGTTAGAAATACTTACTTTTGAAGATGAACCCACAAAGACTCAATTACTCCCTATATAAGGTGCTTCACAAGAGGGTTTTTTTGTATCTAAGGATGAAAAGGATAAATCATCTCTACGCTACACAACCTATCTATGCATCTAAAAAATTTCTCCACAAGATAAGATTTGTATCTCCAAATAAAGTATTGAAACCCTAATCTATGATCCTATTGTCCAAAATTGGCCTACATACAAAAATTTTACCTAGACGGATCAAGAAACTCTCTTGGACCTTTCCGTAACCTTCTACCCCCATGACTAGTCCCTTTGTGGTCCTAAATTGATGATGTAGTGCAATATTCTGGGAGGTCCTATTGTGGTGTGAGAAGCTAAGAAAAGTTTTGGTTGAGTGAGTGATGAAATGGTGTAATAAGGAGAAAAAACTCATGACCCTAATACATGTCACTTGTAATATTTTTAAACACTTTAAGTAAGTTTTAAGGTAATTTTGGTGATTTTGAGGAAAAAGCTTAAAAATAGGTCTAGAATTGCAAATGAAGGATCCAATAGGTTTTTATGGTGTTAGAGAATATAGGGGCATGAATTAGGTTTTAAAAAAGTCTCATATATTCTAATGAGTTAAAAATGAGGCCTAAAAAAGCTATTATGCCCAAAAGAATCCCAAAAGTACATTAGATGACTTAAGTGTCCTCAAAATAGAAATTTCAAGTGAAAAAGTGATTTTTTGAAGAAGTAAAATTGGTTTTGAATTCTTCCCACATCCATATGGATAATTTTACCATTTCATACATTTTCAAGGTCATTTTGAGATCATTTGGAGTGGAGGGAAGGAGTTTGTGAGCAAAAGGATGCAGTTTGAAGCCTTTTAAAGCTTTGGCAGAATAGGTTTTTGAAGGATTTAATTTATGTAGGGGATGATATCCATAATATCCCATCATATTCCCCTAAAATAATATTCCAACATAGTATCCAGCAGAGGTAAGGAAAAGTTATTATTTGCAAACTAGGCATGAAGCAAGTATTTTACCATTAATGGAGTTACAAGTATTTAAAAAGGTTTATAGAAGGAAAAAAAGGCCACTTATATCCTAAAAAATATTTCTCAAGTGTTATGTTTCATAGGTATACTTTTGGTTCTTCATGCTAAGGAAAAACCATTTTGAGCAGTTTTAGACAGCTCTAGCAAAGCCTCAAATTTTCACTCAGTATGGTCAGTAGAGAGAGAGTTGGACCAGAATATTTTTGGAAGTGATAGGGACCATAGTTTAATTACACTTTGTGGTATTTTTGGTTTTTTTAATCTCCCCATGTTTATGAACAATTGGTAACAGTTCAAGGGTGTCTAGATGGCTTACTCATCTAAATAGGCCCTAGGTTTTCCCTTGTTTATTAAATTCAAAATTAAATGAGAAATAATGGTTTTACAAGAGTCATTTTAGGTTAAAAGAGGACATATTACAATTTTTTTCATCATCTATTTCATTCTATGAAGGTACTTATGGCATAAAATAGGTTTTCCTTGCTATCCTTATGAAATGGTCATTTGATCAATTTTAGATTAGAACATGTGTGAGAGGGATAATGTAACTCATCCTCTTTATGAAACATCAAATAACACAATTTTATTGTTTAAAAATCCTCATTATCTCATTTAAGCCTTTATAGGCCAAATAATCAAGTTGCTAGTTGGAGCTCCAATGGAGTTACAAGCAAGTTTATGAACTACAAAAGTTTTTTTTTCCTATAGTGGGTTAAAAATAAAGAGGATATGTTTTTTTCACCTATAATATACCATGGGAATAATTTTTGAGTCTAAAAGTGCCAAGCAAGTTGGAAGAAACCATCTTCAAGGTTGAATGATTGTGTTAAGGACAATTTCCCTAAAACACAAAAACAAAGGTCCCAAGCACTTTTGTTGATGCCATGAAATAATTTTTCAATGAGATTTGATGCATAAAATTTTTCCCATATTGTATACCTATCATAGGGTAATATCCATGCAAAAAATAATGGGTGTGTGATTAGAGTAGCATAGTGTTTGAAGACTTCCAAATCATGAAATTGTTCACTGCAAGTTTTTAGTGACTTCTATAGGATTTGAGCCTCAAAATAAATTCACACCCCAAGATAGAAATTCAAGGTCTCAAATTTATAATTTAAAATCTTGTTAGATTCACCAAGGTGAATTAAACTTGGCCCAATATTTTTCATACATGCAAAGGACAAAAAAACCATTTTTTAGTTTTCTAGGCCTAGAGAGTAAGAGAGGCCTAAAATGCCAAAAGGGAAGGGGGTGACAGTAGTAATTTACTTGAGATTTAGGATTTTAAATTTGGATGATATTTGGTGACATGGATTATACATGAAAACCTCTCTCATTTTCCTTAGTTCACCCCTAGAACTCAAGAACCATCATCAAAGTAAAAATAAGGCAACAAGCTTGCACTTTCTTATTTGAGAGTTTGGTGATGTTTTTATTATTTTTACAAATTATCTCAAGTTGACCCCAATAATATATATCCAATGAATAAAAAAATAGATCTAGGTGAGGCCTCGAACTCATTTTAACCCCCCAATCCAGAATAGGGTCTCTGAAAGAGCATGAGAGAAGCCTAAACGAGGGTTTTGTTATTTCCAAGACTTTTAACCCTCCAAATTTTCCAAAATTTTGTAAGATGATGTATTTTAAGGTGATATAAGAGATTAAATTTTTTTTGGGTTGATTGGAGTATGTAAAGTATGGATTTGGTGGCTGAGGGTTTGGAATAGGGATAATTAGGCTTAAATGAAGGGCAATTTCAGAAGGGAATGTGATCTTAGAGTGGAATCAAGTCATAAAACATATCACAAACCTGTAATGAGATGGATAGTAGCTTTAGACACCTAAATATGGCCACCAATGACCTCTAATCAGGGTTTTGGCCAATTTCCACCTAAAATGCATAATTTGGCCTAAAACACTAAAATGCATTAAATGAGTTAAAATTAACATATTCAAGTGCCAATTTTAGCCAGGGTATCACTAAATGGGGTAATAAAATTTATGGGCCAACTAAATTTGATTAGATCATTCTAAGTTAAAATGCCAATTTTGCATCTAGATGCTCTAGATTGCTCTTTTCTATCAAATATCTTGCACAATACATATGCCTATGTTATTGGTTTTCAGTAGCATCCTAAATGGGAATATGGATCCAACACATCTAAAATCACTTTCCAATTCCAATCCATTCAAATTTTGGACTAATAACAAGTCATTTTGATCAATTTGAGTAATTTGTGCATAAAGTGCTTAAACATGCTTAAGATCTAATTAACCCAAATCAAGGCCTAATTAATAATTCCATGGAAACTTGTTAAAAATTTATTTTTGGAATTGAATATGGAATATCTGCATCATCAGGTGACCTCATTTCTTTGGAATACATCCCTAGGCCATAAATGCCATAAATATAAAGATTCATGTCTTCCATGCCTCTTAATTGCCCCTTCTTCCAATGTCATGATGAGGATAATTAAAAACCTAATTCTAAAAATTGAATTAATCCTAAACCACACATCTCAATCTTAGGATGGATGGTTCAAGTTGATTCTAAACATTTACAAAAATCTATAAATAGAGAGGCCATGAACATCATTTTTAAGACTTGAGAATGCAAAGTTATAATGCATAAATGATTCCAAAATCCATTTCAATTAGTGTTACCATGATAAATTGATTCCAAGCCAAGCCAAGCCACAAGCCAAAGGTGCTAAGGAGAGATGGAGGTAGCCAAGATTCCATTAAAAAATACTTCATGATCACAAGCCGAGCAAGCCACCACTACAAAGGCATTTGGAGAATCTAAAGAAGGTAAAATAATTCTTGTGTTTTATTCTTTAATTTTTAGTTGTGTTTGTCATTTTTTCTTGTTAACTAAGCTCTCCCTAGTGTCTAGGCCTAGATATGTTATGTTAGTTAGTGTGTTTCTTTCATTTTTTATATATTTTGAAACTAATATGATACTAACCATCCTATCTTGAGTCAAATTCCTAGATCACATATGGCATGCCTGGTGGGACTAGATGAATCTCACACCTAAAGAAGATCATTTTTTAGCATTAAAATATTCATTTAAACCCTTAAAACTCTTATAAATTGATTTTCTAACTTTATTTTTCCATTTTTGTTTGCCACAAGTTTACATAGTAACCGACATTGGCTAGTAAAACTAAGATTAGTTGTATAGCTTAAACAACATCAGTTAGCAAAACTAACATCAGTTGTATACCTGCCGTCAGTCACATTGGTATAACGGATGTTGGTTAGATAGCCTTTATTAGTTAGAAAATGTAACCGTTGTCAGTTATATAAATCGATGTTAGTCACTATGTTTTTCTTAAAACACATACTCGAGATCTATTTTCCTAAATTTCATTATTTCAAACCAAAAAGAGCTTTAAGGCTCAAGGACATGCTATCATTTTTGTTGCAGAACCAATCTTGAAATTTTCTAAAAACATGTTTAGATCACCTTTTTCATGCTTAAAAATCAATTAGGAACCTTGTTTTGGTGTTTAAAAAAGAATTTAGATGTTTATGGTGAATGTTTTCAAATTTTTCAACTAAGACCAGGGGGTCAAATGAACACCCCCTAATTTTCTATTTGGGCTTAAAAATGAACTCACCTTTTCAAAGCTTTTTGTATTTACTTAGTTGTTTAGATTTAATTTTTGTTTGGCAAAAAGAGGGATGTTGCATGTATGCTCTTCCATTTATCCCCTTTAGGGAACCCTTAGAATCAAAAGCACCATTTCTATTTCAAGTAGCCTAGTCTAAGGCTTAGAAATAAAGTCATCTAAAGCACTCCCCAAAAACTTGTCAAAGTTTGGCTGACCTTGAAAATGACCCTAAAGTCTTTCTACTTTCATGATTTCTTTATTTTTATGAAAACTTAGCTTGTGAGGGGTACTTCATCACCTCTCATGAGTTCTTTAGAGAAGATTTGACCTAGGGTTTCACCTCCCGACATTGACTTCATTTGGCTCCTGAATGGAGTTATACATGGGATGTAGTGGCACCTTGGACATCACACTACACTAAGTGAACAACAAGATGTAGTGGTTACAAAAATGACTATACCTTTTTGTAATAAACCAAGTGATGCAAACCTAAAATTCATGCTTTTCTTTTCATTGTTTTGTGTGAAAGTCATTGTGTAATTTATTCCCCTAGAATGTTTTAAAACTTCGTAGATCTTAGAAAAATCCCCACTTGTTGTAGAAGTATTGTTGGTGCAAGGTGTGCCTCAAGGTCCATGTCATAGTACTATCATTTTAGAGAAGGGGGTGTCAAAAACCTACTATATAATGCACATTTACTTTTGGATGAACACTTAAAAATCCTCTCAAATGACATATATTGATGGATTACAATAATACAAAACAACCTTGTCAGTTTAAGGTCTAATAGAAATTAACTATTTATTCTTGTCCTAGGTTAAATTCTTGTTTGAGGTCGAAAATTGGTGTAAACAAATAATTCAAACCAAACACATAGTCCTAATTTTACTTTAAATAAAGAGGCATTATGTTACCCACATGAAAACATCAATTTACCTTGTTTAAAGTTTATCAAAAGCTTGGGAGTCATATCATCCACTTTGGCATAATTGTAATAACCAATTGAGTCTAGACCTTTACCAAAGTTTTCTTAAGTCCTTAACTTATAATCTCAATTTGGAATTGCACCTTTACAAGTTTATAGGGTTGATGTTTTAATTGGGTTTACCATTTGCACTAAAACTTGAGGGAACTTAGGTTCAATTTCCAATTTTGGTTGATGGTCATTTAAGACTCATAATTATTGTCATCACTTGATAGACTTAATCCATTTTTTGCTAAACACTTACACTTTGAGTCTATGTACCATAACATTTTGAGTCAATAAAAGTAGTGTTCTGCTATCAAAATTGTGAGAAATTATCTTCACCTTAGAGAGTTTTTGAAATGAACTTTTTTTGTCACACCTTTTAGGTAGTGTAGCATCATTACACTGCCCAAAACATTTCAAATATTATTTCATAGACCCTCTTTCATAGAGTTCCAAATTTGTTCCTGCATTTTCAGACGAGTTTGAGTGTACTTTTATGATCATTTATCTAAAGCATAGTTACACCATTCACTTTTGTCTGAAGCCCAGTTACACCTTATGGACTTGGATTTAAATCTCCTCAGGGTAACCCCACATATCTTATTCAAAATCCATCACTAGTCACTGGTGATGATGATACTGATAGTGAAGCAAAGTTTGATTGTAGCCTCACCTTTGATAACCTAGCTGAAACCAACCTATTTGATAACAATGTCATTTGTACACTTACCTTGGCCATTCTTCATAACCCTTTTCCATTATATTATCCCCAACTGATATATTATGACCAACAAGAATCTAGTCTATCAATTGATGAGTTCTAGAATGATGAGGCATTATGTGACTTATTAGGCCTTAGAGACAACGTTCCATTGGGAGATCACAAATCAAGATTCTCAATCACATTGGATCATGTAGCCTATTTTGGAGAGTGAGTGAACACCCTTAACCAAAAACAAATAAGTAAAACATTGAGGTCCCAAAGTGAAAACCTCTTTAAGACGCTTTCTAACTAGGGAAAAAGTAAAGATAAAGTCTAGTCTAGTAGTGAAAACCTATTTTAGGTGCCATTAGATGAGGGTGTTTATTCTTCATCAAATTTAGACTAGGAGACCAATAATGATGAACTTCCCTATGGATTTGAGTTTAGATTTGAGCAAAAACAAGTATTTGATCAAATGCTTCAAGAATTTTTGACTATTTTTGTCACATGGCTAGATCTCCCATTAAGGGACTCAAATTCATCATGCCTAGGAGAAGTCAAAAATAAAGTCCTAATGGAGGACCTTGACATAATCCAATAGTTCAAGTCATTGCCTACTATCCTAGAAGATAGTTCAACCCTTCTAGTTAAAGACATAACAGAGATAAATATTGGGACTCCATCAGACCTAAAATGGATAAAATTATGCATGCCCCTCACTAAGAAGGAACATGATGTATTTACAACTTTGTTGAGAGAATTTATAGATATCTTAGCATGGGCCTATTTTGATATGCTAGGTTTAGACCCCACCTTGGTTCTATACCACTTGGTGGTTAATCTTGATGCCAAATTGGTAAAATAAAAGTTACACAAGATGCATCCTCGTATTGGTAAATAAAAAGTTGGAAAAACTTGTAGAATCAAGGTGTATCCGATCCATTTACTTCTCAGAATAGATCTCTAATGTGGTACCTGTTAGTAAAAATCCTAAAGGGATCAAAATTTATACTAATTTTTGAGACATCAACAAAGTTTGTCCTAAATATGATTTTCCCTTACCTAATATTGACATGATCATTGAATTCACGATAGGTTATGAAATGCTTTCACTCATGGATGGATTTTTAGGATACAACTAGATTAGAATAGCACCAAAAGACCAATATAAAATAATGTTCACCACTCCATGGGGAACATTTTGTTATCAGGTAATTCTATTTGGCCTTAAGAATGTTAGAGCTACATATCAAAGGGCCATGACTATCATATTCCATGATATGATGCATGATATTATTGAAGACTATGTCAATGACATATTAGGAAAATCCAAAATTAGGGCTGACCATCTACTAGTGCTTGAAAGATTACGAGAGTACAAAGTCAAAATCAATCCAAATAAATGTGTGTTTGGTGTAAATTTAGGAAAATTAATTGGATTCATCATGTCTCATAGAGATATTCAAGTCAATATAGCTAAGTCCATGTTATAATCGAGATGTTATCACCAACCAATTTAAAGAAACTCTATAGTTTATAGGGTAAGATCTAATCAATCTAACACTTCATCTCTCAGTTACTAGACAAGTGCCATCCATTTACACACCTTTTGAAGAAGGGAGTTGAATTTCACTAGGATGATCACTACCAAACAAATTATCAACAACTCAAAGACTATCTTATTAATCTACCTATTTTATTACCTCCTATGCCAGGAAAGCCATTCTTGTTATACCTATCAGCTATTGACCATGCCCTAGGGTCACTCTTAGCTCAACATGATGACAATGGAAAAGAGCATGTTGTATACTACCTAAGCCATACCTTGGTTATATATGAAGATAGATATTCACCTATTGAAAAATCTTATCTGGTCATGGTCTTCACAGCTCAAAAATTATGCCATTATATGTTGAATAATAAGACCATAGTCATTTCAAAAGTAGATCCGCTAAAGTATATACTATCTAAAACAACTTTGTAAGGTAGAATGGCTAAATGGATCATGATTCTTAGTGAGTTTGACATAGATTACGTCAATTAGAAGGTAATCAAGGGACAAGTTCTTGCAGATCAACTTGTTGAAGTACCTCTCATAGACACACAACCACTCATGTTTCAATTTCCTGATGAATCCATCATGAACATCATTGACACACCCCTTAAGGAGCATCTCTAGAAGTTATATTTTGATGGTTCATTTACTACACATGGATCAAGGGCAAATCATATTATTTATTACACCACAAGGGGATATAATCCCTAAGTCATTCAGAATCAACTTTCCTTGCATAAACAACATGGTCAAGTATGAAGCACTTGTTGTAGGACTTCAACAAGTAGTGCATTGGAATCTATCTCATCTCCAAGTTTATGGTGATTCTTAGTTAATCATCAATTAGGTCATAGATTATTTTTAGACTAAAGATGACATGTTGGTTCCATATAAAGCCATGGTCAACACTCTTAAACAAAAAATTGCCAACATTCAGTTTGAGTACATACCAAGGGTTAGTAACAGAACTATATTTGTCATGGCTATTATTGGCTCTCTAATTCAACAAATAGATACAGATAGAGAGTATAATTTTATCATTGAGAATTTGTTAGAACCAGCTCATGAACCTTCAATAATTGCCATGATTTGTGATATTATTGATCCTAATTCTATTTGGTACTCAAATCTTTACAACTACTTTCATGGCCAAGTTATACCACCTAACCTATCTCAAAAATAAACAAAAGCCTTCATTCATCATTCCACTCATTATACTCTACTTGGATCCACCCTTTACCATCATAGTTTTGATGGACCTTTGCTTCATTGTTTAACTTTGGTAGAGTCTACATTAGTGTTAAGAGAAGTTCATGAAGTATGTGGAGCTCATTTTAGCGGGGTAGTCCTATCCAAAAATCTCTTGCATACTAGTTATTATTGGTCCACAATGGATGTTGATGTTGTTTCATATGTAAAAAAGTGTGAAAAATGTTAATGACATGTTAATTTGATTCATGCCCCAACAAAAAATCTGAAACCAATGTTGACACCATGGCTTTTTCTACATGGAGACTTGACCTCATTGGGAAGATCAACCCCACTTCATCTGATAGCCATAAACATATCCTTACTGCCACTGAATATTTTACTAAGTGGGTTAAATCTATACACATCACATGATTGGAAAGCAAATTTCTAAATTCATCTTCAACCATCTCATTTATTACTATGGTATTCTCTCTCACATTATATCTGATAATGGAAGATCATTCAAAAACAAGGATGTAAACTAGCTATGTACTAAATATAACATTCACACAACATTTTTCTATAGCATATTACCCTTAAGATAATGGCCAAGCTAAATCATCCAAAAAAACCATTGTCAATATTCTCAAATAGATTATCAATGATACCAATCATGATTGGCACCTCCAGATATTGCCTGCCCTTTGGGCATACTGTACCAATCATCATACCCCCATAATAGCCACTCCATACTCACTTGTTAATGGTATTAAGGCCATCCTTCCCATTAAGGTTTAATTACCTTCATTGTGTATCTCTTTCAAGTATGCCCTAGATGATCATGATTATCAATTAGATCATCTACAAGAACTAAACTTACTTTATGAGAAACACACAGCTA
Source organism: Torreya grandis (assembly GCA_037957365.1). Lineage (NCBI taxonomy): Eukaryota > Viridiplantae > Streptophyta > Pinopsida > Cupressales > Taxaceae > Torreya > Torreya grandis. Next base: position 1,454,181 of record JARHVA010002547.1, on the reverse strand, counting down.
CACTCAACAATCTTCAAGTATATTAGAACTGAATCAAAGGCTAATATAATCTATGTTTTAAGTATAGAACATTTGAACTTGGTGATCTTGTTCATAAATAAAACTAAAATAATAACATGGATAAGAAGAATCACAAAGATAAATTCAAACCAAACTGGATAGGGCCTTTCATCATTACTACAGATTATAGATCAAGAGCATACAGGTACACACTAGATGGAGATGAACTTCTTAACCTAATGAATATTATTCATCTCAAAAGGTACTATGCTTGGGTGCTAAGGTGTATTTTATATAAGGACCATTTTAGTTATGCCATTTTATCACTATTCTTCTTTGTACATATATCATCCTTGTCCATCCTCTTAGCCTTATCCACTTTTTAGTTCTGACCTATCAACCTAGTGTGTTTTAAAGCCTAGTTCATTTGACCTTGGTTTTTTCCATTTATTATGCATTTTCAACATCAAGGTATCTGATCAATTTCATCAATTGGTTCTAGTAATTTAGATAGAGATCATATTTTGGGATAGTATGATAGAAGTTTTGGCAGTTTCATCCTTCATTTTTTATTCCGTTCTTACCACCGGTCTTGCTAGTAATGATAACCACCTTTGGGAAGATTAGTACCTTTGATCTATGTCATTATGTCCTAGTTATAACCGCCTATGGGAAAACTAGGGGAAACAATAATCTTTGATGTACCAACTTACCACTTCCTATGTTGTATTATGTTTTTTTAATAACTGTGCCTATTTTTTTTTAATTGACTGCTACACTAGTCAAATTCCTCCACTATAAGGGTAGAACTATAGTGATTTGAGGTCATACTCTAGGACTATGTAGGTAGAAATTGAGACTTGTTGAGGTTATCTTAGTCACCCTTTCTAACACTCTATTGCCATTTTACAAGCAACCTAAGCCATGATCTTACCATTTTGTGAGTAACCTAATCCATGCTCTCACTATTTTACAAGAAACCTAAGCCATGCTCTCACCATTTTATGAGCAACTTAAGCCATGATCTCATAATTTTGAGAGATATCTTAGTTTAAACACTCTCACCATTTTGTGATGTTAAACCATTTAGTGTCGTGTGATTCTTGATTGAGTTGAGACACTCTAAAAAAATCCAAAAACATTTGAAAATTTGTTATTAAAGAACAAAAACATTGACCATTTCTCTGCCTTAAGGATTCTGGGAACCCTTACTAAGTTGCAAGCACATCACTTGTCATTTATTTTCCCCATCCTTTTTGGATTTTTTCTCTCACACACTTTCCATTTTTCAAGACCATTCCTATTATTATATCACATCCATTATGTTTGTTTTCCTCAATTATCACATTCTTCCTATTCCCTAGGAGAACTACATTTAGCCTAAAGTTTTTTCTTGGATATTACATCCATGGAACTATGTAGGTAGCATCCACTTGCCTAGTGCATATGGAGATAGCTTGGCCACCCCCTTACTTTTAATCTATTCCCCCATTTTGTTCATTTGTTAAGTTGTCACCTATTTTCTAGGGGTAATATTCATAGGGTTTCTATTGCATTGTTTGTCTGTTTATTTTTTATTATTTTATTTGTTTGTTTATCTATTTGTTTGCTTTCATCACTGTTTCTTTGATTCATTTTATATGTGTTCATTAGGTGATTCCTTACCCACACTTATACTTTAATACATCCATATTCATATATTTACATTATCATCATGGTTTCTATCATTGGTGTATTGTTTTCTATTGAGAATTAGATTACGAGAGTTAGTCCTCATGCATATTTCGGCTATGTCCTCATGATGTTATACCATGATGCCTACCAACACATGCTAAAAAAGCCCTTAGCTTTAAGAATTCTATTCATTAATGGTGACATATTTTTGGCACTGACATCTCGATTCCATCCTAATCATATTCCAAATAGAGTAATTAACCATGAAAGAATTTCAACCTTTATTAGTTTGAATGAGCATCTCCCTCATAGTAGGTTGTTCAAATTCATCATTACCCTCTGTGTTAATTTTCCATCATCCTCATCCAATTTTATCATGTTTATTGTAGTGAGGTCCAATGATTATAACTGCTTATGGGCAAATCATTGCACACCATCCCACCTGTATTTCTCAATGATTATAACTACCTTTGGACAAATCATTGTGTTGTCACCACTTTAATTTTTTTGCCCATACAGGTGCATGTTATTATCTTGTTTGGCTGTCCTAACTAGGGTAGCTCTATATTCTCAATAATTATAACCACCTTTGGGAAAATCATTATGTTATCATACCATGTTGCCACTATCAGGGTACAATGTTTATAACCACCTTTGGGAAAACCATTGTGCACCATCCCACTTGCATTCTCAATGATTTTGACTAATTTTTTAGTATCATTATGTTTTCACCCCATCATTTTTCCTTTCTTTGGTCCCTTCATTTCACTTCTTTCTTTTTGAGGGACCATTTGTTGACCTACTTATGCCAGTCATTCCTTTGAGGGGGCATCATACAATTAGTTTATCATCATTCTAGTTGTAGGCATACAATACCTTTTCATTCTTTGAGAAGATGTTACTATTCTTATAGCTTGCAATTCCTTCCCAAACAGGGGCAAACTATAGACACTTAAATCTAGCCACCAATGACCTCTAATCAGGATTTTGGCCAATTTTGATCTAAAATGCACAATTTGGCCTAAAAACACTAAAATTAATTAAATGAACTGAAATTGACATATTCAAGTTCCAATTTTGGCTAGGGTATCACTAAATGGGGTAATGCAATTTATGGGCCAGCTAACTTTAGTCAAATCATTCTGAGTCAAAATACCAATTTAGCACCTAGGTGCTCTAGATTGCTCTTTTATATCAAATCTCTTGCATGAAACATGTGCCTTTATTATTGGTTGTTAGTAACATTCTAAATGGGAATACAGTTTCAATGCATTTGACATCACCTTCCAATTCTAATTTAGTCAAATTTTGGATCAATAATAAGGCATTCTAATCAATTTGAGTAATTTGTACACAAATGCTTAAACATGCTTAAGAGATAATTAACCCAAATCAACTCTTAATTAATATTTCCATGGAAACTTGTTGAAAACTTATTTTTGGAATTTAATATGTAATATTTACATCATCAGGTGACCTCATTTCTTGGGAAGACATTCGTAGGCCATACATGCCATAAATATTAGGATTAATGCCCTCTATGCCTTCCATGTGACCCTCCATGCCTCTTAATTTCCCCTTATTCTAATGTCATGATGAGGATAGTTAAAAAATTAATTCCAAAAATTGAAATAATGCTCAACCGCATATCTCAATCTCAGGATGGACGGTTTAGGTTGATTCTAGACATTTACAAAAATCTATAAATAGAGAGGCCATGAACATCATTTATAGGACTTGAGAATGCAAAGTTATAATGAAAAAATGATTCAAAAACCAATTAAAATTTGTTTTACCATGCCAAATTGATTCTAATCCAAACCAAGCCAAGCCACAAGCCAAAGGTGCCAAGGAGAGATGGAGGTAACTAAGCTTCTATTGCTAAGGACTTCATGAGCACAAGCCAATCAAGCCAACACTATAAAGGCATTTAGAGTATCCAAGGAAGGTGAAATATTCTTGTGTTTTATCCATACATAATATTTTTATGGTCATGTGATTAGTGAAAGTGCTCATTGTTTTGTCACAATCCCCCTATGTCTCATAATGGTCACTATTCATGTAGACACACTTTTTAGAGTTTTAAGGTGTGTTTTAAGTTTCCAAGATTAGGGGACTATTTTACAATAATTTTAATAATTTTTAAATCCTCTTAAACATATTTAAATATTATTCACACTCTAAACTTCAAGCAAAATCCAAAGGTAGGATCAAAACCCCACAAGCAGTCTCAAAGGCAAAAAAGGCAAAGTTGAGTTTTGATAATTTATAGAGGTGTTATGAGGTGTTTAAGATGTTTTAAATCAAGGAATACATTTGTTAAAGTTCAAATTGGTCATTTGGATATATTTAAGCTTTTTATGCTTAAGACACCTAATTTTAACCCTTCTTCAGATATTCATTTCTTTCATACCATGAAGAGTTGGGGCAAGTTATTCTACTATGTTTTGAGTAATAATATGTACTTGAAATTTATTGTGGATTTAGGTTGGTTAATGTCTTGATTTTTATGAAAAATTGTTAAGAATGTAAGCATGTCTAGAATGCTTCCAAACCCTGTAAGCAATCATCTTTACGTATGTATCTTTTCACACCTTTTGCATGGGAGCCCATTATTTTTAGGGGTGTTGAAGGGTCATATGTAACATATATCCATGTCAATAATTTTTGTAATGGGTGTCTTCATTTAATGAATAATCATCTAGAAATTGAACTTACTTAAGCTTACAATGGAGCTTTTTGACCAATTTTTTGTTTTTGGACTCATAGGTCCATAAAATGGCCTATAATTACTTGGAAACCACCTAAAATGTGTAAATTACTCCATCCATCTCTTTAAAAACCTATTTTTCAATATAATCTAACACATTTGGATGCTTAGGAGGCCCAAAATGGCTCTAAAAATTGCATATTTTATGGGTCTTCAAAGAAATAAATGGTATAAAACTATGGAAGGGGTCTAATAGGCCACACAACATCATTCCATGGAATTTATATATCTTAAAAAGACTTTCCATGATGTCTTGTTGAGTAAAAGGGTCAAAAACAAAGTTTTTACATATTTGTGCATTGTTGTAGGTTTAATGGTGATTTCCACCATTGTTATAGGTATTGAAGGTTTTAAAAATATTAATTTTATTCATCATACACATGAAATGGATGTTTGGAAGTATTCTACAGGTCTAAAAGTGGTCTTTAGAGTGGCAAATGGCCTTGGGAGTAGTTTTTAGGGTAGCTGGTTGAGGGTGGCTCAAGCTTGTCACCTCCATCAATGGGGTCTATGGGAGTTGTAGGTATAATTGAGTTTATTTCAAGTTGGAGGAGTAAACTCAAGTTTAAAATATAAAATAACCTAAAAATCAAACATGAAATATAACCTCCATGGTCAATTAAGCACAAAATGCCAAGTTATCTAACCTTTTACCTAACATCTTTTAGAAGAGAAAGTGGAGCATATAAGTCTATGGGAGAGATACTTAGAGGTTGGAGAGTGAAAGTGGAGCATTTAATACATTTTAAAAATCTTTAAAGAATTTTCCTTTGTAGTGGATCATGACATCATCATCTTCAACAAGTTCTTGTCTTCTAGTGTATTTCTCAACCAATGAGAGGGTTTGAAGACTATTGGATCTAATGAAAATTAATTTTTTGAAGAAGGATTAGTTATAATTAACCCAAATGTGGGTGATAATCCATGGACGGGGGTTGGATCTCATTTATTGAATTATGTTTGCTTGCCTATTCTCTTTCTCTTCCCCTTTTCTCCTATATCTCCCATTTCTCCCCCATTTTTGTAAGATATTCTCATTTGACAAGGAGAAACCCTATCAAAATTTGTAAAAAAGACATTTTGAAGAAATAAAGATCAGTTTTTACCTATCTCTTGCTTCTAAATTATGCTTAGCAAGCTTGTGCATGATGGCCTTGTGAAGAAGTGTTCTTCCATGTCCATTGTCCTTCTTTCTTGCCTATTTTTAGGTGTTTTAAATTTAGTTTCAGGTCTAAACTTGAGCTCTTTTATAAATTAATGGATGCATGGTGTGAATTTTTAAATTCCTCTTTTCTTCATATATTGTTTGGTGAGCATAGTTTATGAAATACTTATGCAAATGAACTAGTTTGTGAGGTTGTGTGAGCAAAAATTATCTTATGTTGAATTAGTGTTTATTTCATGCTTATATGAGTGTCAATAAATTTGGTGTATCACCCATTTAGCTCTCTTAATTACCCTATATCCCCTCTCTACCTCTTTTCCAAGTAGAAACATTTGTTTAGGTGATCTACCAAGAGGAAGATGACCTTCTCTAGAGGTTTAACCTCACTACAGGATACCCACAACCTGAGCTTGCTCCAATATTTTAGTTGGGAGTGAGAGAGCCTGAAAATATCCCATAAGGGTGAAATTCTATGCTACAATAGCTCCTCAAGTAAAATGGTGGATACGAAAATGTACTATATATATATATATGTATGTATTTATGTATGTATATGTTAAGCACAGAATATACTGAGAGGGGGGGAGTAAATCAGGATATTATATATCTTATAAATCTTTCCTTTAACCAAATTCCACTTAATCAAACATTCAAGATATGAAATAAAAATCAAACAATAAACATCCACACAAGATAGAGAGAGACACCAGATATAACATGGAAACCCAATGTGGGAAAAACCACAGAGACTCAATCTCAAATATATTGGTGAGAACAACCCCACAAGAGCACCATACTCCTTTGCCAAGTACAAACCTCAGCTATAATTCGTGAGAACCAACCCACAAGAGCTTCAAACCCCTTTGCCGAATACCAACCCAACACCTATTCATGAGCACCAACCCACATGAGCACCAACCCCTTTGTCGAGCACTAACCCAGCAATAATTCATGAGCACCAACCCATAGGAGTACCAACCCCTTTACCAAGCACCAAGTTAGCAACAATTTGTGAGAACTAACCCACAGGAGCACCAACCCATTTGTGTATACCACACACCTATCTCTCAATGTTGCTATCTCAATAAATGATAGATTAATACAACATCTCTTTCCTCTCTCTCACTTTTGCTCTTCTAAGCTAGATATAACAAATACAAATCATATTCATCTCTCACAATTGCTCATCTAAGCTAGATATTAAAATATCAAATCAACCTCACACTTCCACATTACAAATGGCTACTCAAGCCTTTATTTATAGCTTTCCAAATGACCTTTGGCCTTCCCCCTTTGTGACCTTTCAATCCTCATGGAAAATGGCACCAATCTTGGATGACCCTTCATATCCAAGCATTTGAAAAGTCATGTGGTGACCCTTCATGACCAAAAACGTCTTTCCCACTTTTGTCCTTATCTTTGGTGACTTTTAGCATTCCTCAAAGTGTCCCTTCATGAGAAATTCACCCTTTACTCTTTTGTCTTCACTTGGTGACTCTTGGTATTCCCCAAGATGACTCTTCATGAGAAAATGCGTCCCATCCTTTTTTTGTCTTTATCCCATGACTCTTCGACTTCTCCATGGGCCCTTCTTTTGTCTCATATGCAACCAAAAATATATTCATTAATATTAAATAAATATTAACTCATATTATCCAAATAATATTTATTACCAACAACATTAAATGCAATGGGGCCTTTATCACCAATAATACTAAACCTTTGACATCAATGACAATATTTCCAACAATATGTGTGTGTGTGTGTGTGTGTGTGTGTGTGTGTGTGTGTGTGTGTGTGTATATCTTCTTCTTCTTTTCTCTTAAAAATGACAAAATGGATGTACCTGTACCTGTTATTCTCCCCCTTTGACATCAATGGCAAAGGGCCTACTTAGAGCTAACACTTAGCTCCTCCTCACTTGATACTGAACATCAATGGCAGGAAGTAATAGAAATTACTCCCAACTCCTCTCGCTGATCTTTGAGAAGATATCTAATTTTACCTATCCTTTGAGAATCTGCAATCAACTCATTTGAATATTTTCTTCTAATCTTACAACATTCTGCATGAAACTTTAAGGTGTATCCTTGATCACATATTTTCCTTACACTCAATAGATTATGCTTATAAAACATTCTTAGTCTTGGTTCTACCATTATTCAAAATTAAAGTACCTTTTTTGGCTATCCTGGCTGTAGTTTTATCTCTGAATCTCACTGTACCACCATTGATCTTCTTCAATCTTATCTCATGTCATATACCTCGAACATCCGCTATCAACGAACCATGGCTGATCTTTATCTCTTACATGCAAAGCTATTTGCACCAACGTAAAATCTTTAGGTTGTTTCTTCTACCATGAACACGACTGAACCTTCTTCCTGATGAATGGAGCTTTGAAACTTTGATCCTTCTTGATTGAATCTACATGAGTATCCTTTTCTTTCTCTTTGAGACTATTAGCTCTTTTTCAACATTCTAATTTCTTATGACCATAATCATTTGAAACACTGAATCATTCTAATAGCCTCAAACCATAATACTGATGCAAAAATTTCTTCAAAAATATATTCTCTCAAAAGATATACAAATTAATCTATCAACTCACCTTCTTGTCATGCAAAATATCCAAGACCCAATAGCATCCACCATGCTTCAATTTTATTGAAAGTGTCTGCTTGAAACCTAGAAGAGACACCCCCACACAAAAGGGTTCTAGAAATAAATCTGAGGAGATTCCCACATCTCCTCTGTTTCTTCCTTGATCTTCTTGTGTTTTTCTTTTAGAATCCATTTAAGCATGTCTAACCTTTTTGACTTACTAACTTTATTATTTATGATGTTCTTCTTTTTCTCAACTTTTGCAACTATCTTATCTTGACAAAACTCATGCTCAAATGTAGCAAGAGATTATTTACAATCCTTCTTATCTGATTCTTTATCTACTATAGCAAGTAATATATTTTCATTCTTGAACTCAACCTGATCAACCTTTACTATTTTAGGTCTCCAAACCTTAATTTGACTTTTCTCATTTTTTATAGGGTCTCTATAACCTTTGACATACTTTGAATATCTCTTTACTTTATTTTGGCATAATCTAGCAATATGTCCAACCTCATGACAACAAAAGCAAATAATATTTCTCATACCTTTTTCTTTAATGTTATTGAGATCTCCCTTTGATTGATTGCTTCTCCTCATACAATCTCTTGCCCTATGACCACCATAATGACATAAAAAACAACGGCCATGAAAAGAATTTGAAAACTTGAAAGCATTGGGCTGCCTGATTAGCTTCTTTGATTTGCCTGCAAAACCTGCATCCTTATTTCCTTGGATTGATATTTCATGATATTTCTCAACCTTTATTATAAGCTTCTCATGATTATCCTTTAAAGAATCTAACTCATCCTTCAAATGATTACACTCTTCTTCTTTTGATGTTAAAATTGAAGTTGCAACCTCTAACTGATTCTTAAGATCCTGAATAAATATCTTATTTTCTTTTACTTCTATAGCCAACTTAGAATCCAAGATACACACATGTTCTTTAAGAGCTTCAACCACATATTTAAATTCTTGATTCTCCTTCTTTAGCTGCTTGGCCATCTATGATTTTCCTTTGATCTACCTTCAAGCTGTTAAACCCTTTCTGAAGGAATATGCTCTGATATTGATTGTTAAGCATAGAATATACTGAGAGGGGGGGGAGTGAATCAATATATTATATATCTTATAAATCTTTCCTTTAACCAAATTCCACTTAATCAAACATTCAAGATATGAAATAAAACTCAAACAATAAACATCCACACAAGATAGAGAGAGACACCAGATATAACGTGGAAACCCAATGTGGGAAAAACCACAGAGAATCAATCTCAAATATATTCATGAGAACAACCCCACAGGAGCACCATACCCCTTTGCCAAGTACAAACCTTAGCTAAAATTTGTGAGTACCAACCCACAAGAGCTTCAAACCCCTTTGCCAAGCACCAACCCACAGGAGCACCAACTTCTTTGCCAACCACCAACCCAACAACAATTCATGAGCACCAACCCATAAGAGCACCAACCCCTTTGCCAAGCACCAACTCAAAAACAATTCGTGAGCACCAACCCACATGAGCACCAACCCTTTTATGTATACCACACACCTATCTCTCAATGTTGCTATCTCAACAAATGATAGATCAATACAACATCTCTTTCCTCTCTCTCACTTTTGCTCTTTTAAGCTAGATATAATGAATACAAATCATATTCATCTCTCACAATTGCTCTTCTAAGCTAGATATTACAATATCAAATCAACCTCACACTTCCACATTAAAAATGGCTACTCAAGCCTTTATTTATAGCTTTCCAAATGACCTTTGGCCTTCCCCCTTTGTGACCTTTCAATCCTCAGGGAAAATGGTGCCAATCTTGGATGACCCTTCATATCCAAGCGTTTGAAAAGTCATGTGGTGACCCTTCATGAACAAAAACGTCTTTCCCACTTTTATCCTTATCTTTGGTGACTTTTAGTATTCCTCAAAGTGTCCCTTCATGAGAAATTCACCCTTTACTCTTTTGTCTTCACTTGGTGACTCTTGGTATTCCCCAAGATGACTCTTCATGGGAAAATGCATCCCATCCTTCTTTTGTCTTTATCTCGTGACTCTTCGACTTCTCCATGGGCCCTTCTTTTGTCTCATATTCAACCAAACATATATTTGTTAATATTAAATAAATATTAACTCATATTAGCCAAGATATATTTATTATCAACAACATTAAATGCAATGGTGCCTTTATCACCAACAATACTAAACCTTTGACATCAATGACAATATTTCCAACAATATATATATATATATATATTCTTCTTATTTTCTCTTAGAAATGATGAAATGGATGTGTTTATATAGATGGATCTTAACTTAGTCCTTTTTGAAAGTTTAAGTTGACAAGGTCAACCCAATCGACCTTGTATCATTATTAAAAAAAAAATACATCTCATTCTAGGTAAGCCAGGGGCCAACCTAGACCCTAAATAAGTTTTATCAATTAGATTATAAGGTCGATGGGGATGATAGTGTAATGTAAATTGTCAAAAAGGATTTTAGGCTAGGGAAGGGCTGATGAAGGTATAAAATGACTAGATGAGGGTAAAAAAGAGGAGGCAAAGCTAAAGAGAATGTTTTTATGAGATGGGTGTGTAGATATAAAGTGGTAGTATAGGGACAATAATCCTATGAAGCACCAATGGTGTACCCACCCCTTTCCTAGTGTACCCTTTCAGTATGAACTCAAAGAGATTAAGACTTGATAGGTTCCTACAAGAGAGAAAGCATCAATAATTGATAAAGTTTGAAAATATTATGTGTATACAAAAGGTTGAGAAATAAAATTAATTATGACATTTGCATCATTTTTAGCTTGTATTGGCTTAGATTTGTAAGTTGGTTTAATTTTAAAATTTGTATTGGGATTCAAATTATATGTAGTTGCATATTTGAGCTTGTTCAAAGAAATAAGTTTTACTCTCTTTATCTTATTGTATACAAATTTCCTCAAATTATTTGAATTTATTGAAAATAATTGAATCATTCAAAGTTTAAAGTAATATTTATTTTGAAATATCTTGTAATTCATTGTCTACCAAGGTGTTAGTCATTTTGGCAAGTGTGGTATTGTAATGAAGTATAGTCATTGATGGGTTCATTAGTTCCTTATTTTATAAATTACACATAAGAAATGTTTTATTCAATGTTGATAATAAAAGGATAAATAAATCGATCTAATTAAGGATTAAATGTTGGACTAATTAGATAGGTATATCATAGAACCAACACAAGACATACTTTTTAGGATTCTTGGAAAAAACTTGGTTAACAAATTTTCATTTAATCCATAATCCAGACATACCACATGAAAATATCAAAGATGTTATAGATATCATTTACCTCTATATAGTGGAATTTTAGGAACTAAAAAAATTGTAGGTAAAGGATTTTATGTAATCTTAGGTGCTAATAAATTATGAGGCCAGGATTGTAAATCCATTGATTTGCTATCTTTTGGTATCACTAGCCCTAACTACAATACCTTAGCATGTAAAGATAAAATATTTTTCATGATGGATTTTGTATTTGTATTAGTAGATGATGTAGTATGCATAGCTATCACATATTTTATATTAGTTATTTGGTTAGGCACAAGCATATAAATATTACTTAATCTTTATGTTTCCCCAAAACCAAAAGTGTAGATATAATAAAAATATCAACACTAGAGGTAAAAACACCTGCAGTAGGATTTAAAATGTGAAACAGTGGTTCATGGTATGCATTGAAATTAAATATTTTAATTTTATTACACTTTATAAGATAAGAGGACTTGATTATTTTTTATATATCTTTTGATATTTGATGAAGTCCTCAAAATATAGAGAAGCAATAGACATATTCATGATCTAATACACTAAGGTCATTAGGATGGATCTTTTCTATTCATTTGTGATTATCTTTTGCATTAGGACCATCTTTATTGGCTTGTTCATTATGATTATCTTCTTGAAAATATCTATGAGCAATTTATTCATAAAAATAAGGGGAACCTATTGGTGATCTATTTGACACAACACACCAACTCTAGGAGGAAAAGAGGAGATGAAAGGATTAATTGGTGATGATTTCCCCTTTTCCCTTCCATATCTCCTACAAATAAATAGGCTAGGAAATAACTTCCCCAAGGTCTTTGTATAACAAGACATGGAGAACTAGATACCTTAGTTAGATGATGCAAGCTGTTCCATACAAGGGGCCTATATAAGATACAATCTTATATTCACAAAATAAACTTACACTAGGAAATATTCAAATAATTTATATTTACCAATGAATTCTTTGATGATTGACACTTGTATTTTATCTATATTATATAGTGCATAAAATAAGATAAGCACATGAATATGCAATCTAGATATGGATTTAACAACTGACTAAAATTCAAACTACTCTAAATTTAAACTAACAAAGATATAAAAAAGAGAAAGAAAGAGATGGTAGGGAAAAAGAGGATATGAATTCACTTTCTAATGAGTATAACTATGGCTCTGTTGAATAAATAAATATGTTGATAAACTAGTCTTTGTTTGATTAGCATATCAGAACCAAAAGCTAGAGATGGTGCATGAGTTTGAAGATCAAATAGCTATGTAGAAGAGGGAAATAAATACACCTTAGACATAGACAAATAATAAGTATCATTCACATTGATTTCATATAAAATATAATTCATGAAACATAAACCTAAGATTCATCAACACTTAGGGGAGTTGCATAAAGGTATTCAACCAGCCTCAACTCATCCAAAAAGGGGAAAAAATAAATTTAAAAAAATAAGAAATACGAGAAATAAAAGTGGCATAGCCCTTAATTTGTAACTAATTATAAATGGACCAAATATTTTTATTCCCTTTGACTGGTCTTATATATATGATTTAGTCCACTGAGTTAGAAACTAACCCACTAACTAGTGGTTGTAAGTACTTAATGAGATGTGCCCATTTCTATCCAAATTTGAATTGGGCCTTAGACAATCCCAATGAAATCAAGATCAATGCCATGCTAACTAATCTTTGAATTAAATTTTAGGTCATTGAAGTAGTTGAGATATGTAAGAATTCCTAGTTGGCCATATTATACATTGTGATGATCATTCCTAATTAAGGCATTTATTTCTCCTTTTGTGGTATATGCCTGCTTGATCCAAATGTATAAGCCAAATATTATGAACAATAACACTACCTAACTACCTTGGGTTCTCCATCCCATGATCTCTATGATTCTCAAAAATAAATTATAACTTAATTAAACCAAATATATTAGACCCATGATCTAGTTTTTAGTCATTTATGGTCTTGATGGTTTAAGACAAACATCAAATTCTATCCCAAACTATTTTCATAAAGGTCTATGTATCATCCTTGGGAAGGTCACTTCATGTGGCCACAATTTACTACTTATGAAATCCAACATGTCTATAATATGTAAGGGTCCCTAGTATATAACAATCTTTCATTCTTCTATTACTACACTAAGGGCCACATGCCTTTTTTACTTTTCCTAGGCCTAATTGTAGTGATTTATTGATAAGTGGTAAAATCCTTCTCACCCAAAGCTCACTAGTCCAATATCTATATTCGATGTGTCCTAAATTATTTAGAACCCTATTATTATTCCACATGGAATCATCCTTGATATTTTCTCAATCCCACATATACCTATCCATTTTGATCTAGATAGTAGTGTGAAGAAGTGGGATGTTACCACATGGCATCATCTCATTCACCTAGAGGATCTACCACCCACTCAACTTATTCTAACCATTTATGTGCCCAAGGAAACTAGATTATGCCAAGTGAAATCATTTTGCGAACTTAGAGGATTTTCGAGTGGGATCTTTATCCAAGGTAATCTATAAAATTAGACCACCTAAATTTTAACACATGGAATCTCCTCATCCAATCTAAACTTAAAAAATAGAATTATCCATTAAACCTTTTGAATTTCTCAAATTTGAATAAAAATGACTAAGTATTAAATATTAAAATGAAAGATGGAAAATTTTATAAATTTAGTGATTAAAATGGGGCCTTTTTCCATGAACACAAATAATTATAAGTTAACTGAGGGATGAATTGAACCCAAAATAAAAATACTTAAGTAGATTTAAACACTTTAGTTTAATGAGATAAAATTATAATTTTTGGTGGTCTTAATGTGCCCAACAACCATTAAATTTAATCTCATGTAATGCTGACATAGATGTTAATGTGTCATCTAATTGGCATGTTCTACCACATAATAGCCATTCACTCATCTAGATATTGATCAAATGTCCACATGGGCCATTCACCTCTATAATCTGGTGTAGTGATATCTTGACAATTGTCAAGAACCCATTTATCTTGGGCTTTACCAAAGGCTAAAATACATAAGAAAAATCTTAGGGATTAGAGAGATATGATAATGTTACGTGGCATGATCCCTAGCCTCCATGAGATAGGTTATTATTTGGAAGTATATTGAGTATCTCAAGGGCTTGAGGAAGTAGGATTATGAAACATGTCATGATCCTACTAATTCATAAGTTCCATTACTTATCTTGGAGGCTAAGTGGGTATGAAGAAGTGGGGAAGTAGGATTGTCCCATGTGTTCCAATCTTGGGAATAAATAATATACTTAAATTCACTTAGTTTTGAAGAGGCCCAAGGAAGTGAATGAGAAATAAGTGGTAGCTCCTCACTTATTCTAGGGATCACATGAGAATAATTAACCAATAGCTTGTAGGAAAACCAAAAGAACTTTTAGGTTTTAAATTTAAACCTTTCCAAAAAATGACTAAGGTAAAAACCAAAAAATATATAAAAGTTTGGAAGGTTAATGAATAAAAACATACTTGTTTACAATCTTAAAGCTAAAGGTGATCCATCAATCTATAAAATGACCAAGTTTTATAATGAAACCTTGAAAAAACATAATCAAATCAACAAAAACATAAAAAAGAGACCAAATAAAGATAAATTCAGTAATTAAAATGGTCCTATTTACCCTATACCTAAAGCCAAATTAGTGTCACATTCCATAAAGTGACTTGGATTTAAAATTAAAAGCAATGTAAACACCTTGCCAACTAACGTGAAAGGGGACATTATTAGATCAAATTATTCACAAAAAAAGATGTGATAACTTTGTGATAGATGATTTGTCTAAATCTAAGATAAAATGGTCTAGAAATGGAAATTGTAAGGTAGTTCAAAACATGAATCAAAATAGACTAGAACTTATCATAATTAGGATGATTCATAAAGGTGTATCAATGAAGCCTTAATTGTAAAATATTCTAGACTAAATGTGTATAATAGACATTTAAAGTTTAGACTTATATTAAAGAGTGAAAAATATACACCAATAAGAGTACCACTTATTGACAAACTTTCTTAGATAAATCAACAAATAAAACAGGCCCAAAATTCACCAAAACTCAAAAGACTAAACTCAAGAGCGAAAAGAGGTTCCATGATTTCATGAGGAAAATTTGGTGTGTTGTGTAAGAAAAAAAACCATTTTTTGTATTAAAAGAGTCCATTTTAACACTGGTCAACTATATTTGAATGTGATCAATATGGGTCCCACTTACCCTATCCCTACAACTTAGAGGAATAAGGGGAGTAGGATTTTAAATGACAAAGATCCTGTAAATAATAAACAAATGAAATACTAAAAGGAGAATCAATTTTTTTTTGTGTGGAGAGTAATATATTCCCCTAAAATCCAAGTTTAAAATAATGTTCTTTCAGTGTCAGATATCATATCCAAAGTTAAAATAAAGTGCTTTTCATCTCACCTACTAAATTTGATGTCAAAAGTAACTTCTTTTAGTGTCAAATATTAGATTCAAGTTTGGAAGAATATTTTTAGTGTCAAATGTTTAGGAATTTTTTTGAACCCTAAGATTTGTTTTTAAAGAAATCATCAAATAAAAATGTGGGTTCACAATATGTTTTTTTATTAATTTTAATTAATATAAAATTAATAGAAATTCAAAAAAATATGTAAAATAACTTACAACAAGAAAAGTACTAAAATAATAAAAAAATGATCGAATTGAATAATGCTATCTATGAACAACACAAGATAGCTTAAATATTTTCTATCTATAACTTAACTTTGTGCATCTAATAGATGGATGGAAATAATCAACTCAAACTAACTTTTCAAGTGCCACTAGAACAATGACTGCAAATGCTTAGGGTCAAGATTGTTGGAAAGGGGACATGATCGAGTAGCACTATTTTCCTTTACTAGTCAATTTTTTTCCTCTATAAAAAATAATATAAATCAAGGCATACTCATTTTATAATGATTGAAAAATGCATGTGGGTATAAAATTCACCTTTTTATATGCGTAAATGACCTAAAAATAACTTCTTCAAAGTTAAAACCCTAATAGGGCTTGAAATAGCTAAAAAACATAAATAACAAGAGGTAGTATTGTAATGAGATGAGATGAACTCAATAATCCCCATGATGATTGATCACTACCTATATATCCAATACTGAGAACTAGAAAATCAAGCCCACATGGCTCTCCCACTTAGAGTGATTTGTGAAATTTTTATCTTTTAATTACATTTATGCATCTAGAGATGGATTGAATACTTGATCATTATTTTATTTGACATTGATATAATAGGCTCTTGACTTGGATAAAAAATTGCTTAGATAAAAAAAAATAAAAAATAAAAAAATAATGGAGATGCTCTACTCAATTGACAATAGTGTAGGTATGTTTTAACATTAAAATTTCCATTTGAAAGAACATGTGACATAGATGTGCCTTTATAGTAATAAAAATGGGAATTCCTCACACTAATTATCCTAAAAATAAGAACTAACTAGTAAGGGAAGGTATAAATTTAAATAATCATTGTTGTTAAGGTGAAGGTCAAGATTGACCCATAGGGGTTAAGACCAATTATAATTATTGACACATATTGGCTGATGTTGTCTTGAAGGGTAACTTGTGACATTTAGGATATGGGGTGTCTTTACAGATGTTTATGGGGGTTTTTAGTGATTTTGAACATTTTTTAGGCATGATATATAAAATATTTAAAGGGATATGTTTATATAGATTTTTAAGATAGAGTGAGGTCATGGAATAGGTCTAAATTAAGGGTTTAATTCAATTTAAATGAAAGTGGGGGGAAATGAAATTATCAATTATTCATGACTAAATTTGAGTGACTGAAATAATTTTTTTTTTTTTTTAAATTTATGATGAGAATATACATATCTTAAATAAATGTATGTAAAAAATACAAAAAATATCAACCTTGAGGTGCCTATCATAATTTTTTTGTATAATGACTTCATTACCTTATTCACAACTTTTTCTATTGACAAATGAGAATTAAATTCAATCTTATTTCACCCATGAGTAATTTGAGTGGCTAATATTTTACATTTGGATAAAAATAATTTTTAACGTCTTGAAAATGGTTAATTTAATGAACATATGTATTTTCCAATTAGCTATAATTTTATTCCATTTTATAAATTCTAACTTCGAGTCAAACTATAATATATTTCTCACCTATTTTTTGATACAATATAGTTTATACATTTTTGTGGGTTCCTGTTTCTCTAAAATTAGAGATGTGTATTGTTAATTTTTTAATAAGCACTTATAACTCTCTCTCTCTCTCTCTCTCTCTCTCTCTCTCTCTCTCTCTCTCTCTCTCTCTCTCTCTCTCTCTCTCTCTCTCTCTCTCTCTCTCTATGTATATGTGTGTGTGCAGGATATAATTTTATATATATAGGAACTAATTTTAACCCTTATTCATGTCAGTAATTATTTGATTAAAATAAAACTAAAATTTTAAATGATTACATTGTTATCATTTCTTGCAAAACATAATATATTTAATTATTTGGACATTTCACATGTACCATTTTATACATTTTATTTCAATAAGTATCAAAAAATAGTAATATTATAAATATTTTTTAAGATCAATTACATAGTGATTATTTAGTCTGACCTACATTTTTAAAAATACTCAAGATCTTTGTATTTTGTGAAATAATATGATTTCCTTATGAGGATACACATGTCTTTTATATGCTATAATATTATTTCCATGTGTAGATGATATTTATCAATTATATAGAACCCTTGTCTTGTACACTTGAAAAAACTAGACCTCGGCTATTCCTCTTAGTTTTGGACCTTTTCCCACTTCCATAAGTCTCACATCTTCTCTATTTTAGGTCCCTTGGCCTATCTCTTAGTCCAAATGGTCTTATATTGATGAAAAAAGCTTATATATTGATCAAAATGATTAAAATGTACTTATCTTCCACCTATGTAAGTTATGAACATGTACCTAATTTGTTACTCCTTAGATGCTAAGGTTCAGGATAGACACTAGTATTGATGTTCGTGTTTTGCCTAATGCAAGTGTCCGGTGCTCTAAATTCATCAATTTTGTAAATGATATGTATCCTAATGGTTGGCCTAAGTGATTTAATGCATGTTACTTATCCAAATGGATTTATATAAATACAAGATCAACTCTCATTCAATCCTCACCTAGAAACATGATAAAAATAACTAGTATTCATACAAAAGAGAATTCAATTGAGAAAATTTTACTTATTTTATTATATTTCCATACCAATATTAAGGAAATCCCATCTAAAATTTTGAAGTACTGAAGGATTATCCCAAGAGACTATTTTTTCATGTTACAAGGCAAGTCGTTATTTTACTTACTTTCCACATACTACATGATACACACACAAGCCAATATATAAGGGAGAACTACATGAGTTTGAGGCCCTCTTTGGAGTATTGGCTATATAGGCAATGCTTAGTGATAGAGGGATCTTTGGGATCAACTCAACACTATGTTCCCACTAACCTATTTTACCTTAAAATTACAATGAAGATGAAGAACTAGGATTTTAACATTTCATGAGGAGCGATAGTCTATGACCCATACCTAAATGCACTAGAGTGAAGGTGAAGTCAAACCCAAAAGAATCAAAGTGGTTTTATCCTTTTACATAAGGTATTATGTACATGCAAATTATTTTGAACCTAGATAATAGTGTTTCCACACACATCACAAGTTAACATTAGTGTCAGCAGTTCTAGATGCATTGAATCCAAAATCTGGTGATTATTTTAGAATCATCTTCTAATATAATTTATACCTAGGAAAGATCTATAAATATGTTAGAATCATAACCAACTAGGTACATTACTTCTTTTTCATTTCCATACATGTATTATTTATACTTTCTATATTTAGCCTATTCTTAATTTTACAAATTCAACATATGTTATATCTGATTTTAGCACCAATTAGCCTACTATAGATTTGATTAACACCATTTTGGTTATTCATTTATGTATCCCATTTAATTTATAAATAAATCCATATTTATACCAAAATATAGGGTTAAACATTTGTTAAACCTGATCTTTGAACATCAAACACTAGGTCAATTAGGGTTTTTCAATTTTTCTTGATTGTTGTACTTTGTTGAAAATTTTATATTTTTCATTTGTGAAGAAATCAAAAATGTTAATTAATTTTTGTTTTTCAAATGGATTATAAAGAATAATTTATTACTCATCTCAATAATTCAAAAAATATTAATAGATGAAATTTTTTTATTCTACAAGAGATGAAATAAGTAAATAAGATAAAACTAAGGATTCCTCACATATTGATGGTGAATCCTTGGAAGGTACTATAACTGATTTCATACCTATAAATCCAGTGACATCCAATGGAGGCATATATTATGTCTTCTAGCCTTTGCTTCCTAAAAATTCTATTACTACATCTACCATGGAATTACCAATTATTTTAACACAAATATTAGTCTTAATGCTTATTATTAGTCAAACCATGTTATTCAACTTACTAATATAAACCCTAATGGGTCTACAATTCAAACACTCCTTCAAGTTTTAAATACCTTAGAGTAAAAAGTTACAAATATTGAACAAAGTGATTAAAAAACTCCTCATGTTATTGATTCGCAAGATGTATTACATAACCTTCTTGCACTTGAGATATCTTTGCACCCTTTGCCAATTGGTTCTGTTGTACTTAAATTTCCATTTTATGATGGAAAAGGTGATCTTGAACAACATTTTTTATCCTTTTATATGGCATTCCTTGACTATGCCTTCAATGATAAAATCTTGACCAAATTATTTATAAGTGGCCTCAAGGACTATGCTTTGAGGTAGTTCTATGATTTACCTATCCAATATGTGAAATCATTCAAACCTATTATAGACTAGTGTTTAGCACACATTTCCATTAATATTTATGAAAATTCTTCCTATTCTCAAATTTAAAATATCAATCAAGGAACCAATGAACCTATCAATGAATATGTCTTGAGATATAAGACAATGATATCTAAAATGACCAATCCTATGGCAAACAAGGAGTTTTAAGAAATATTCAAGCAAATTTTAATTGCTCCTTTATATGATTCCATTGTTTTTAATAATTTCAAATATTTTTATGAATTATTCCATGTTTTATGATACTATTAAATGAAGATTATTTCATTAAATAAGCTTGAACATGTAGCAAACACACCATATACATTTACATCTAGTAAAATATTCATAATTGAACCAAATTATAAGGTAAAACCTCCTGATCCTAAAAAGGAAATGACCACCACTGTTAACAAAATTTCATAATAGCCTAATCATATTATTTTATCTAATGCACAAAGTAAATAACTCCCCTATTTACTTGATTCCTCAGGTTCATTTCTCCTATGGTTACTAGAGTGTTATCTTATATCTCTCCCTCATCCTATCAAGGTTTAAATGAGATGACCTCTACCCAAAGGATATGATGTGAATGTTTATTATGATTATCATCAATGAATAGGGCATTTTACAAAAAAAACATTTAACTTAAACACAAGATCCAATATCTTATTGATGACCAAAATCTTGCATTTGATGATCCTCCAAAGGAATCAAGTTGACAACCTGGTGATCACCAAAAAGATAAAAATTATAGTAATCCTTTACAAAACCATTCTCAGAATGAATCAAAAGTGAAAATGTCATATAATACACATCATCTTCCATCACATTATGGGCACCCACTAGATGGGGATATTTGTACTTACACATGACATATACTTCTTATGGTTTAGATACCATCTATTTCTTTTGATGATAGTGAGATTAAGGATAATGACTCTAATATTAATTATTTATTCATTTTAGAATACATTGATAAAAAAAATTATATGCATTGATATGGTTGATAGTGGTGAAAGTTATAATGTTTTCACCATGACATTGCTTACACACTTGGATTATACTTGTCATGATTTTCATCTTTCTACTAGATCAATTAGATCATTCGATGGGACCTACCAAAAGGTTCTTGGTGAGATTGACCTATCTTTATAGGTCAACCCACATATGTCAGTATTAAATTTTTATTCATACCTTCCATATGAATCTTTGATATGTTATTAAGAATACTTTGGATCTATAGACTTTAAGGAATACTTTCTATAGTGCATGGGTGTGTTAAATACATTCATGCCAATCAGTTAATTATATTTTTTATAATTACATATGTGCATCCTCTTGAATAAAATGAAATTATAAATAGATAGTTAATTACCAATATTACTAAGGTTAATTCACTACAAAAGGGTAAGCAATGGGTAATTTGATTTACTAGGCAACTAGTACATGAGATACCATTACATTGGAGACATACAGTGGTTTCCACATAATCCCCATCTACTACAATTCATGTTTTTATATCTAGATCACCTACACATATTACATTATGTTTATTCAAAAGAAACTAGAGAGAACTCAATGGTGGGTTTCATGAACCCATACTCCTATTAATCTTACTACTACTTCATGACCAAAAAGTCCTATTTTACATACTAATACTATAGTGATAAATATTGAACCTATATGTGCTCCTTGACAATGTCATAAGATTATTATCTTAGGTTCACAGTGGTAATATATCTATGACCATTCATTATATACCATAATATGATGGTATTTTATTTTAAAACATTCCAAAATACCAAAAAAAATAAAAATATTCAAAAATACAAAAATATTTTAAGCACATACATGTTATATTGGCTCCTTGACATCTATGTGTTAATTTAATGTTGATGGATGGTGTATTTAGTTACTTATACATATATACATGTTGGTCACACTAATATTTAAGTAAGATATAGGCATACACAAATACATGATCTATTCATATTTCAAATGTTGGGGCTTCCCTCCATTCATGTCATGCAAACATTGGGGGCATCTGATTCTTTGATCTTGATCACATAAGTTACATGGTTCAATGATCACATTTCATTATCATGTTTGAGATTACATGTGTAGTTACACATAAATTTAACCATGATTATATATTACATAAGGTACTTGATATGCTATACACTTGACATTGTTTCCTAACACATTTGATCCATGGGCTACTATGACATGTTTATGTTGTTTTCTTATGATTATCTTTATGCACCTCTTTAAGTGTCTTTCATTGATATTGTATTTCTTATTAGATCATTTGAATATGATACTTTGCTTACAAACCCCTTGCCTATATATGATTTATTTAATATTTTCATATGTAATTGTTTTTTGTATGTAATTTTTAATATATCATTTTGTATTTATGTAAATTTGACTAAGTCATGTTTCTTTGATTATGCAGCATTTGAACATGTCCCTTGTTTATGGTATCCTTGGACCATTGCCTATTGACATTATTTTGAGTTCTCTTATGGGTGTGCTTGTTTTATTGTTGATATTATAATGTTACTATCTATACATTTACATGATCCTTATCATGCATATTAGGCATTCATGTGATCACATTAGTTATATGCACTTCACTGCTATATCTACCTAGACATATTCTTTCTATATATTATATGGTTCCATTCACATATTATACAGTTGTATTATCCTTTTGAGTTGATGTAAATACTAGTTCCTATTTTCACTCACCTCAAAGGGGGGTATATTATTGGAGGAACATGATAGAGGCATGTTTTCCACACTTGGAATAATTTTTCAAATTCAATGGGGGCATACTTTGGAAACATGTTCTACACACTTATTTAGTATTCAACATCTCCATATTAGAATGGGGCATATTTTAGAAACATGTTATCCAAATTGGTACTTATATAAATTTTTATATATATCCATATATAGTGGGATCATTCTTTGGAAGCATGTTCTCCACAATTACATAGTTTCCAAATTGTCTAGACACAGTTACATGATTCAAATTTAGAGTTATGGCAAAATTTTATATATTGGTACCATTGTTAAACACATTTTTAGTATGACACATATCTAAGGTGCATATGATATGCAAATTATGCCTAATATTTCAAAATCCAAATCAGTTTTAGATTCTAAAATTATTTTATGAATTATTACCACATTAGGGACTTTTATGTATAGATACCCCAGTCAGACTATTATAGACTTTATTGAGCCAATCTAATAAAGTAGTTGTTTCAATTTAATGTTGATGGATGGTGTATGTAGTTACTTATACATATAGACATGTTGGTCACACTACTATTTAAGTAAGATATAGGCATACATAAATACATGATCTATTCATATTTCAGAAGTTGGGCATTCCCTCCGTTCATGTCATGCAAACATTGGGGGCATATGATTCTTTGATCTTGATCACAAAAGTTACATGGTTTGATGATCAGATTTCATTATCATGTTTGAGATTACATGTGTACTTACACATAACTTTAACCATGATTATATATATTACATAAGGTACTTGATATGCTATACACTTGACATTTTTTCCTAACACATTTGATCCATGGGCTACTATGACATGTTTATGTTGGTTTCTTATGATTATATTTATTCACCTCTTTGAGTGTCTTTCATTGATATTATATTTCTTATTAGATCATTCGAATATGATAATTTTCTTATAGAGCCCTTGCCTATATATGATTTATTTAACATTTACATATGTAATTATTTTTGTATGTAATTTTTAATATATCATTTTGTATTTATGTAAATTTGACTAAGTCATGTTCTTTTGATTATGTAGCATTTAAACATGTCCCTTGTTTATGGTATCCTTGGACCATTGCCCATTGACATTATTTTGAGTTCTCTTGTGTGTGTGCTTGTTTTATTTTTGATATTATAATGTTAATATCTATACATTGACATGATCCTTATCATGCATATTAGGCCTTCATGTGATCACATTAGTTATATGCACTTCACTGCTATATCTACCTAGACATATTATTTCTATATATTATATGGTTTCATTCACATATCATACAGTTGTATTTTCCTTTCGAGGTGAGGTAAATACTAGTTCCTATTTTCACTCACCTCAAAGGGGGGTATATTAGTGGAGGAACATGATAGAGGCATGTTTTCCACACTTAGAATAATTTTTCAAATTCAATGGGGGCATACTTTGGAAACATGTTCTACACACTTATTCAGTATTCAACATCTCCATATTAGAATGGGGCATATTTTAGAAACATGTTATCCACATTGGTGCTTATATAAATTTTTATATTTATCCATATATAGTGGGTTCATGCTTTGGAATCATGTTCTCTACAATTACATAGTTTCCAAATTGTCTAGACACAGTTATATGATTCAAATTCAAAGTTATGGCAAAAGTTTATATATTGGTACCATTATTATACAAATTTTTAGTATGAGACATATCTAAGGTTCACTTGATATGCAAATTATGCCTAATATTTCAAAATCCAAATCAGTTTTAGATTCTAAAATGATTTTATGAACTATTACCACATTAGGGACTTTTATGTATAGATACCCCAATCAGACTATTATAGACTTTATTGAGCTAATCTACTAAAGTATTTGTTTCACTTTTTGGTATGGTTGAGGTGATTAAACCACACAAACTTTCCAATTTTTTATGTTATACATGATTATATCATCCAGCCTCACTAAGTTATAAGTATCATTAGGATGCATGGTTGAGCTAATCTCAACTACAATGTGGAAACTCATCTTTTCTCCTAGGTTGGGTCATGTGCCTTAAAAAATATCTATCTCCCACTCCCTCTCCTTAGATATATGAACTTTCATGATTTATCTATATATTTACTAATTTTAATTTTAGAGCCTTACAATGATACATATTTTTCAAATCAACTTTTTAGTAGGTAAGGTCATTACATCGACATATAGGTGTACTCCTAAGCCTCAATCTAAAAATTTAATTTTGTTTCAAATACTTTAAATTTTAGATTATATTAATTTATTATATACTATAACATGTTCTTGGTTACAGGTCAATCACCATCAAATCACTCAAGTTGGGCACATATAAAGACAAGGTATGTTGTACACACCCAATTATGCATTCCTTTCTTTTTAACTAAACATTTCATTACTAGATTAAAGTGTATAAAATTTAGATGATATTTATGTATTATATATCACATCATCGTTATAAACTTGGAAAAACTTATACCTTGGCTATTTCTCTTAGTCCTGGACCTTTTCCTATTTCTACAATTCTTGCATCTATTTTATCTTGTGCCCTATGGCTTATCTTTTAGTCTAAAAAATATTATTTTGATGACCTAGGCCTTAAATATTTCCCATAATTATTAAAATTTAGTTATCTTCCATCTCTCCAAGTGATTATTCTATACCTACTTTCCTTCTCCCTAGACACTAATATTTGTGACAGACATTAGTGTCGACGCTAGTGTTATGACTTGACACAAGTATTTAGTGCCCTAAAGTCATTCATTTTAAAATAAAATTTATCATAATGGTTGACATAAGTGATTTAATTTTATTTATCTCTCCAAAATGATTGATATAAATATAATATCAACCATCATTCATTCCTCACCTAACACCTATTGACCAAATTTGACTTTTAAGTCAAATTAAGGCTCATATAGGTAAAAAATTGACTTTAAAGGTATATAGGGGGTTTTATATTCTTTCACAAGGTGTTTTATAGGATAATTTATGTCATTTAATTTTATAATAGCCTTGGTCATTAGTTATTTTATTCCTTATATCATTTTTGGGTCATTTTGAGGTCAAAAAGGGTGCATTTAATGACTTATATAGATTTATTAGGAAGTGTAAAGGTTAAAAAACATGATATAATGTCCCATTTATCCATATATGTCTTAAGTAACTAACATAATTTAAAAGTGTTAGGTTCATCAAAAGAAAAGGTAGGTTTCTTAAGAAAAAAGAAGAAAATGGCACTTGTACAACTCATTAGGAAGTGTGCCACATGGAAAAACTCATGGAACATAATTTCATCTTCCCCACATGAATCCTAATATTTTATTTTCTTTGTAAGTTCATTTTTTGGCCCAAAACCATTCTACTCCATCTTTGCTTTCCTAGACATGTAGTAGTCATCTTTAGGTTTTTGCTCAGTATGGATAGCTCAAGATGTTTCAGCTCAAACACCTTAGGGATTTTTAGTAAACTTAGAGATCTTAATTTACATATAATAAGGTCAAATAATTGTGTCCTTTTATTCATGAAACATTCTCATGAAGATGACTATATTTTTATGCTTCCTTATCTGTGCACCCTATAGGTTTTGCCTTGGTTTGATCAATTTCACACAATATAAATATTCACATTAGTTCTATATTATGTTTAATTCTTACTATCGTGCTTTCTATTCTTAGTTTCATGTTTGGAAAATATATCATGGGATATTTTAATTCAATTTGTAGGATGATGTCTCAGGTGGAATAATAGTCATTTTCATTACTTATATAAGGTTGTATTCTTTGAAAAGAGTTTCATGTGAAGGAAATGTGACTTTTCCCATGTTTAAATACCATTTAAGCCACATAAATTCCATATTTGGTCCAAAAACACTATACCTTGAGTAAACATCTAGTTTTGACATACACCTAGTCAAACCTTTATCTACTCCACTTCCGGTCACGTGTGTGGAAAATTTATGGATGTTTATAGAAGTGTAATAAAGGTTTCAAGGATTGTTATACCTTTTTATAAGCATGATATATCAATTTAGTCCTTCCAAGGAATGTAAAAGGGAACTATAAGAGTCAAATATTACACCTTCACATAGTCTATCATTAGAATGTGTATCTACAGGTGTTTAAAATGGAATACTATGTTGAGTAGAGGTGTTGAAAGTAGGCTTAAATATATTCATGATGATTAACCCCATTTGGAGGATTGATAAAGTATCTAGGTCTACCATGAACTCAAATCATACACATTGTACATACTCAATCTACTGTTTGTATGTCAAATCTATACCTATAGGTCATAACACAAAGAAAGGGAGATACTAGTACTAAACTTGATAAGTGATGAGGCTTATTTAGGGTCTTAAGATGGTGAAAACATCATATCAAACCTTATTTTAGGTGTGAAACTATAAAATTGAAGTGGGAAAACATTCCAAACATGAAATGATTGTGTTTAGGCCTTAAGTCTCTAAAGGAGAAAAATAGAGATCTTGGAGGTTTTGTTGAAATCCTAAAACAAAGTTGCCTTTTCCTTTCATGCATATAAATGACCTTGTCTTGAAGCCTCTAGTATAGACATCAACCATGAAAATTTTGGAGAGAGGAAGATCAATATATAGTTGTTTTTTGGGAGCTCAAAGATGCCCCTAAAAACACTAGAATCAAATAGTGATATCTGCAGGTTTGAATCCTTAAGTGGCCATTAATATAGTAAAGAGAAAATAGGGCATTTTCCTAGGTTTTGATGGCCTCATAAAATGAAAATAATATCAAATATACATGAAAATCACTAAGGTTATGTTGAGATGTACTATTTTCAACCCCTTGAATACCTACAGGGCTGCATTAAGCTTAGACATGTGATCTAATAATTTGAATCAAGAGAGGATGGTTAGTATAGTGTTAGTTTCAAAATGAAAACAAGATGAAAGAAACATACTAACTAGCATAACATCTCTAGGTGTAGACACTAGGGAGAGCTTAGTTAACAAACATGAATAAAACACATAAGTACAATGCAAAATAAATCCTCTTTTACCTTCCTTGGATGCTCCAAAATGCTTGTTATAGTGGCTTGCTCAGTTTGTGCTCATGAAGTCCTCATCAAAGGAAGCTTGGATACCCATCTCACCTTGGTACCTTTGGCTTGTGGATCAACTTGTCTTGGAATCAATTTGGCATGGTAACACTAGTTTTATGAAGCTTTCTAATCAAATTTGCATTATAACTTTGCATAATCATGTCTTAGAAATGATATTCATGGCCTCCCTATTTAGAAAATTTTGTGATTGATCAAAATCAACCTAAACTATCCATCTCAAGATTGAGATGTGTGGTTAATGATTAATCCAATTTTATAATTAAATTTGATAAATAGGCTCATCAATATTTGGGATAGAGGAACAATTAAGAGGCATGGAAGGCTTTGATGATGTATGGGAGGCATGAATCTTGATATTTGTGGCATTTATGGCCTAGGGATGTCTTTCCAAGAAATGAGGTCACCTGATGATGTAGATATTCAATATTCATTTCCAAAAAAATTATTCAACAAGTTTTCATAAAATTATTATTTAGGCCTTGATTTGGATTAATTATCTCTTAAGCATGTTTAAGTACTTTGTGTGCAAATTACTCAAATTGAACAGAATGCCTTGTTATTGGCCCAAAATTTGATTGAATTGGAATTGGAAGGTAATGTTAGATGCATTTAATATGTTATCCCATTTAGTATGTTATTAATAGTAAATAATAAAGGTACATGTATTGTGTAGAAGATTTGATAAGAAAGAGCAATCTAGAGCACCTAGTTGCAAAATTAGCATTTTAACTCAAAATGATCTGATCAAAGTTAGTTGGACCATAAATTGCATTTCCCCATTTAGGGATATTCTAGCTAGAATCAACACTTGAATATGTTGGTTTCACATATTTTATCACACTTTAGTGTTTTTAAGCCAAATTATGCATTTTGGTGGAAATTGGTCAAAAGCTTAGTTGGAGGTTATCGATGGTTAGATTTAGGTGTCTATAATTTTCCCCTATTTGGGAAGGCATTGCAAGATATAAGCATAGTAACATATTCTCAAATAATGATAAATGGCCTAAATTCCAAAAAGAAGATGATGATTGAAGAAAAAATCTCCAAATGGTTTTGGGAAGCTTATGATGATGCCCCCTTGAGGGAGTGGTCATCACATTTGTTGATGGGTAGTCCCTAAAAAAGAAATAAGAAGAAAGGTGGAATTAACCTATGGTTGAGATTAATCCAAATAAAAAAATGCTTGCATGCATTGATGTAAAAATGATGTTGATTTTCCCAAAAGTGGTTATAATTAGGAATAAAAGTCAAAATAATGATTTACCCATAGGCAGTTATAATCATTAAGCAGACCTAGATTGGCTAAAGATGATTATGCCCCAATTAGGGTTGATTAGAAAGAATAACTCAAAGATATAACCTAGAATATAGATTAAAAATAAGTGGGAAAAAATTATGAAATATATCAACTCAAGAATAATATTGATCAATAAAAAAGATTTAGTTGTACTTGCTAATGAGGAGATGCTCATCCTGTTTAGAAACTATATAACTAGAATGGTCAATGGGTTAATTTGATCAAGGGTGGGATGGGAGGATTTTCCAAGGTGCCAAGGATAAAATTTTGTAGCTCCATTGATTATAGACCTTTTTGAAGTTGATTTTTACTATAGCATGTGATAGTAGGCATCATGATAAAACACCATGAAGACTTGGCTAAAAAATGCATAACGAATGACTCCTGATCTAATAAACACTCAATGATAATGTTTAAATATGAATATGGATAGACTCAATAATAATGTTCTTGAGGAATCACCCAATGAATGCATATAGACTGAGTCAAGGCAACAATACTGAAAGCAAACAAACAGGCAAGTGAAAAAACAAACAAACAAGCAAAAAAACAAATAAACAACCTAAAATAAACAAATAAATAGAAAGCCTAAAAATAAAATTAAATAAAGCATCCTAACAATGACAATGCCCTAGTAAGGTGGATCGAGGATAACTGACTAGGCTTAGACAAGATAATTTTTTTTGGATTTTTGAAATGTTATGAATGTTTTTGGCATTTTGAAGTATCTTAAAATGACAAGATACCTGCTCACAAAATGGTGAGAGCATTTGTCTTAGGTTGCTCATAAAATGGTGAAAGCTTATGGAAAGGGGGACTGAGGTGACCTCAACATGAATTAAGCATGACCCACATAGTCCTAAAATGACCTCAAGTCATAGTAGTTCCATCCACATAAAAGGTAGGGAAAAACTAATTAGGTCTCAACAAGTTCTCAAATTTGACAAATGGTCAATCAAATGAAATTAGTGATGGTAAGGTGATGCGACAATGCATGATAAACAAGTGTTACCCCTAGTTTTCCAATAGGTAGTTATAACTAGGATACAATAGCATAGGTCAATGATACTAATTTTCCCATAAGTGGTTATAATTAGTAACAAGATTGGTGAAACATTGATTTGCCCATAGATGATTATAATCAAGCTCACATAAATAAACTTGATATAGGATGGAAAATGAAAGATATCTTGCCAGATCAACTATCACACTACTTTCATAGACTATCATTAAAACATAGACTTGATTGATTGTTGAAACTTGATTGGAATCCCCCCACAAAATGTGTGGGAAGAACCAAAGTAACCAAGATCAAAATAAGATTGAATAGGATAACTAAAAATAGGCTTTGGTCTAGATAGAAATGGAATGATAGGATAGTATGGTCTTACTTAGGATAATTATGGTTTGATAATTAGGTTAAAATGGTAGGAAGCTTGCCCCCAAGTGATGGAGTGAATGGCAAAAATCTAAAATAATGGCAAATGGATATGTAACAATGGAAATGGCATGGTAATGTGAAATGGTATGATACATGTTTTTGGTTTGGGTGTGGTAAATGACATATGATTCTATTTTTTCCTATTGAGATGGAGATGTACATCTAAATCAACAAATGATACAAATAGAATACTCGATCATGTAAATTTCTATCCCACACCTTGTCTAAATAGCTTATCAATCAATAAAAACTTACAAATTTGGTTATCAAGAATTATTTTGTGATCTTCATTGGTCATTGATTCTGATTCCTTCAAGCATCAAGACAAGGTATCTGTTGACATAGTGGATTGCACCTGTGGGCAGGAGGCTGAGCTACTGCCTTTCACACGCAATAATGGAAACTCCCCTCTCACCTGTGGGACTAGTGAAGCTGGAGGGGAGAGTCTTTAGATGAGGGCTAGCTCCCTCTGATGTATCATTTAGGCCCTAGTTTCTTCTACTACTAACCAATAAAATGAAAAAGGGGGGGATGAAAAGGGAGAAGGAGATGCTGAAAACAAAAGCCTAAGCTTAAAAAAGAAAAGGTGATACACCAAAAAAGTGATCCACTCAGGCCCGAACATACACTTTTCACCAAAAGAAGTACCTATACACTTCATCCATCATGAGAGAACCTTCTACATCAGTGGGTCAGAGGTCTGTGGAGATACAAAGAGGGAATAACTGCTAGAGGCATTCTGAGACACACTACAGGAGCCTATCCACTTCACCTATACTCCTCTAGGGACACTTTTGATAGCCTGTAAAAGGAAAACTCAAAATGC
Source organism: Torreya grandis (assembly GCA_037957365.1). NCBI lineage: Eukaryota > Viridiplantae > Streptophyta > Pinopsida > Cupressales > Taxaceae > Torreya > Torreya grandis. The sequence continues at coordinate 1,422,231 of JARHVA010002547.1, read as the reverse complement.
ACCAGATGTGCTGAAATCATTCTACAAAAGCATCAAGAAAATGACCTAATACAGAATCAAGGCATAGACACATAATATAAATGCAAACTCAGAATGGAGGTAAAAATGTTATATTTTGATTCAAGGTAAATTCTTGGTAGAACTCTGCCTTACAAGCCTGAGATATTTTTGGCAGAGTTTTTCCTTAAGGCTAAGAGCAGGTCCTTTCTCTAATGAGAAGTTTACAATATATAGAAAGAGGAAGAGAAACTTGGGATTTTTTGGGAAGGATTTTGGTGCTCATTTTCTGTCAGTGGCCTATGTGCCTTCTGAATCTTGGGAAGACAAAACCACTATTGCTGATGTCATTCCTCTAGAAGAGGCCTACTGGAACCATGATGTGCAATCACCAAAATTAACTTTGGCATTCAAACATTAATGAAAGAGCATGGCCGCACCTCTTTTTAAAAATAGACTGCCGTTTGTCCCTTCATCAATGTCAACTACAAAAAATAGGTTGCACTACTCAATAACTCTCCATCTCTTTGCCACTTGGACGCTTTGTCCTTTTTTGCCTTTTATCTTCTTCCTAATTTTTTTTGGCCCTCAGGCTATCTCTAGGTGGGTCACTACATTCCTTGGGCTCTTCCATGCTTGACACTTGGGTGTTTGAAAAATAATGACTACTTTATTTGCGTTAAAATTGACATCTTTCAGGACATCACCATTCTTGGAAAAAAGTCATCGAGCTTTATATGGCCTTTTATTGCACTTTGAACTAATGGCCTCCTTATACCAAACCATTGAACCAACCCGTTAAACTAGTTCAACAATTCAATGCTGCATGTTGAGCATGATTAAACTGAGCCTTTAAACTTTTCCAATGAACTGAAAGCCATTGACCTGTTGAACTGAACTGAAGCATTCAACCTTAAGCTTTGAACTGTTGCGTTGAGCCAATCAAATGAAGCAAGTGATGAACCAAAATTGGTTAAACTACCAATTGAACTCTACATTGAACTTAGCTGATTGAACCAAAGCTAAAGAACTTGAAGCTTGAACCAAGCACTTGTAGAGTCCGTAGAAACTTTTGGACTTGTGCAAAATCAAAAAATGAAGTGGCCTTAAATAGCAGGGGGAGAAGTTGACCAATTTTTTGTCCTATTGGGAAAAATGGTCAACAGATTAGTGCCTCCCAAGGGAAGCATGCCTACCATGCTTAGAAGCCAGTTACATTAAAAATCCATTGGGCATGGAGTCAGATTGTAACTTTAAAATAGCAACAGCTCTGATAAATTCTAGAATCAAACATGAAGCGTTTTACCCCACACGCAAAGGGAAACACACAAGGCTAAAACACTACCTATGCAATTACACTTAGGGAAAGTAGGAAAGAAACTGAAATCAAACTACTATATATAACTAACCAAGAAAATTTGCCTCCCTCCTAGATTAAAGGGAAAATTTCTTAAGTCCCCTTCCTGGAAAGAAGACTTATGGTGCCAAGAAAGTAGCTGAATGAAAAGGAGAGTTGGTGACTTGCTCTTCTTGCCTATCACTTGCATTGGTTGGTATATGAGTGAAACAGATTCAAACATGCTCCCAACATATGTGTACTCGATTTGTTCTTGGAAGCTTGTTGAATGCCGGTTCATCATATTGGTGATCTTCACCAAGAAATTAGTGGCTACTAGCTTATCATCGTTAGCCCTTTGACATGTACATTCCCTTTGCAATGCATCATGGTCTGACCCATTTCCTTCTGCTTCATTGTAGGCTCTATCAGACTCATCCTCAACTTCCTTTTGGCCTTCTTGAAGAAGGGTGACTGTGGTGATGTCTGAAATGGATTCACAAAATGATTGCTCATCCCACAGAACATCACCTCTCTGTTCAAAACTTTCTTCTTCAAAGTTTTCCTCAAGGAAGATAGACCTCTCCTTTTCCTCCTCCAACTCAGGCTCTTCAGCATAGTCATCCTCATCATCAAAACAACAAGGAAGTTCATCAAATAGAGGGGAAGGGAGCTCACCATGCTTTTGTTCCTCTTTATATTGTTGGAACATCTACAATATGCATGCCTTGAGTCTTCTCCATTGCCGATGAGGTCTTCACAAGGAACATTGATGATTATTTCTTTTTCATTATCACCCATGATAGCCCCTTGAAGAACTACAGATTGGATCTTCTACTCCTCACTCACCTCTTAAAGAATAGGTTCCTCCTTGAGAAGGGGTGAAGTGGAGAAAACATGTGGAAGAGGAGGCAGTCCTTGAGCTAGAATCGAATGATTCTCCTCCTTCCACTTGGTCAGCACTTCATCAATATTAGGTGTGGCCTGATAGATCTCTTGGAGGTGTGTGGACAGGCTGCGTTTAGACAAGTCCACCACATGTTGGCTGAGGAATCTCATTTGGGACTCCAACTCTACAATTCTCTTGGCTATATTTTCTTGAAGGAGCCTTTCTTAGAGATCACCAGAATCATCCTCTTCAAGGCTCTGGACTAGTTCCTAGCATTCCTTCCTCCAACTTAGAATCTGCACATCACATTGAAAGACTTGGGGAGGTTGAAGAATGCAAGGAAGAGATTGTCGATGCACTAAAAGAGTCTCTAAAAGAGGGGCGTGCTAGCTCGTGGTATTCCCCCAATGGAAGATTCATGATCTAAGGGGTTTAGAAGGTTCATCTCTATGGGAGGTTATTTTGATGCCCTCTGGTGTTGGAAAGCTAGGCACACAGGATTGAGAGCAGATGCATTAGATGAGCTGGAGTGGATGAGTGTTATCTAATAGAAAGGATTTGGTGTAAAAGAGGGGGATTTTTTTAGAATAGGAGGGGTCACACAAGGCTGACTACCTTGAGTAAATGGATTTCTCCATTTTGCTACCTCCTCCTCCGTAGATTGCATGGCTTGAGCTTGCCTAAACAAACACTCCTCTTTATACATTAGCTCCTACTAATAATCGTACTACTCCTCCAGTCTGTTAATCTCCATTATCTACCTCTCAAACTCTAGCGTCACCTCCCTTATCATTGTAGGGCAACTAGGAGAGCTGCTTGAGGGGATTGCATAAATATCTGGGGCCTGATCATAGTCATATGAAGGAATACAAGGTCCATGATTCTGTGTAAAATAATTATACATATAAAAGTAAGATTTCTAATGTCACCATGTTGCTTAACCAGTAGATTCAACTTAGAGTCACCATTGGTGTTTGATGCAAAGCCTCCAAAGGTTGGTCGGTTGAAGAACACACCAAAAATTCTTTAACTCTTTGGACACAACTTGTCCTAGTTGGTCCCATTGGGCGTGCCAAAAACTATTGACGTAGTGGATTGCACCTGTGGGCAGGAAGCTGATCTCTTACCTTTCCACACGCAATAATGGAAACTCCCCTCTCACCTATGGGACTGGTGAAGTTGGAAGGGAGAGTGTCTAGATGAGGGCTAGCTCCCTCTGATGTATCATTTAGGCCCTGATTTTTCCTACTGCTAACCAATAAAATGAAAAGGGGGGGATGAAAAGGGAGAAGGAGATGCTGAAAACAAAAGCCTAAGCCTAAAAAAGAAAAGGTGATACACCAAAAAAGTGATCCACTCAGGCCTGAACATACACTTTTCACCAAAAGAAGTGCCTATACACTTCATCTGTCATGAGATAACCTTTTGCATCAGTGGGTCAGAGGTCCGTGGAGATACAAGGAGGGAATAAATACTAGAGGCATTCTGAGACACACTGTAGCAGCCTATCCACTTCACCTATACTCCTCTAGGGATACTTCTGATAGACCTATAAAAGGAAAACTCAAAATGCACCAGACGTGATAAAATCATTCTACAAAAGCATCAAGAAAATGACCTAATATAGAATCAAGGCATAGAAACATACTATAAATGCAAACTCAAAATGGAGGTAAAAATTCTATATTTCGATTCAAGGTAAATTCTTGGCAGAGCTCTGCCTTACAAGCCTGAGAGATTTTTGGCAGAGTTTTACCTTAAGGCTGAGAGCGGGTCCTTTCTCAAATGACAAGTTTATAATATATAGAAAGAGGAAGAGAAACTTGGCATTTTATAGGAAGGATTTTGGCACTCATTTTTTGTCAGTGGCCCATGTGCCTTCTAAATCTTGGGAAGAGGAAACCACTATTACTGATGTCATTCTTCTGGAAGAGGCCTGCTAGAACCATGTTATGCAATTGACAAAATTAACTTTGGCATTCAAACATTAATGAAAGAGCATGGTCATGCCTCTTTTCAAAAATAGATTATCATTTATCCCTTCATTAATGTCAACTACAAAAAATAGGTCACGCCACTCAATAACTCTCCATCTCTTTGCCACTTGGATGCTTTGTCCTTTTTTGCCTTTTATCTTCTTCCTACTTTTTTTTTGGCCCTCAGGCTATCTTTGGGTAGGTCACTACATTCCTTGGGCTCTTCCATGCTTGACACTTGGGTGTTTTAAAAACAATGGCTACTTTATTTGTGTTAAAATTGACATCTTTTGGGACGTCACCATTCTCGGCAAAAAGTCATCAGGCTTTTTGCGGCCTTTTATTGTGCTTTGAACTGGTGGCCTCCTTGAACCAAGCTATTGAACCAACCTATTGAACTGGTTTAATGGTTCAACATTGTGCACCGAGCATGATTAAACTAGGCCTTTGAACTTTGACAATGAACCAAAAGCCGTTGACCTATTGAACTAAACCAAAGCATTGAACCTTAAGCTTTGAACCAGCATGTTGAACCAACCAAATGAAGCAAGCAATGAACCAAAATTGGTTGAAATACTGATTGAACTCTACATTGAACTTAGTTGATTGAACCAAAGCTGAAGAACTTGAAGCTCAAACCAAGCACCTACAGAGTCCGTAGAAACTTCTGGACTTGTGCAAAATCAAAAAATGAATTGGCCTTAAACAACAGGGGGAGAAGTTGACTGATTTTTTGCCCTGTTGGGCAAAATGGTCAATAGTATCTTTGTATCCTCTACAAAAGAAAGTGTAGCTATGGATGGTAAATAGGGACAAATAATGGATGGTAGGTTTAATTTTGAAACAGAATGATAGATGATAATGGAATGTGGAATGGTTGGGAAACAAATGAAGATTAGGACTTTTAGTCACACGTAATGTTGTTGATGTTGGATTAAACATAATTTTTATTGTGTCATGGCCAAATATTTATTCTCTTAATAGAACCACCAGATTTTTCTATTATTTGATCTTGAGAGTAGCTACCATCTGATTAGGCTATAGATTGGAAGCTATATTGATTTTATCTTCATTAAGAAGTGAAGAAATTTTGTGCTTAGCTATTGGTACCTCAAAGAATTTTTCACCAATGAAGTTTTCTTGATTATCCCATAGCACCTTCAAGAAGGTTTCACTAAGTAATGTTTACTTTTGAATTTAAATTTAATCTAGTGCTTTCAAAAATGTTTCACTAGAAGATGCTAAGTTCTAACTTTGATTGTCCCCTAGCACCTCTAAAAAGGTTTCACTAGGAGAGTGTTCTTATGCTACATTAATGTGGTCTTGACCTCCTTACTCTTCTTCAATAGCTATGTCATCATGGATGTAGTTTAATAAAGTTTGATTCTATCAATCCTAATCAATAATTGTAGGAGATGGAATTTCAATGATATGTCTATTTTGGTTGATGGTAATGACCTATGGAATGGTAATGGAATGGAGAAAGAATACATAATTCTCATAGAAGATACTATAATAACTTATGTCAAAGCTAAAGTAATCATCTTCAAAAACTATAGAAGGATCACAAATGTATTCAAATTGATCTACAAGGCATCTGTAACCAATTTTGTAATAGCCATGAACATATTCTTCTAATAAATCTGATTCTAACTCAAGGTACTTTGAATCTGTTATTGAGACTAATGTTGATTCTGATTTTGATGATAAATATAATTTTAGTCCAAGAGTGAAACCTAAATCTAATTCTGATTCTTCATCTGATGAGTACTATATTTCAATGATATCTTGTTGAATGTTTGGTTTTAGACAAGTAATGATCTGTGATGGCATAATGGGCTCCACCAAGACTGGTTTATTAAAGTGAGACTCCTCTAGGATGGGAAAAAGGTCAAGATAAAACTCCTTAGAGACTAACTTATCAATATGAGCCTCTTGAAAAATAGACACATGATCAAGGTAATGATTTTCCCAAAGGTAGTTATAATCATTAAGAAGTGAGCTAGTAAATACTAGCTCATCAGAGTGAGACTCCTTGACAACTAATATAGGATCAATAGTTAATTCATCATAGGGTGGCTTATCACAAATGGTTGATTCAACAAAAACATCTTAGATTGGTTGGTTATCTTGATCTTGGTTTCCAATGAATTGGAAAATACTAGTTTTGAACATAACTTGGTCTTCAAATGATTGGATGGGATTGGTACTAGATGAGGAATTACTTGTGGTTGGATAATGGTAGGGCCTTGGGGAGCCTGATTACTCACATGATCTAAAGGATGAAGTCCTAAAATGGTAATGATAGGGTCTTATGGGGTTTGATTGCTCATACAAGCCAAAGGACTGGGTCCTAAAATGATGAAGAGGCATTTTGGAGCTTGATTGCTCACACAAACCAAAGGATGAGATCCTGACATATAAATAGTTGTGTGGTGTGGAGCTTAGTTTCTTGTACAAACCAAAGGATGAGGTCTTGGTATGAGAATGTTTTGATATTGTGGTCATAGAATATAAATGGTATGATATGGTAGAGCCTAATTACTCATATAAGCCCCAGCATCTAAGTCTTTCTCTTAAACCATATCATCCCAGTTGTGAGTTGGCTCATAAGTTAGTTGTTGACTATGTTCCATATAATGATTATAGAAAAGAGGGTATGGATTCGTATCCCAAATAAAATTATCTATAGTTGGGTCTTCATAAGCCTCTTCATACCAATCAAGGTTTTGATTTGGATTTTATGGATTTTAACTATGTTCCTCATATGGAGTATTGTAGGGAGAATAATAAAACTCCTTAGAAAATCTTTCTCTATAGGGTTTCTAGTGGGAATTTGTGCATCAATTATATCATAAGTTAGATTATACATGACTCCACCATAATTTTAGTGAGACATATCCATGTAAATTATGAAAGATCCAAAATAAAAATGCTCAAAGTTCTTCAAACTATAAAAAACTATCCAAAGGACAAATGGTTCAAACTTAGTCTAACTTGGTCGAAGGGGTGGAGCTGTATCTCCAAAATAATTTATGATAAAACTTAGCATAAAATTTTCTAACATAAAATGTCTAATATCAAATATTATACACATAAAAGGTCAAGCATTTGAATAAAAACTATCATGTCAAAGGTCTAGGTCAAAGTGTCCCAAACAATGTCTAAACTAAGAAAGGGAAAAATTGAGTTACTAGGTCTTTTGTCCAAATGCAGAGTCAAAATATAGGCTCAAACAAATAGGCATATGCTATGAATTTTGGCCAAATGACATCAAAATCTAGACTTGAGACAAAGACTGATGTGATTTGATTTAATCTAACAAATTTAGAAACAACTTTGACATAGACTTGGTACATAGAATCAAACATAAACATGATTAATTGACATAAGGCATAAGGCAAAATGTTCTTTTAATAAAGACTATGTTTTCCCAAATAAAGGCACAAAAAATGATAAAGATAGGTACTAAGAAAACAAACCATCAATAGTTTTCAAATTTTGATAATTGATTAACCAAATTTATGCAACCCAAAAGAGAAAGATTTATGTATCAGCCCCAAGAATTGAGGCCTAAACAAAAATTAGTCAATGTTTAGATCCAAAATTGACAAGTTTAATTAAAATATCAATGTTAAAAACAAGGATTTGATCAAACAAGATAGACAAGATTGGATAAAATGATGGCATAAGATAAACGTCCAAATGGTATACATAAAATGGTTTGAAACAATGGTTTTTGATATAAGGTAAACTAGTCATGAAACAAATTGAGTATCCTAATGGTGTAAGCATGATTTAATTATGTGATCTATGTTATGGTCCAAAAAACTCAAAGGTAAAATGGTTTTAACATGTTTTGGGCAGCATAACACTATTTTTATTAACTCAAAATGTTGTGGTACATAGACTCAAAGTGCAAGTTTTTAGCACAAAATGGCTTAAGTCTATCAAGTGATTGTAATGATTATGAGTCTTAAACAACCCTCAACCAAAATGGGAAATTGAACCTAAGTTCCCTCAAGTTTAGTGAAAATGGAAAATCCAGTTAACAAATGAATCCTATGAACTTATAAAGGTTAAATTCCAAAATTAGATTATAAGTGAAGGACTTTAATCAACTTTGGTAAAAGTTTAGAATCGATTGGGCAACATAACTATGCCAAAGTGGATGATATGATTCCCAAGGTTTTGATGAAATTTTGAATAAGAAAAATTGATGATCTCATGTGGTGAGTATAATGCCTTTGTGCTCAAAGGAAAATGAGGACCATGTGTTTTGGTTTGAATTATTTGTTTACACCAAGTTTTGACTTCAAACAATACTTTAATCTAGGACAAAACTCAACTGATTAATCGCTCTTAGACTCTAAATTGACAAGGTTGTTTGGTATTGTTGGAATCCATCTATATACATCATTTGAGAGTATTTTAAGTGTTCATACAAAAGTAAATGTGCATTATATAGTAGGGTTTTTATAGCCCCCCCTTCTCTCAAATGATAGTACTACAACATGGACCTTGAGGCACACCTTACACCAAAAATACTTCCACAACAAGTGGGGATTTGTCTAAGATATAAAAAGTTTTGAAATGTTCTAGTAGAATCTATTGCACAATCACTTTCATGCCAAACAATGCAAAAAAATCATAGATTTTGGGTCTATATCACTTGGCTTGTTGTAAAAGGTCTAGTGTTTTTTTTAACTACTACATCTTGCTATTTGCTTAGTGTAGTGCGATGTCCAAAGTGCCACTACATCCCATGTGAAAATCCAACTAGGATCCAAATGAAGTCAATGATGAGAGGTGAAACCCCAGGTTAAGGCTTCCCTAAATAACTTGTGGAAGGTGATGAAGTCCCTCTTGTAATCCATGTTTGCATAAAAATAAAGAAAGCATGAAAGTAAAAAGACTTTAGGGTCATTTTCAAGGTCACCAAAACTTTGACAAGTTTTTGGGGAGTTCTTTTAGATGAATTTATTTATAAGCCTTGGACTATGCTACTTGTAATAGGAATGGTGATTTTGATTCCAAGGGTTCCCTAAAGGGGACAAATGGAAGAGCATACACACAACATATCTCTTTTTTCCAAAATAAATTTAATCTAAACAACTAAGTGAATACAAAAAAATTGAAAAGGTGAGTTCATTTTTAAGCCCAAATGAAAAATGAGGTGGTGTTCATTTGACCCCTTGGTCTTAGTTGTAAACTTTGAAAACAATCACCATAAACATCTAATTTTTTTATTAAATACCAAAACAAGGTTCCTAATTGTTTTTTAAGCACACAAAAGGTGATCTAAAATTTTTTTTAGAAAATTTAAATCTTGGTCCTACAACAAAAATGTTAGCATGTACTTTAACCTTGAATCTCTTTTAGGTTTAAAACAATAACTTTAAAAAAAGAGCTCTTGGGTCTATGATTTAAGAAAAATAAAGTGACAAACATTGGTTATATAACTGATGATGGTTACACTAGCTAATTGATGATGGTTATCTAACCAACATTAGTTATACCAATAGTGACCGATGATAGCTATCCAACTGATGTTGTTTTTACTAATCGATGTTAGTTACTGTATAAACCCATAACAAAGTAAAAAATCAAAACAATGTTAGAAAATCAATTTGTAGTAGTTTTAATGATCCAAATGAAGATTTTAAATCTGCAAAATGATATTATTCATGTGTGGGATGTGTTTGGTCCCACTGAGCATGCCATGTAATCTAATAATTTTAATCAATAGAGGATGGTTAGTATGGTGTTAGTTTTAAATTAAAGACAAGATGAAAGAAACACACTAACTAACATAACATCTCTAGGCCTAGACACTAGGTAGAGCTTAGTTAACAAATATGAATAAAACACAAAACTAAAATTCAAAATAAATCCTCTTTTACCTTCTTTGGATGATCCAAAATGCTTATTGTAGTGGCTTGCTTGGTTTGTGCTCATGAAGTCCTCATCAAAGGAAGCTTAGATACCTCCATCTCTCCTTGGCACCTTTGGCTTGTGTCTTAGCTTGGATTGGAATCAATTTGGCATGGTAACACTAGTTTTATGAATCTTTGTAATTAATTTTGCATTATAATTTTGTATAATCATTTCTTATAAATGATGTTCATGGCCTCTCTATTTATAGATTTTTGAGATTGATCAAATTAACCTAAACCATCCATCTCAGGATTGATATGTGTGGCTAAGGATTAATCCAATTTTTAAATTAAATTTGATAAATAGGCTCATCAATATTTGGGATAAAAGAGCAATTAAGAGGCATCGAGGGATTTTATGAGGCATGGGAGGCATCAATCTTGATATGTGGCATTTATGGCCTAGGGATGTCTTCCCAAGAAATGAGGTCACCTGATGATGCAAATATTCAATATTCATTTCCAAAAAAAATATTCAGTAAGTTTCCATAGAATTATTAATTAATCCTTGATTTATATTAATTATCTCTTAAGCATATTTAAGCACTTTGTGCACAAATTACTCAAATTGATCAAAATGCCTTGTTATTGGTCAAAAATTTGACTAGATTGGAATTGGAAGGAAATGTAAGATGTGTTGGATTTTTTATCCCATTTAGTATGTTATCAATATAAAATAACAAATTCACATGTCTTGTGTATAATATTTGATAGGAAAGAGCAATTTAGATCACCCAAGTGCAAAATTGGCATTTTGACTCAAAATGATTTGATCAAAGTTAGTTGGACCATAAATTAAATTAACCCATTTAGGGATACCCTAGCCATAATCAACACTTGAATATGTTAGTTTCTCATATTTTATCACATTTTAGTGTTTTTAATCCAAATTGTACATTTTGGTTGAAATTGGTCAAAATCCTAGTTGGAGGTTATCGATGGCCAGATTTAGGTGTCTACAAGACATACCCACCTACAGTTGAGTATGAAAATTATGAACCCAAGATTGAGGTATAGGTAGTAATTAGGTTAAATAAGATGGATCCAATGTATGATAATATTCTTTATGGAACTCATGTCTCATGGAAGGCTTTTGAACATCATGACCTAGCTTAATCAAAGTAAATAAACTCCTGCAGGGGTCATTAGGATAGAATATCTCAGCCAGAATAAGGAGGGAATGTTTTTAGTTTGAAGATGGCATAAATAGGATGAAATTAATCAAAGTGAATGACAAAGTATCTTGGAGATTTTTTATAAATCCCATGCACTATTCCCAATGCCTAGTTCATTCATAGTTACTTATAGATGACCCTTGTTCTGCAAGAAACATAGTCAGCTAAAAGTAACTATAGACATATAGTAAGATGAATAAGACACCTAAGTATGAAATGAGTAGGTTAAAATTTATTCTAAATGAATAAATAATAATTAAATAAGGAAATTTAAAGGTATTTAAGGCTTACACATACATAAACACCACATTAATCACACTTGAGGGAGGAAAGGAGTTAGATATAGTCAGGGTTTGATATTTATAGTTTTGAGAGTTCATGTAGATAAAGAGGTATGTGGGGAGGTTGAGGTGTTTTTAAATATTAAAAAATATTCACCAATACCTATATAAACTAATTCAGCTCTCATAGTGACCCATCAAGAAATTAAACTGGCTCAAATAAGCAAAACACAATCAGTCATTGACTATCAAGTACACAATCAATTTTGCAAGTTTAGTCTTGGAATTTGGATGAGTTAAGAGGTCTATTGACCTAGTAATGAGATAAATTTTTTTCAAAATAGCCTTTGGGAATTTTACAACCTCGTAAACCATTCATTTTTATTTTATTAGGTAGGATAGTGCCCTCTATTTTATCTCAGACAGAGGGCACTCCCTTTGTACATGAAACTTGTAACCTTGAGGAAAGAAGATGAAGGATGATCTTGGGAGATATTTAAACCTCAAAGTGTTATTTTAATTTATATAACACTTCATAGGAGTATGTAACTTTACAAGATGGTCTAAATCCTTAGAGTTGTAATTAGGCATAAAGGCAAGGTTGAGACCTAGTGCTAGATGAGGGAGTCATTGTCACTTATAGTATTTGATATTATATATATCATATTTTAACATGATTATGGGATCATGATAAAATTTTATAAACCATTTGGAGGTAATGAAAACCATAAAAGGTCATTTGGAACTCTAAAGTGTAGTCAAGCCTATTAGGCGAGGGTCAAACCTAAGGTTAAATGATGAGTCACTCAAAATTATATCATGAGATGAACATTATTATGAATTGTATCATATATAATGGGTCGCTATATATGTTTTAAAACTATTTATATTCAAAGGAAACATTGAGGAATACATTTTCACTTAGAAACCAATTCAGACTATGAAAAATAAGAAAAAAGGCTCAATAAGATAGGTTTTGAACACTCATATCTCTCTTAATGATTTGCATGGGATAAAAATGAATTTATGGATTTTGATTAAGGTATTTATATATTAATTTTTTGGCAACTTCAATGTCAATTTTTTATGAACAAACATAAAGAGTGAAAATTGCTTAAAAACCCTTCAAAACCCTTAAAAGGACTAGTCTGGAGAAATGAAGATGGAGATGCATTATAATGGAATATTTTGACCATAAAAACTATTTTAAATGATAAATTACTCCCTAAATATACTCATAATTATTTTTAAGTTTATGAACTTGTACAAACATGGTAGAAAGAAGGAATTTTTGACCATTTTTTGTATTATGCAAGTTCTAGGAGGATTCTAAATATGAAACAAAATTTTGGAGAATTTTTTAGGATTTTTAAAACTACCTATGTTCATTTAATTCCAATATAAAACTCCTAAGTGTCTAAACCAAGTTATTCATCTCAACTACTCAAAACTAGCCTAGTGGATAAACTAGTGAGAAGGATGGAGATATCTAAGTGAGGTGATTTTAAAGAATTAATGATGATTATAAGGCCATATAGTTTCTTTAAATGTATCATCTAATTCCTCCCACATATTTTCATGAGTAACTTAATCAAATTTTGAGTAAAAGTGTGCAGGGTGCATGGAGGAAGAGTTTTCTGGACTGTAGATGATGATAATTACTTTCCAAGTGATTCTAGATGACTAAACATACAACCAATTCATGGAAAAGAATATATAAAACTATTAACCTACATTAAATTCATCAGAAATATCCCTATTTATTTATGGGATTTTAAAATAGAGCCGATCATGAAGGCAATATTTTTGAGCTAGAATAAGGAGTTTTATGCCACTTTACAAGAGTTTGATGACTTGGATGGACACTTGAGATTCCTAACATTGCATATTTCATATCATGTACTATTATCATTCACAATTAACTTCTTGTATCAGCTTTAAAATTTTCCTTATAACCCTTGGACTTATCTTATCTCCTCTCTCTCTCTCTCTCTCAAGTCCTATAAGAACTAGCCTTTTTGGCATTGTAGTCCATGCTCCACTTGAGTATGGAAAATATTTACTCAAATGCATAAAATTTACTCAATAATAATACTAATTTTTACTCTTCATGAATATTATTTATTTTTTTTACTTGAATTTGTTATCTTGCTTAGTGAAGACTATATATTTTTATCATGTTGTCTCATTCTTGCATCCTATTTGCAATTGGAAAACTTCTTCCTGCAGAGCATGTGAAGTATTGTAGGAGATGTCCAGGTTTGAATGATTTTATATGTTAATTAGTGACCTCATAGTCCTCTTTTATATTTATCTTATCTTTTCACATTCATCCATAACCTCACAATGTAACATTGATGTGAGAAGATGAAGATTGGAGAAGTGTATATTCATTTTGTCTCTTGATTTCTTGTGTAACATGTTGTTGGTTAGAAGTCATCATATATTTTGGTGTATCACATCCCTTAGGTTAGTTTTATTTCAGTTATATCTCTCCATTTTCACCCAAAAAATTTAAGTGTAGTTGTGATCCAAAGTGGTACATCAAGGGAGCTATCCCTATCTAGAGATTTACCTCATCCTTAGGTTACCCACAAGCCTAGAGGTGTTTCCATTATGCCACTTGGATGAGGAGAGATTTTCCATCTCCTAAAAGGGTGAAAATACAAGTGATAATAGTTTTTTACATGCATAATAGGACTCTTGGCTAAGAAGTTAAGATATTTTTGGTGTTGTCTTTCAACAATCAACCTTTTGAGGCATCTTTTCAAGCATCAATGGTGACTCTAAAGCTATATCAGTTGGTGAAGTAGCCTAGGTTATCCTTTGAAGATTGTTGGTAAAATTTTACTTTGTATTATTACTTTAAATGAGGTTTCATGGATAATTTTGGTGTTGAATACAATTTTACATAGGTTGGTGAGACATTTCAAGCTTGTGTCATTTTTTATCAACAAGATCAAGTTCTTAATCAGCCCTTTCATGAAGTATATCAACCCCAATATGGTTATTTTCAGCCCCAATATGATCATTTTAAAACTTTTCATGAATTTCATCATCCCTATAGCTATCCTTCTAAATGTCATGTTATTCTTAGTCAACCTAGTCACTTCTCAAATCCATCCATTTCTACCTTTAAAAAAACACTTTTGGGCTATGAGAGGTATATGTTGTATATTGAACTCTAAGAATATGTGGTCAAGAGGTTCTTATGTATCTTATTCATAAGGTGAGAGATGAATTAAATTTGGTCAAAATATAATTGGTACCTATTGAGAGAGCCAATTGCAAAGGCTCACAAGTGAGATGATTGATGTGAGTGGCTGGGTTTCTTCCTTAGAGGATAGGCTAGGAGTTCACGAAAGTAAACCTCACCAAAACTATCAGCCTTCATATCCATTTCCCCAAGTTTCCTATTAGACATATTTTCAACCTAATCATGAGCCCAATAAATGATATCAAAGTAATCCTTCTCCAAATTAGTTGGAAGAGAGAGTTGAAAGGAGAAACCTTATTTTTGAAGCTTGATAGGAAAATTGAGTTGGCTAAGATGCATATGTATAAGTCCATGTTGGTAGACAAGGAAGTGGATTTCAATCCCTCATTTAACTCTCACTAGCATCCCCACCACATTAAAAATAAAATTATATTCCCAACATCCTAATCTGGAGTAAAATATTGGAATCATGGAGAAATAAAGAAGAGGAAATTCTTAACAAAGAGTGAAGTTGTGAATGAAGTTGATCTTTTGTAAGTCACTCCCACCCTTCCTAAAGAAGATTATTATGTTCCATGTCAGCCCTCATGTATTACTCATATTCATGATGATTCCTATGGGCTTCAATTAATTATTATACAAGATAACCTATCAAATCAAATTGAAGAGTTAGAGAAAAAGATGAAATTGCTAAGTCAAGGTATGATGGAAGGTTTAGACCGAAAAGAAGATCCTATGCCTAAACACACCCCATCTACCCTTCATCAAGAGATTCCTCAAGATAAATAAGATGTGAGTGAATTATATTTCAATTTTAAATAATAAAATCAAGGGGTTTAATCCCAAGTTATACCTACCCTTCTTCAAGATCTTCCAAAAGATTCCCATACGTTTCACTCTCAACCTGATTTTAAGTTCTATGTGCCACCTCCTCTAACTAGTTCATATTTTCCTCACCCTATCACCATTTTACTTTGTGTAATTGTGGTATGGGAACATAAAGAGGTTAATTTTGTTGATAAAAAATTATAACTCTTACTTGAAGAAATCCTAGTTCCTTGGTAGCCCCATTGGACTAAGTCACATGACTTCAAAATGCCTAGTCTTGGAATCACAAAGGAGATGGAAGATATTACAGCCATTGAGAGCCAAAGTACTATTTTATAGGTTGGAATGAAATTTTATATCCATAAATATGTCCTAAATTATGAAAAATTGGTGGTATTTTGTGTTGAAATTTCTGATTGGGTTGATGAGGAAGAATGTTCTCCTTTTGCCAAAGAGGAAGAAATGATCATTAACTCTTCCATCACCTTGCAAGATACCATAGATGGAAAAGGAAAAGATATTAATAAAAATTGGTATGATTTGTTTTAATTCATTATATTAGGATAGAATCATCTTCAAGGAGGCTATGATCTGGTCAAAGATGGAGAAGGTAGCTTTGGCACTCAAGTAAGTATGTAAAGGAAAAGCAACCTTTCAAATTTGTTCTTTCAATAAGGATATACATTTCATGATAAATTTTTTGAATTAATAATGATGGGATATCACAATATCAATAAATTTGGAGAAACACATCATATTTTGAAGGATGTAACAAGCTCTTATTGGCTTTAATCTTTTAAAGAACATGAAACTACTCCTCTTAAAACCATGCCTACTAAAGAGATACAAGTTGATCTTGAAATGAAGAGAGGAAATAATTATGAATTATGTGAACATGTTCAAGAGGAATATATATAAATTAGAGACCTATTTAAGGATGATCTACTTAAGGGTAGATCAAGTGAATTACCAAGGAATAGGTTTGGTCTACAAAGCATTCAATCCAAGGAGAAACATGTTTGGCATTGTGTTTCATCTCACCATGAAGATGATTCAAAGATTTTTCCTTTTGATCATAGAAATTAGGTATGATTAGTATCTATTTTTGCATATTATTTTTTTCTCTACTTCCCCTAAGTGCCTTGAGCACATGTGTGTGTGTCTTTTTGTGTGTTTTCTATGCTTGTGTGTGTCCTTTGTTTTGTGTGTTTAAGGTAGTCAATTAGTGGTCTTGTCTTAATGTTCAATGGTAAAAATTTTCATTATTAGTATTAGACTTAATATTAATCCCTAAGCCCAATAGAATAATAAGGCTAATGGTCTAGCTAGTATAGCAAGCATACTACCCCTATGAGTCACCAATTTGTTGACCAAATTTGACTTTTAAGTCAAATTGGGAAACCTATAGGTAAAATCTTGACTTTAAAGGCCTATAGAGGGTTTAATACTTTTTAAAAAGGTTTTTTATATTCTAATTTATGTTATTTAATGTTATACTAGCCTTGGTCATTAGTTATTTTAGTCTTTATATAATTTTTGGGTCATTTTGAGATCAAAAAGGGCGCATTTAATGAATTGTATGGATTTATTGGGAAGTGTGAAGGTTTAAAAATGCTATTTAATGTCACATGTTTACATAAAGATATTGATTAAATTACATAACTAAAAATTGGTAGGTTCATCAGAAGAAAAGGTAGTTTTCTTGAGAAAGAAGAAGAAAATGGCACTTGTATAGCTCATTGGGAAGTGTGCCAAATGATAAAAGCTCATGTAAAATCATTTAATCTTCTCCAAATTCATTCCAATGTTTTATTTTCTCTATAATTTCCATTTTTGGCCCAAAACCATTCTACTCCATCTTTGATTTTTTAGACATGTAGAAGTGACCTTTAGTTTTTTGCTCCATATGAATAACTTAGGGGATTTCAGATCAAATGTCTTGGGGAGGTTTTATTAAAATAATAGACCTTAATTTAAATATAATAATTTTGAATAATGGTGACCTGTGCTTCATGAACCATTCTCATGAAGCTGACTATATTTTTCTACCTGCTTATCTATGCACCCTATAGGTTTTGCCTTGGTTTGAGTGACTCCACATAGTATAGATGTTAATATTGGTTATATATGATTTTTAGTTCCTAATATTATCTTTTCCATGCTCATTTTCATGTTTTAAAAATATCTCATGGGATCTTTTAGTTTAATTTGTAGGATGATGTCCCAAGTGGAATAGTAGTCATTTTCAATACTTGTAGAGGGTTATATTTTCTACAAAGATTTAAATGTGCATTAAATGTGATTATTTCCATGTTAAAATACCATTTAATCCACATAAATTCCATATTTGGTCCTAAAACACCATACCTTGAGTAAACATCCAATTTTGACATACACCCAGTCAACCCTTTATCTACTCTTCACTTGTAATCACATGTGTGGAAACTTTATGGATGTTTATAGAAGTGTAATAAAGGTTTAGAGGCTTGATTTAAATTTTATAATCATGATATATAAATTTAAACCTTCCAAGGAATGTAAAATGTCACTATAATAGTCACATATAACATAAAGAAAGGGAGATATTGGTACTGAAATTGATAAGTGATGCACCTTATTTAGGATCTTAAGATGGTAAAAACACCATATAATACCTTATTTTAGGTTTTAAACTAGAAACTTTAATTTTGAAAACCTTCCAAACATGAAATGACCATGTTAAGGCCTTAAGTCTCTAAAGGAGCAAAACATAAATCTTGGAGGTTTTGTTGAAATCCTACAACAAAGTTGCGTTTTTATTTTCATGCATATAAATGACCTTGTATTTAATCCTATATTATATACATCAACCATGAAATTTTTTTAGATTAATATTGATATAAATTGGTTTTTTGAGATCTCAAAGATGTCCCTGAAAACACTAGAATCAAATAGTCATATCTATAGGTTTGAATCCTTAAGTGGCCATTGATATACTAAAGAGAAAAAAGGCATTTTCCTAGGTTTTGATGGCCTCATAAAATTAAAATAATATAAAATGGACATTAAAATAATTAATGTGATGTATAGATGTACTATTTTCAACCCTATGCATACCTACATGAGTGTATTAAGCTTAGACATACCCACCTACAGCTAGGTATGAAAATAGCGACCCCAAGCTTGAGGTCTAGGTGGTGTTTAGGGTAAATAAAGTGGATATAATGTATGAGAATATACTTTATGGAATTCATGTCTCATGTAAGTATTTTTAACATCATGACCCAGCGTAATCAAATCAAATAAGCAACTACAGGGGTCATTAGGATAGAGTATCTTAGCAAGAACAGGGAGGTAGTGTTTTTAGTTTAAAGATGACATAAATAGGAGGAAAATTAATCTAATTCAGTGTCAAAGGATCTTGGAGAGTTTTTAGAAATGTCATTCACTATTCCCAATTAATATTTCATTCATAGTTACCTATAAATGACCCTTGTTATGTAAGAAGCACAATCAACTGAAAGTAATCGTGGATAGATACTAAGATGAATAAGACACCTAAGTATGCAATTAATAGGTTCCAATCACTTATAAATGAGTACAAAAACATTAAATAAGGAAATTTAAATGTATTTAAGGATTAAAAATATATAAAAAACTATATTAATCACACTTGAGGGAGGAAAGGGGCTGGATACAGTCAGGGTTTGACATTTATAGTTTTGAGAGTTCATATAGAGAAAGAGGTATGTGGGGAGGTTGATGTGATTTCCAAGATTAAAAAATATTCACCAAGACTTAGATAAACTAATTAAAATCTCATATTGACCCATAAATCAAATAAATTGGGTCAAATAAGAAAGACATAGTCAATCTTTGACTATCAAGTACACAGTCAGTTTTACAAGTTCAGTCTTGGAATTTGGATAAGTTAAGAGGCCCATTGACCTAGTCAAGAGATAAAAATTTGTCCAAAGAAACTTTAGGACTTAGAAACCTTGTGAAACATTATTTTTTTTGAGGATTTAGGTAAGTTCCCTCTATTTTGTCTCAGATAGAGGGTTATCCCTTTGTACATGAAACTTGTAACCTTGAGGAAAGAAAATGAAGGATGGTCTTGGGATACGTTTAAACCTATTTAAGAGTTGTGTTAAGTTGGATAACGCCTATGAAAATGTGTATGAAACTTCACAACAGTATGTAACTTGAAAATATTGTCTAAACCTTTGAGATGTGTTCAAACCATTGAGATGCAAAGGAAACCCTAAGGAAGCCATTTTTGGCTCAAAAACTAACTCAAACTATGCAAGATAAGAAGAAGGGTTTGATAAGATGGATTTTGAACACTCATATCTCTCTTTATGATTTTAATGGGGTACATAAGAGTCTAAGTATGTTTATTAATTAATATATTTATCTATGAATTTGTGGAATTGGTTGGCAACTTCAATATCAAGTTTTTATGAATGAACCTTAAGAGTGAAAACTACTTAGAAACCCTCCAAAACCCTTGCAAGGACCAGTCTAGAGAAATGAAGCTAGAGATTCATTATAATTTCATATTTTTACCATGAAAATTATTTTAAATTGGAAAGGACTCCCTCAAGCTACTCCAAATTCTTTTTAATTGTATGAACTTGTATGGACATGGTAGAAATAGGGTATTTTGACCTTTTTTTATATTATACAGGTTCTAGGAGGATTTTGAAGATGAAAATAAATTTGGGAGAAATTTTTAGGATTTTTATAACTCCCTATGGTAATTTATTTCCAATAAAAGACTCATAAGTATCCAAACTAAGTGCTTCATCTCAACCAGTCAAAATTGGCCTAGTGGACAAGCTAGAGAGAAGGGTGGAGATCTTCAAGTGAGGTAATTTTAAATCATGAATAATTATTTTAAGGAAATTGAGGGTATTTAAAGGTATAATCCAATCCCTCCCACATATTTTCATGATAAATTTATTCTAATTTTGAGGAAAACTATGCAGAGTGCGTGTAGGAAGAGTTTTATTGAATGTAGATGATGATAGTTACTTTCCAAGTGATTCCAAATGACCAAGAATAAAAACAATGCACATAAAGGAATGTATGAAACTATTACCATCCATTAAAATCATAATAATTGTCCCTAATAATTTATGGGATGTTCAAATAGGGCTAAACATGAAGGCATATGTTTTAAGCTAGAACGAGGAATTTTATGCCATTTTGCAAGAGTTTGGTGACTTGGAAGGACACTTGTGCTTACTAACATTACATGGTTCACCTATTTCCTATTTTAATGAAAAATTAACTCTTTTTATCAGCTTTACAAGTGTCCTTGTGACTCTTGTACTTCTCTCTTCTCCTGTCTCTCTCAAGTTATATAAGAACTAGCCTTTTTGGCATTGTAATCCATGCTCCACCTGAGTATGGCAAAGCCATGCTCAAATGCATACTTTTTGGTCAATAATACTAATTATTTTTACTTCTTAAAGACTATTCTTAGTTTGTTTTACTTTAATGTTATATCTTTCTTAGTGAAGAATATATATTTTTTAGCATGTTGTCTCATTCTTGCATCATATTTGTAGTTGGAAAGCTTCTTATTATAGGGAATGTGAAGTGTTCTAGGAGATGTCTAGGTTTGAGTGATTTTTTATATTCATTAGTTCCCTCATATTCCTATTTTATATTCCTCCTATATTTACACATTCATCCATAACCTCACAATGTAACATTGATGTGATAATATGAAGATTGGAGAAGTGTATGTTTAATTTATCTCTTGATTTCTTGTGTCACATGTTGCTGGTTGGAAGTGATAATCTATTTTGGTGTATCATCTCCCTTAGTTTTATTTCAGTTATCTCTCTTCTTTTTCACCCCTCAAATTTAAGTGTAGTTTTGATCCAAAGTGGTACATCAAGGGAGCTGGCTATATCTAGAGATTCACCTCATCCTTAGGCTACCCACAAGCCTAGAGGTGTTTCCATTGTGCCACATAGATGAGGAGAGATTTTCCATCTCCTTAAAGGGTGAAAATCCAAGTGACAAAAACATGGGAAAAATACCTAGTATTCATATCAAATAGTATTTAATTAAGCAAAGTTCCCCTATTTTATCTTATTTCCATACCAATCATATAGAAAACACATCTATAGGTCTTAATTACTAAAGGAGCAGCATAGGAGCCCAATTTTACAAGTTACAAGCTAAATCACTGTTGTACCTATTTTCCACATATTACATGATTCACACACAAGAAAACACATAGGGGAGAATTACATCATTTTGAGGCCCTCTTTAGAGTATTAGATATGTGTGTAGTGTTCACTGAAAGAAGGGTATTTGGGGTTAGCTTGACACTATGTTCCCATTAACCCATTTTTCTCTAAGCTCACCATAAAGATGAAAAATTAGGGTTTTTACTTTTCATAAGGAGTAATAGTTCATGACCTAAATCTAAATACACTAGAGAAAAGGTGAAATCAAACCCAGAAACATCTAAGTGGTTGAATATTTTTTCCAATAGGTATTATGTACAAGACACTTTCACTGAACCTAGATAGTAGTGTCTATGTAACTATCATAGGATGATGTTAGTTTCTATATCTCCATAGGGGCTCAATTCAAAATTTAGTGGTTGTTCTATAATCATCTTCCATTCTAGTTATACATATTTTATATCCAATATGTGTTATCATTAGAACTAGTTAAGTACATTACTTCTTTGTCATTTACATACATTGCTTAGTTTTAATTTCTATATTTAGCCTATTCTCAGTTTTATAAATTTAGCATATATTATATCTAAGTTTAGCACACAACTGAAATATTATATATTTGATTATCACCCTTATTCTTACTAATTTATATATCCCCTTTAATGTCTAGATAATCTCATATCTAATCCACATTTTAAGGTTAAACACCATTAAAAAATGCACTAAAAATATTTGTATAATCTCCACTGTCTTAAACCACAAACATGATTGACCTACTACATTTTTCAAATGCAAAGGATAAGTAAAAAAATTAAAAAATACTTTCCTTAGAATTGATGTGACCTATGGAGGAGGCCTTTAATCTTAGATAAATTAACAAGAGTCGTATCTATGGTATATTTTCTTAACATAGTTTTATTTCAAATTTATAATATCAAATCTCTCAAAATTATTATATCATCACCAAATACTCTTCATTTCCAAATTGGTATCCATTAAACTCCAACTATTAATTATTTTTGAATGTATATTTTAACATCACCATGATATTTATGTTTTAATTACATTTTGAGGTTGAAAAGTTAAGTGTTATAATTTAGGTTTAAGCTCAAACTTTTGATATTTAGATGAAAATTCATCTCATTACCTACATAGTCATCAATAATAATATGTTTTTACAATGAGAAAATGTAAAATGTGTGTATCAAATCCCAACCAAAATCATTCAACTAATAATATTGGAAGTAAAATCATTTAGTAAAATTAATTTTATATGTATATAAATGAAAAATTAAAAAAAATTGGTCGCTTGGAAAGAGGGAGCATGGAAGGAAAAAATTGGTTTTTTTAGAAGGTGTGTCAAATTATAAGGATTTATACCAAGATATTGTAAATGACCTGATTTATAATGACATTGTAGTACTTATGACCAATAATAACACTAATCTTAGTTTCATGTTTATAATAAAAGGTGAATGTAACCATAGTGCCATTTTGATGAATGAAATCCTTCCTTTTCCACAAACCATAAAAACATTAATTCCATTTACACTACATATTGTTCAAAAAATTTAATCATTGAATTTTGACTTCATGACTAAGTTTAGGAGTAGATCAATCCTTTTATGTGATTGTTATGTAAAAATATTAGGATATGGGTCATGTATCACTTTACAAGTTAGAAGTTATAGACTATATCTTAGATTTTACTAAGGATATCATATGTGATTTCTAAAATATAATTTTTTTTATTAATATTGTTCATTACCTCATATTGTGTTTAAATAAATAAATAATTAGAGATTATAATTTAATATAATTTGGTGTCAAAGTGGTTCAAGTGTAATAAAAGTTCATATCTACTTTCCATGAAGGAATGACCCACAACCTCATCCAACATTTATAAAAGATGTGGTGCAACAAACATGAGTACATTGGAGTGTGGGTAAGGTTAAAATATTAAGGATATGTTAAGGCTATGGTGATTTTAACCTAGGTACATTTTAATGTGACAATTTCCATTAAAAGGTCTCACTAAAGGGTCTCATAGCCTTCACCCATGATTTATTAGGCTATAAAGACCAAAATCTAGTCACACATACTTAGAAATTTTAATTATTGACATATATTAAGCCACTTGACTTACTATTTAATATATGTCTCTTATTTACCATTATTTTAGTCATTTATCTATATTTGGTATTTAACCCCTCTATTTTTTGTTACTGTTACAAAAATTTCAAAGTTAATTCTCAAACTACCTTATATTACTCTCAGACTACTTCTGACCTCAATATAATTATTCCTATTTTTTTGGGATAAATTCACACTAGGTAGACAAGTCTACTATCATAGACCTATCTACATAGTTTATCCTTGGCCCCATGCCATTTAAAACCTAGTTTTATAAACTTTAAATATTCATTTGGGTTATCTTGCATATTTTACCAGTTAGATAAATGAAATTATTCAAAAGTTTCACTATATATAAAAATAATACCTCATTTCAAATGGACTTGAAATCTATTTTTAATATATCTATTACACTATTTAATAATAATAAAATATTCCCTATTATTACTAATTTCAATATCAATCAATAGGATAAGTAAAAAATAAATTTTAATGCATTCTAAACCAAGTCAAGAGCTAACATTGACAAGTATCAAAGCTAATTTTTTAGCTGCATACATATAGTCAAGCAACACAATTACAAAATCAATATATGTGGGAGGATTATACATGTCATGATTCCCTCATTATAGTATCTATAATTGTAAGTATAAGTTAGTCATCAAATGGGTGATTGGTATCAGCTCAGCCCATTACACTTCCCTCTTTTTTTAGCTTTTTAGATCTCAAAAACACCCATAGGATTTTAAAGGCAAAGAGAAAAAACTATAATTTTATACATGGAACTAATATAATCAAAATAATTTAGTCCTATCATAATACATATGTGTATGTGGTAGATTCATCTTTGTTTTTTCATAATCAAATTAGACATCTCAAAAGTTATTATACATGACTAACCTTTGCTTCTATCTAGGAAGCACTAATGTGTCTAAACACATATATTGTACATGAGGAAAGTGAAATTATAACTTTTTCACACTCTAATTATTGATGTATGGATTATATAATTGATGAACATATCATAGGATGATAGTTATATGGGTTTAGTTTGTTAGGTTGGGATACAAGAATGGGGTTTTTTAATTCTAGATGGTAAATGGTGCTCATGGTGATACCATAATATTTCATCAACATCAAGTTTATTTTTGAGAGAATAAAATTCAAATGAGATATAATTAAAATAAGCCTCAATGCTAGTGAGAACAAGATATATGAGTTATTGGTTAATACTAGGTATGGGGAATAGGGTATAATTAGGTTAGATAACTCTAGGGAATTAGTAAACCCTATCACACTAAATATGTCTGGTCAATGTTGTACACAAAAGTGAATGAAAATATGAAAAAGCTA
Organism: Torreya grandis; assembly: GCA_037957365.1. NCBI lineage: Eukaryota > Viridiplantae > Streptophyta > Pinopsida > Cupressales > Taxaceae > Torreya > Torreya grandis. The sequence continues at coordinate 1,396,922 of JARHVA010002547.1, read as the reverse complement.
TTACTAATGTGTAATAAAAGGAAGAGTGGAGGTCTAGACTTGGAGATCATTAAACTGACTGGATAACATATGAGGGGGTCTAACTATTAGTTATAATTTTATGAAGCCTTGATCGATGAGAAAATTAACAAGGATAATTTTAACATGTGGAGTGGGATTAAAGAAAATAACTTCAATTATTAGCTTAGCATTAATATTGATTTAGATGTTACTAGTGTAAATGGTAAATCTAACTTTAGGGAAGATGCTCGATCTGTGAAGGTATGATTTCTCTAAAAGTGCCATTGAGGGAAAAGACAATGTTATTTTGATAGATTAAAGTGTATAGATTTTATTTATTATTATTTATAAAATTGTACCTATGGTTTTGAACGTATAGAGGTAAGGTTTTAGGTTGTTACATGTTTTAACCAGGCTTTGTTTGATTTTAGTTTTGGTGTTTTTGGTAGTGTTTTGAAAGGAAAGTAAAAATATGCTACTTTCTAAAAATAAATTATCTGAAATGATAAACTAAAAGTATGAAATAAAATTAAATAATAATACTTTTACATTTTCTATTTTCAATATTTTAAAAAATATAAGTGCTAAAAATTGAATTATAGATGAATGATGTAACCACCAATTTTGGTATTTCATAATTCAATTGTAATGTTCTACGTGCTCATGCCAAATGAAAATTTATTTTTGAATGAAAACAAGTGAAATTTACTATAAAATTTAGGTTTTTAAACATGAAAATAAAGAACCAAAAATATGAAACTAAGTTTGGTTTGATGTTATGCAATTTTTAGTTTTTCTCTTGATCTAGTTTAACATGATATTTAGATTATGAATCTTCGAGATATTTTATGATTATATAAATCTATAAATTATTATATGTCCATTTAAGTGAAGGTTTTAAATTCTATTTTTTTCTATTTAAATAAGTATTTTATATGCAAAAGAGAAAAAAAAAATCTAGCATGTAAATTTTCTTTTTTAAGTGTTTTTTCTTTTGTGTGTGTGAATATATGTTAAAACAAAACTAAAAATATAATAAGTTTGTGTTGTTATACCTAATGATAAATTTATCATAATCTACCCTAGATTGTATTCAAAAATACATTCTTTGAATTTTTTATTTGCAATTACAAATTAAAGAAAGCAAAATTACCTTTTTAATGAAAAATAAGAGAAATTAAGATGATTAAGTTTATTTTATTTTATAATTTTTTTAATATGAAACTATCTAATAAATGAAAACTAAAACTAGTATATTCCAATAAACAAAAGAAAACTAAAATAAAATTGCACAACTTGAAGAATGGTTATATCAAGTGAAGGCAAAGATATTATTAGTGTGTGTATATGATCCTTGGGTAGTTCACAATGTTTTAATAATGTAAACCTTGGTAACTCTCCAAAAAAGGAAAAAATAATAATACAATCAAGAAATACAAAATTATAAAAAAGAGAGCAGTTGAGTTGTGGTTGGACTGATTCACTAACAATAAATATTTGGTTGTAATTTTGATAAATTACTTTCTATAAAATTTTGTAGAGCACATGAATATGAGTATATTAAGGTAAATATTATAAAAAATTAAATTAGGAAATATATGGATTTTTAAAACTTGAGTGTTTCATTCTATGGCATAATTTTTAAATCTGAAAACCTAGGAAAAGTGAAATACTTGTAAGAAAGGAGATAAGGTTCCATGTGGGAGTTAACTAAAGTTTGATTGTGGGATTCATCAAGTTAACTTGATAATAATTGATAAAAATAGGAGTAAAGGTGAGCGTGGGAATCCTTGATGGTGAACACAATAAAAAATAATGAGAAAACATAACCATATTCATGCAAAATACGTGAAAATTTAACTCTTAGACCCTAAATGTAAAAGATGCTCAAATTATGACAAAACCATCACTTTGTACAAATGGAAGAAATATAACTACTGATTTTTCTAATAAAACCATTGTGATAAAGGATGTAATCATTGGAGTAGTTACATTTCTACTATGGAATTTTACATAATAATCACAATGGTTGCATTTTTATAATGCCAATTTCATCATCGAAAAGAGGTTTTGAAATTTTAAAGGAAACACTTAGAAAATTAGGATTTTAAAAACGTTAATGTTAAAATAGGGATAAAAAATAAAAAAATAAAGAGAACTAGGTATAAGCATAATTTTATGGAGATCCTTGCATCATCATTAAAGTTTTAAAAAATGTTTTACCATGAAAATTTTGGGTGCACACATATTACCCTCATGGTGAGACACCTTGTCATGAATAGGTGAGGGTGTTTTTGTTGTGATAGAATTGAACCAAAAAATTGTTAAATCAATGATTACAAAGAGATGATGGTGAACATACTAGTGGTAGGAGGACAAGATTAGGGACATGTAAGTTCTACGCATTTCTGTGTTTTCCCCTATTTTGTAAATTTTGGTTAAAAATGAATTTTGATTCATTGAAAAATATATTAGAATGAATTTTTATGGTTTGGGGGAAAGGTAAATTATGAAAAACTTAAAATATTTATGGTTTGGTAAAAGATGAGTAGTTTAAGTGGGTTAGGGTGTGACCACAGTCGAATGGAATAATTTTAAATGTCACAACATAATTGTTGGTCTTTGAAAACTAGTAGTTACATTTATAACTATGGTGGTTTCATAAACCACCATGTAAAAAATATTTCTACCATATCGATCATGTAAATGTCATGTGATGGTAGTTTTGTAACCACTACCTATATAAGGTGACAATCTCACCATTAGGGTAAATGATGAACTTATATGAATATTTAAAGATCTAAAAATGATTTGGGTTACTTTAATTTGTTTTTTTAGGTTCTTATATATGGTGGATCAATGTGAGGGAGAAAGATTAGGTTTCTAGGATTATAGATCAGTTAATGACTGACATGTTGGCCATACTAGATAGAGCAGACATTCTTAGGATTATGCATGTGGGGATTGTTTCCCCATAAAGTAGGTTATTTTGTGACCTCTTCACTTACTAGTATGCTAACTTGAACACTTTATTTTTACCCATTCCTAAGGAGAGTGGACCATAACTCTTAATGATGTAAATCAAATCATGGAAATACTAGCTACAAGAAGGGTAGTGTTTTGAAGAAAAGTTATGGATATAAATGAGGCTACTATTTGTGAAATATATTTTAGGGATATAAACATACCTAACATGGGTGAAAAATATGAGATTAGAATGGTTGGGTAGATTGGTCATCGATCCTATCCCTCTGAAAGGTGAAAAGGACCATTTCAAATAATTTGAACTTATGCCCCCATACTAGACTAGAGGGAATTTTATACTAGAATAATTTTCATATATTCCAAATAAATTATACTAAGAGTATGGTATTAACTTAAATATATTCCATAGATATTCTATTAGCTTGGCATAAAAATAGAACCAAAAAATTATGAATAATGTATTATTATTTTTTATAGTTTGTTTTGGACTTGGGATAGTAATAAATCCAAATTATTTGAAATATTTTCTTGAACATAGGGATCCTTACCTTTTGGCTAGTGGAAAATAATTGGAAACATCACCTAATATATAATTGAGCACCTATTGTTATGAGCATTGATGAGAAGGTCTAATTATTTGGCCAAGGATGTGTTATAAATGATCTATAAGCATCTATATTAGATCCTCATATTAGAGTCTTTATCCATAATCTATCCTACAATCATTATATGTTGGGTGTATGAGTGCATGACCCCTTATCAACAAAGGGTGGTGATCAAAGCTAAAAAGGAAATAAAGTCCCCACATTAGATATTTATGACACTCTTAAGAGACTTGAATTGATAAGTGGTCACACTAATAGTAGTGGACATGATTTCCCTATCGTATTAAGGTATGATAATATAGTGGATGGATGAGGTGGACACTCTTCTAGCCTATGAATGTGTGAAACATGTAATAGATAGACAATTAAAAATAGGGGTGTGCCTCATGGATATGGTTCCATAGTATTTTTGGCACTAGTAGGTAGTCAATCTCTTCAAGCCATAGGTAATTCTCAAGGGGAACAAAAAGATCAAATACAATAAATTAGGGAGATTGGGGTGGCATCCCCTCACACTAAGGATTCAATTCATATTTATAGCCAATAAGATATTGAGAAGAGGATGAAAAATGAATAAATATAGTATATAGTATGTATTCATAGTTTTGGTGTTAGTTTGAGGTCAATAATAAGCATAACTACCACCATAGAAGCCACATTCATATGTAGATCTAAAGTTACAATATCATGTACATGTTGGTGAGGGAGGGGATGGATATTAGGTCATTAGAAGGGATGATTAGGGACCTATTGACACTTGGATTCACACCCTTAAGGATATGCTCAGCTCTCCTCATCCAAGTGGAATAATGGAGCCATCTCTCTTACTGTGGGTGACAATTTCATTGAGATGAATCTCTAGATAAGGGGCTAGCTCCCCTTGATACACCTTTAAAGCTATCTTTAACCTATCAATTTTGTACTAAAAGGGATAAATAAAAATAATAATAAACCAAGTGGAAATTAACCAATGTATAATTTCCTTCCAATTGACTAAAACCACTACTTAAAGACAAACAAGGTGTTTCTCACATAAGACTCACAACTTAGGATTCATTACTACATCAATATTTCATATCCTAGATTCAAGAAGGTATATGATTCTTAGGAAGGGAATGAATGATTTAAAAGAGGGATAAAATAATGGACCAATTTTAGGATATATCTACACTTAGAAAAGAATACTAACAAAGACCTACAATAATCTCCTTTCTGCAAATTGGTAATCCATCAAGAGTACAAGCTAGAAAAGTCAATATTTCACTAGACTAGACCAACAATATTCAAGTCATTACTCAATATTATATGATATGAGTGTCAAAAGAACTTTTATATTTCGTCAAGAGTTCTTCAATTACAAATATGTCTAGAGTTTTCCCAATAACCAATGGAGGCCCCTAAAAGAGCTGAAAGAATGCATATATATAGCTTTTGAGAGAGGAATCAAATAAAGGAAGTCCAAAGGTCACTCAAACATGTGTCACCTTGAGAATATCAGTTAAAATTGCATGTAAAATAGGATTGAGGTGATTCATACCATGTCAAGATGTCTCCTTGTCTAAAACAAGTCATGAGAATGGTGAAAAGTAGCATAAAACCTTTAGAATTGGCACAAGAAACTACCTCCATCAAAGTCCATCCATGAACATTTAAAAATGAAAGTAGGAGAATCAACACATATCACTACTCGATGGAAATGGAACTCATTGTGATAGTTAGATAATCTTTTTCCTAACTTCTAGTCATCCTTTAGACACTTGTGTTTGGTGATTTCATGGAAGCTCTTAGATTTGGTCGATTGCCAACAATAACTTGAACCATCAACCTGTCCAATTTTTGCTTGCTTTGTATATGCACCAATATGCTTAGGATTCTACCATTTATTACCTTCATATTTTTCCCTTAGGCTCCCACCAAGCCTTTTTTGACTCCAATGTCTAGTTTTTGTAGTTTGAAATTGATGTTTATAGGGCCATCACCTTCCTTATTCATTCAAAACATTTTCCTCAGGCTTAAGTTTATTTTGAACTTTTTCAAAGTGATATTTAAATATGGAAAGTGCCCTATGATCATGTAAAGTTCCCTTTAACTTTATTGAAAACACCATTCCCAAAAGCAAAAAAATACCCTTTGGGGAAATTGAAAAGTACAATAAGCTTTATGAAATGGACCTTTGAAATTCTTGCAAATTAATCCTCCAAAAGGAAAATTATCCCTTCTAGTTTTTTGTAAAATGCCCTTCCAAAAGGAAAATACCCTTAAAAAACTTTGTAAAGGAACATTAAAAAATATTGAAGTTCCCTTCAAAAAATTTGTAAATGACCTTTTCTCAAAGTACCTTTCAGGAAAATTGCTTCAGACATTTTCTCAAAAAAATAAAAGTATCCTTTAAAAAGAATGAAGTGGACCATTTCCTGTAGAATCACCTTTTTGATAATATTATTTCAAACAAAATTTCTGAAATAATCCCTTTAAAAATATTATGCAAAAAAATTTATTAAAATAAATCTAACCCTTTTGCTTGAGAAGATATCCTTCAGGGAAATTGTTTTGGACAAAATGTCTAAGATAATTCCTAACACTTAAAAAAAATATTGAAATAAATCACCCAAAATAATTAAAATTTGTACTTTTTCCATGGGTTTTATGTGGAACACCTCCTCTAAAGTAATTTTGCATACTGGACCTAGCCAAAAGGTATAGACTTAGATGGCCGAGCTTGAATGTCTAAGTCCAAAAATGTTTTTGAAGCAATTGTTTAAACATTAACAACTCTGATTATGCTTCGATGAAAGATCTCAGACTTAGTACACAAGAACCTTGAACTAGGATGAATAAACCCACATGATGAACTTCCTCTTTAATTGTTTTGAATGCAATATTTGACACTAAAAATGCTCTTTAAACCTTGCTCAGACCTCTTAGAAAGACTCAAAGCAAAGTAAAAGGGACCTAGATAGCTAACTAATCAAAGATAATAGCATTCATATTATGTTGAAGAAACTTGAACTCACACTAAGACATGAGATTCACCCCTAAAAGATCTAAAGGCCGAATTTTCATATAGGGGTGCCCAATTGTGACTTGTAGGGTCAAAATTTGGTCAACAAGACCTATTAGAGAGGATACAGTAGGATGAGGAAGAGGCTGAGATGCCTTATTATGAGGAATTATACCCAGACTAGAAGGTGTTGGAGAGTTTTCAATAATTTAATGGAGGTATTTAGGTGAGTAGATGAAGTGTCTTGATAGTCTAAGTGTCAATGACAAAGTGTGTAGTATACTTATCCTATTATGCTTGAAGTAGGCTTGGTTGATATTCAATTTTGGCATGATTAGGGATGGGTCTGAAGTATTGAGCATGTGTGAGGGGTCCTATCAGAGCTCAAATATGATTGGACATTTTTTTTAAGTGCATGGTATTCATCCAATTATTCATTATGTTCATCTTGGCATAGTTGGTTCTATGACATAAAAATATGAGTAAGAAATTTTCTAACATCACCATTACCATGTATGGATGAGTCAAGGAGAGTTGGTCATATGGGTGTGATCACATTAGTCCCAATTTTTTCGTGGTTTAAATTTAAAATCATGAGGTTGATCATAGTTAAAGATATGTGGGTGTAAATTAGCCTCTTAGATAGAATTTCACTAAGTTTCTATACTTATCCAGACCATCACTGCACGTCATGTAGATATGTATGAACCAACAAGTCTGTGCATTTATTTCAAGTATATATAACTTCATTTTTGATAAAATTTTTACATGGAGATTTTTTATATAGTGCCAAGAATCTACCCTAAAAATTTGGAGTCTTGAAGTGATTTTAGTTCAAGTTATAAAGCTTCAAAGTTGCTCTAGTAGACTATGATGGGCCAGAGACCCTCTAGTTTGATCATGTTGAAGTATGAGGTCATTAGTCTAGAAGATCCAATTGTTAGTGATTAATCATACATATTGAGATCAATGGTGTGTATGAAGTTAACATGTCAAAGGTTTCATGTGCTAGTGACAAGTGTCACAATCTAGGTTCCACTAATTTGGTGACAATTATAATATGAGTAGAGAGTTTTCAAATACTATGAGGAATAAGTTTGAAATGTCAATATTGGGAGAAATTTATTTTTTATTAGGATTGTAGATTAACCAAATTGATGTAGGGATATTCATTTCACAAGATAAATACATCAAGGATATGCTAAGGAAGTTTGACATGATGGATTGTAATCCAATAGTTACTCTAATGATCATTGGATGTAAGTTAAATAAATTAGATGACTCACCAAAAGTTGATCAAATTTTTTATAGATCTATGATTGGAAGTATTTTTTACTCTACTACTTCTAGGCCTGATATCATGAAAATAGTTGGTCTTGTAGGAAGGTTTCAAGCTGATCCTAGATAATCTCACTTGAAAGTAGTCAAAAGTTTCTTGAGGTATCTCAAATGAACCATAGATTATGGTTTATGGTATCGCAGGAGTAAATAATAAACTTTTAAATCATATATTAATGCATATTTGGAAATATGTATGGATGATAAGAGGAGTACTAGTGGTGGGGTCTTGTTCATGAGGAAATTTTTGGTGTCTTGGCTAAGAAAGAAACAAGCCTCAATTTCTCTATCAACTACAGAAGCTGAGTATATAGAAGTTTCCTCTTTTTACATGCAAGTCATGTGGATGAAACAAAATTTGGAATATTATAAGGCAAGACAAAATTGACCTTGTCCTATTTATTGTGAAAATATTAATTAAATTAGTATCTCAAAAAATCATGTTATGCACTCAAAAACTAATCACAATCTTATTAGATATTATTTCATAACAGAACAAGGGAGTAATCAAAGTGTTAAGTTGAAGTATATGCCTATAAAAGAAAAAATTGTAGATATTATGACCAAACCATTGTCAAAAGCTACATTTGAGTATCTAAGATAAATCTTGGGTTTCATTTCTTTCTCTTTGAATCAATATAATGTCTTTTGGTTAAGGGGGAGCAACAAGTTCATGAGTTTTCTCCATATGTGGCTTGAGAGAGAAGGCTATTAATCTTGTGTGGTGGTTTTTCATGATGTGTGGAGATCTAAAGATGCTCAAGAGGTGAAATGGATTAGATATATTATGGGGAGCCCCTATCATATGTTTCTTAGTGAGTTCCATCATATTTTATTGTGTTTTATGTGTTCTTTCTTCATTGGTTGTAGTGCTTGGTTGAAGAGAGTGTTGGCATGTAGCAAAAGGAAGTTGTCAAGGTAAAGAACAGGTAGGCTCAAAGTAAGGGGGAGTTTGTATCATCTTTCTAATGTGGTCCTCTCCTATTGGTGTTATTTTTAAGTCTTAAAGATCATTTTGTGTCCATTTTTGCCATTGTGTCAAAGGGGGAGAAGGTTTTTATTATGAGAGTGCTTGAAGAGAGAGAAATCGGGTAAGATGTATGATTAGTGTTAACATCAATGAAAAAGGGGGAAACTTTTGGAGAGTTGTTATTTATGTCATGGAGGTGTCAAATTGAGTGGATGAAGTATCTTGATAGCCCAAGTGTCAATGACAAAGTGTACAGTGTGCTTGTCCTAGTATGCTTGAAATAGGCTTGGTTGATCTTCAGTTTTGGCATGATTAGGGATGGGTATAAATTATTGAGCATGTTTTAAGGGTCCTATTAGAGATAAAATATGATTAGATATCTTGTTAAAGTGTATGGTATTCATACATTTCTTTATTATATTGATCTTGGCATAGTTGGTTATGTGACTAAACATATTGAGTAGGTAGCTTGCTGACATCACCATTACCATGTATGGATTAATTATGGGGAGTTGATCATATGGGTGTGATCACATTATTCCCAAATTTTTTTGTTTTAAATTTTATCTCATTAGGTTTATTGTAGCTAAATATATGTGGGTGAAAAATTATCCTCTCATATAAAATTTCACTAAGTTTCTATACTTAGCCGGACCATCACTACACACCATGTAGATATGTATGAACCATTAAGTTTGTGAGTTTATTTTAGGTATGTAAAAATTCATTTTTGATCAAAGGTTTACATGGATATTTTGTCTATAATTCCAAGAATATACCTTAAAAATTTGGATTCTTGAAGTGATTTCTAGGTCAAGCTATAAAGCTTAAAATTTTCTCTAGTAGACTTTGATGGGTCAGAGACTGTCAAATTTAATCATGTTGAAGTCTGAGGTCATTGGTCTAGAAAATCCAATAATGAGTGATTAATCATATATATTGAGATCAACGGTGCATATTAATTCAACATTTCAAAGTTTACACACACTGTCAAAAATTGTCATAAACTCTCTAATTTGATATAAGATCAATGGTGAGTGATAGTTCGTACTTATGAAGATCAATGGTGTAGGATAAGTTAAAGAGTCAACAAATCACATGGGACTACCAAGTGGAACAATCATATAGAATATTAGTAAATTGTTTATAAATCACATGAGGTTGTTAAGTGTTGTAATCATAGTAGTTTTGATCAAGATCTAATGGTGAGCATTGCAAGTTAAAGACTTGGCTAATTTGGGGAGATTGAAGGTGTGTATTTGGTCAATATTACAAGGGTGCACAAGATGAGGTCAATGTACTCAATGTTTAATAATAAATAAAAGATGAATATTATGCTACTCTTGAAGAGGTTGATGGTTCATATTTGATCAAATATGTGAGGACATGATATGATTACAAAGTGTTCAAAGTTTAATAGTTTCTCAATGACCATTGGAATTCAAATATTTGAATTTATGAGGGAAGACCAATCTATAGTTTTTACACTATAAATTTTGATATATGTATAATTAAACCATGGTGTAAAAGGAAAAGTTTTAGAGGACTTTAGGTCACATCTAGAATATTTATTAAATGTTTTAATCTTTTTACAATCAAATTTATTGAGATCTAAAGTTAACTATGTATGTGTTCATGATATGTAAGTAACTCGAGAAGAGTAATTGAGTTTTTATTGATGGTATTTTGATGTTTTAATATGAACTAAGTGTTGGATCATGTTATATAATTCATGATAACCATCTATGTGGATTATAGAGGATTGACCAATCTATATTTTGTATGATCAAAGTCTTAGAAGTTAACTATGTGTTCTTTCTTGGTGATCATATGTATAGAATGATGTTTAGGCTAATTATAATGTAGCAGAAGGGTGTTGTGATGGATGTTGTCACTTAAGGAGGACCTATAGGTTATGTGGCATGGGTCTATTTATGTGAAAGTGTTTTTATGGTCTACATTTGGTCAAAGAAGTGTCAAAGAGGTGAATGGGTATCCATAGGACCTAAAAGGACACGTAGGCCTATTTGAAAGAGGGTACTACTTAAAGGTGACCCATGTAGATGTTTTAAGAGTGAAGGCATGTGTTGTGGCTAATAAGGAAGGTTTTTACTATAATAATCATGAATTATATATAAAATGTGAAATCAAATGGGGTGATTTATAGACTTGTGAGAGACCTAAGAGTAGAGGTTTGTGTGAGATTTATGGAGTGAAGGAAAGGGTGTGTGCCCATTGGATGGTTGTAGAGTAGAGTAGGTTGATGACTGTGTGTATGACATATAGGCCATATTTTTTATGTCAAGAACATTCATCTTGTAGGTTTTAAGATTTAGGATGAGCGAAGAGGTCTAGAGTGATATAAAAGGATGTTTTAGATGCCTTGAGTGTGTGTGAAGGATAAATGATGTCTATATGATCTTGGTGGTTAATTTGAGAGGTAGAACAAAGTATGGTCTTTGTGTATAACCATTTGGTCATGTTGTTGAGGTTATGATATATTTTTTATAAGAATTTTAGAGTGATCCAAAATGTGGTTTTGGATTTTTATGGCTATGTGAAGAAGTGAAGGGGCCTTATATAAATCATATCTCCATCAAATTGGTAGGAAATAAATGTCTAGGAGATGTTAATATCATAGGTGTTGGGAGGGTGCTCAACATATAGGTCATAAAGACTTGACCATCTTAGGGGTAGGTGTTCCTTGTGTAATAAACATGCATTTTAATAAATTCCTAGTTAGAAGGACTTGACCATCTTAGGGGTAGGTGATCCTTATGAAGCAGGTGTTTCATTAAATCTAGGTCAGAAAGACTTGACCTTCCTAAGGGAAGGTGATCCTTGTGGAACATGTGTTTCAATAAATTTTGGTTAGAAGGAATTGACCATGTCTCATGTTTCTAATACCTTATAGGACAAGTATTCCATGTGTTTACAGGCTTGAGAGTGGGTTTTATTCCCCAAGACGATTTCCCACATAGATCTTGTGTTGTGTGTATGATCTTGCATTGTCTATTGTTCATTATTATTAATGAATTGTATATTATATGAATGCTTATGGTAATTATAAGGGTTTTAAAGGATTGGAATTAAATTTTAAATATCTTGCATCACTAATTCACCCCCCTCCCCTCTCAGTGATTGTACCTCTAATAAAAGGATGTTGATCCAAGTAAAATAGTGTGATTGTTTATTGTAAGTTACTTTCCACATTACTTTCTTATTTTAATTAGTTACTTTTTTAATTTTATAAAACTACATATCTAATGTCTATCATTATTCTATGGTTTTAGAGTTATCCACTCAGTGTAGGAGCATGGTCAAAACCACTCTGATCAACATTTTTCATTTGAGCACTAGTCTGAGCCAAGATCAACATTTGGTAGATGCAAGTCTTCCTGTTGTCATAGACATACAAACTTTTTTTCCACTGATTACCATATATATATATATATATGGATTTTAATCATTATATGATATAGATATCTAAACTTAAGTCCTTTGTAGATAATTTATAGTCTCAAGTGGATACTTTGTGTGACATTATCTGGGTTAGGGGAGGTCAAAATTCATCTAACTAATAGGAAATGAGAGGGATAACCTCCCAAGTAGGCACAATCAAGAGAGGTCATACGAGTTAGATCCAAAAACTATGGCATTCCTCTACATAAAGTTATTATCATAGGAGGAGGATTAAGAGTCTCATAAATTCAACTTTTATAAGGGGTCAACAATGTCTAGCATGACCTTAGGTTCATACCATTTTATCTATATTTATGTACTTTTGATATTTTAAACACATTTACCATTCAAAGAGGTGATTGAACATGAGAAATTATGTATACAAACTCAGAGTTTATTATATATAGAGCTATTTTAGCTTATTTTGGTGTCTTGACAACATTTACTACTCTTTTAATTTTCATGTTACTTTTCAATTTGTTCATTTTAGATGACTAGATGTTATGAAATGTCATGTATATATGTTTTGATAATGCTATGGATATGCTTATATATTTTATGTCTAAAAAAAGAATAAATGAAAATATAATGTAATGAATTTATGTTTAAAAAACTAAAATAGAGCTAACCATAATTTTGCAAGTGCCAATTGAGATACTTTTTCATACAACAAACAACTTTCAACTTGAAATAAAGGGATCAAAAGTGGAATATGATACATGTGAGATAGTGAAAATGGAAAATTATACACTAAAACTTCAATAAGGAACAAGAGGTGGACCTAATCATTAAGATTAGTGGGGAAATTTTACTTCTTACTAAACTTAGAAAATAGTTTTATTGGCTTTTTCTAGGGCAACCAACCATGATCGAATTGGTTAGTGGGATAATATTACTCTTTTGGCACAAACATATAATAAAGCTTTTTGGGGATTTTTTTAATTGATTTTTAGACACTTTATAAAGTATCTTTTATTATTGCTTTCAAATTTTGAGACCCCATACACTTAATATCATGCGACTATGAAGATGCATGGGCTCATAAAAAAAGGCTAGATTTAGGTGAGTAATGGAATATTCCTCTAATGATAACACCACATGAATAGTAAGAAGTGAGGGCTCAACACTAAGGGTTATCGAAGGGCAAAGGAAGTGAAATTAATTTTATTTGTGTAATATTTTATTTTTTATTTCTCTCTCTCTCTAAGAAGACTCCTACCCATAAATCATGGCCATGTGCAACTATTATGGTGTGTGAACTAGGAATTTAACTAAGAAGAGGACATTATTATTGTGTTAGTGATAAAATGAATAAAAAAAATTGATAAGAAACACACTAAACTAACATCTTCATGCCTAGTTACTAGGGTGAGCTTAGTTAAGAAAGATAAATGAACAAAACACAAATAAGATTCAAGAAAACACACATTCCTTACCTTCCTTGATTCTCAAAAAGTATTCTTTGATTGGCTTGCTTGGTTTATGCTCATGAAGTCCTTGTCAATGGAAATTGGTTATCCTCCACCTCTCCTTGGCACCTTTGGCTTTGGCTTGGATTGGAATCAATTTGGCATGATAACACTAGTTTACATGAATCTTTTGGAACCAATCCTGCATTATAACTTTGCACAAAGTAAGCTTAAAAATGATGTTCATGGCCTCTATATTTATAGATTTTTAAGATTGATCAGAATCAACATAAACCATCCATCCTAAGATGAAGATTTGTGGTTGAGGATAAATTCAATTTTTTGGAATTAAGTTTATAATTATCCTCATCATGATATTGGAAAAAGTGGAAATTAAGAGGTAGGGAGGGTATTGATAAGGCATGGAGGGTATGAATCCTAATATTTATGGTATTTATAACCTAGGGATGTCTTCCCAAGAAATGAGATCACCTAATGATGCAGATATTCAATATTCATTTTCAAAACAAATTATTAAATAAGTTTCCATGGAATTCTTGATTAGGCTCTGATTTGGTTTAATTAGCTCTTAGGCATGTTTAAGCATTTTGTGTACAAATTACTCAAATTGATTAGAATGCCTTGTTATTGGTCCAAAATTCAATTGGATTAGAATTGGAAGATGATGTCAGATGTATTGGATCCATTATCCCATTTAGAATATTATCAATATAAAATAACAAAGGCATGTGTCTTGTGTAAGGGATTTGATAGGAAAGAGCAATTAAAAGCACCTAGGTGCAAAATTGGCATTTTGACTCAGAATGATCTAATCAAACTTAGTTGGCCCATAAATTACATTACCCCATTTAGGGATACCCTAGCTAGAATCATCACTTGAACATATCAATTTTAACTCATTTAATGCATTTTAGTGTTTTTAGGCCAAATTGTGCACTTTAGGTGGAAATTGGTCAAAAGCCTGGTTAGATGTTATTATTGACCAGATTTAGGTGTCTATAATTTGCCCCTATTTAGGAAGGCATTAAAAGATATAAGCACATTAATATCTTCTCAAATAATGAAAAGGTCATGTATGCCTATAGTTACAATGATGATAAACTAATTGCATGATGCCCCCTTAAGGGAATGGTTGGCACAAGTAAGTCAATAAATAGTCCCTCGATAAGAAGCGAAATGAGGGGACCAAAGAAAGAAAAGATGATGGGGTGAAAACATAATGATTTTGAAAAATTATTCAAAATCATTGAAAATTCAAATAGGATGGTGTACAATGGTTTTCTCAAAGGCAGTTATAAGCATTGTACCCCAATAGTGGTATCATGGTATGATAAGACAATGATTTTCCCAAATGTGGTTATAATCATTAAGAAGATAGAACTACCCTAGTTAGGATAGACAAACAAGATAATAACATACCCTTGTATGGGAAAAAAATGTAAAATTGTGAGAACACAATGATTTGCCCAAAGGTGATTAGAATCGTTAAGAAATGCAGATGGGATGATGTATAATGATTTGTCCATAGGTGGTTATAATCATTGGTTATAATCAGTGGAAAACATGATAAACTTGGTTGAGGATGATGATAACTTAACATAGAGGGTAATTATGAATTGGAGCAACCTACTAGTAGGGAGATGATTGTCCAAACTAATAAAGGTTAAAATTATTTCATTGTTAATTACTCTGTTTGGGATATGATTAGGATAGAATCAAGATGTCAATACTAAAGATATGTTGATGCCACTATTATTGAATAGTCTTCTTGAATATGAGTTTTTTTGTATCATGTGTTGGTAGGCATCATGGTATAACATCATGAGTACTTGGCCAAAATATGTATGAGGTATAATTCCCATAATCCAATACTCAATAGAAAATAATGTATCAAATAGAAACCATGATGACAATGTAAACATATGAATATGGATGGATTAAAGTATAATTATGGGAAAGGAATCACCCAATGAACACACATAAAATGAATAAAGGTAATAGTGTTGAAAGCAAACAAATAGGCACAAAAACAAAACAATAAAGAAACACTCAATAAAAACCATATGAACAGTACACCTAAAAAATAGGTGAAAACTTAATAAACAAAAAAAATAGGGGAATAGAAAAAAAGGAAGGGGATGATTGAGTTATCTCCATATGAACTAGGCAAGTGGATGCTACCTACATAGTTCTATGGATGTAATATCCAACAAAAACTTCAAGTCAAATGTAGTTCTCCCAGTGAATGGGAAGAAAAATGATAATTGGTGGAAATAAATAGAATGGATGTGATAGAAGAATACGAATAGTATTTAAAAATGGCAAGTGCATGAGAAAAAAGGCTAAAGAGGATGGGAAACTAAGTGATAAGTGGTTTTCTTGAAACTTAGTAAGGGTTCCTAGAATCCTTAAGACAAAGAACTGGTCCGTGTTTTTTTTGTTCTTTTCTAGCAGTTTTATAAATATTTTTAGAATTGTTTTGGAGTATCTCAAATTAATCAAGAATGATGAGACACTAAATGTTTTAAGATAAAAAAAATAGTGAGATATTTCAAACTTAGGTTTCTCACAAAATGGTGAGAGCATTTGAACTTAGGTTACTCATAAAATAATAAGAACATTATGAAAAGGGTGACTAAGCTGACCTCAAAAAGTATTGAGCACTACCTACATAGTCCCATAGTAAGACCTCAAGTCATTATAGTTCTACCCTACAATGGAGTAATTCAACTAGTGTAGTAGTTAATTCAAACAAAACAAGCATAGTTGGTAAAAAGGCATAGCATGGCATATGAAGTGGCAACTTGGTACGTCAAGGCTTAATAAACAAAAGTTACCCCTAATTTTCCCATAGGTGGTTATAACTAGGATATAAAATCATAGATCAATGGTACTAATTTTCCCAAAGGTTGTTATAATTATTAGCAAGATCAGTGATAAGAAAGGAATAACAAATTAAGGATGTAATTATTGAAAATTCTATCACACTACTCTAAAATATGATCTTTGTCAAAGTACTTGAACCAACTAATGAAACTAATTAGATTCCTTGATGATGAAAATGCATAATAAATGGAAAAAACCAAGGTCAAATAGGCTAGGATTCAAAAAACACTGGGTCAATAGGTCAAAAATGTAAAGTGGATACAGCTAAGAGGATGGATAACAATGATATTTGTATAAAGAAAAATAGTGATAAAATGGCATAACTAAAATGATCATTATAGATAATACACCTTAACGCTCAAGCATAGTACCACTTAAGGTAAATAATATTCATTGGCTCAAGAATTTCATCTCCATTTGGTATGGTAAGATTATATGCCCCTAATCCATAATCTATAATAATGATGAAAGGCCCTATCCAGTTTGGTTTGAATTTTCCTTTATGATTTTTCTCAGCCATGGTATTCTTTTGGTTTTCTATAAGAACAAGATCACCAAGTTTAAAGTTTATATTTTTGACACATTGATTATATTTTCCTTTGAGTTAGTTCTAATATGCCTAAATATTCTTAAGCATAGTTGTGCATTTCTCATCAAGTAGGTCTATCTCTTGCAAGTGAGCTACTTGATAGTTGTGATCATCCAAGACATTATTGAAAGAGATGTGCAATGAAGGTAATTTGACCTCAATGGGAAGGATGGCTGAAGTACCATAAAAAAAGTGAGTATGGAGTGGATCCTATGGGGTATAATTATTGGTATGGTATGCCTAAAGGGTAGGGAATATCTATAGGTACTAATCATGATCGGCATCATTGACAATATTTTTGAGAATATTAACAATATTTTTATTCGATACTTTATCCTGGACATTACCTTGAGGGTAATATGCTATATAAAAATGTTGTCTGATTTTATATTTGGTACATATCTGGTCTACATCCTTTTTCTTGAATGATCCTCCATTATCAAATATAATGTTAGAGGGGATACAATAATGGCAAATGAGATGGTTGAAGATGAATTTGTAAATTTGCTTTCCAATCACATAAGTGAGGGGTATAGCTTCAACCCACTTAGTGAAATACTTGATGGTGGTAAGGATATGTTTATGGCCATCAGATGAGGTGGGGTTGATCTTACCAATGAGATCAAGTCCCCATGTATCAAATGGCCATGGTGTCAACATTAGTTTTATATTTTGGGCTGAAGCATGAATCAAATTAGAATGATGTTGACATTTGTCACACTTCTTTACATATACAGCTACATTTACATCCATTATGGGCCAATAATAACCAATATGCAAGAGTTTTTTTGGATATGAATACCCCACTAGAATGAGCTCCACATACTCCATGAACTTCTCTTAACACTAGTGTAGATTCTACCAAAGTTAAAAAATGAAGCAAAGTTCCATAAAAAATATGGTGGTAAAGGGTGGGTCCAATTAGATTATAACAAGTGGAATGATGAATAAAGGATTTTTTTTGTGTTTGAAATAGGTTAGGTAGTAAAACTTGGTCATGAAGGTAGTTGTAAAGGTTTGAGTACTAGATATAATTAGGACCAATAATATCAAAAATCATTACAACAGTTCAAGGTTCATGAGCTGGTGCTGATAAATTCTCAATGAGGAACTAATACTCTCTAGCTTTATATATTTTTCAAATTAGAGATCCAATAGTAACCATGTCATCTATAGTTCTATTACTATCCCTTAGTATGTTCTCAAACTAAATGTTGGAAATTTGTTGCTTAAGAGTGTCAACCATGGATTTATATGGAACCAACTTGTCATCTTTGGTCTAAAAATGGTATGTGACCTGATTGATGAGATATGTTCCAATGCACTATATATTGAATCCCTACAACAAGTGATTCATACTTGGCCATATTTGTATAAGGAAAGTTGATTTTGAATGATTTAGTGATTATATCCACTTGGAGATGAGATATGTTCCAATGCACTATATATTGAATCCCTACAACAAGTGATTCATACTTGGCCATATTTGTATAAGGAAAGTTGATTTTTAATGATTTAGTGATTATATCCCCTTGTGGTGTAATAAATAAGAGCCCTACCCCTGATCCATGTGTAGTAAATGAATCGTCAAAATATATTTTCCAGTGTTGTACCTCAAGAGGTGTGTCAATGATGGTCATTATGGATTCATTAGGTAAATGAAATGTGAGTGGTTTTATGTCTACAAGAGGTGCTTTATCAAGATGATCTGCAAGAACTTGTCACTTGATTACCTTCTGATTGACATACTCTATGTTAAACACACTAAGAAGCATGATCCATTTGGCCATTCAACCTTGTAAATTTGTTTTAGATAGTAGATAATTGAGTGGATCTACATTTAGAATGAACATGGTCTTATTATTCAACATGTAATGGCATATTTTTTGAGCTATGAAGACCATGTCTAGACAGGGCTTTTCAATAGGTGCATATTTATATTCATATGTGACCAAGGTACAACTTAGGTAGTATAAAACATGTTCTTTTCCATTGTCATCATGTTGAGCCAAGAGTGCCCCTAGAGCATTATTGGTAGGTATAACAATAATGGCTTTCCTAGCATAGGAGTTAATTGTTGACATAGAAGATTGCACCCTTGGTAGGAGGCCGAGCTCCTACCTTCTTCACGCAACAATGGAAAATCCCCTCTCACCTATGGGACCAACAAAGTTGGAGGGGAGAGTCTCTAGATGAGGGCTAGCTCCCTTTGATGTATCATTTAGGCCATGGTTTCTCCCACTGCTAAAAAAAAATGTAAAAAAGGGGGGGATGAAAAGGGAGAGAGAGATGCTGAAAATAGAACCTAAGCCTAAAAAAGTAAAAGGTGATACACCAAAAAAGTGTGATCCACTCAGGCCCGAACATACACTTTCCACTGAGAACCAACTCCCATACACTTCATCTGACATGAAAAAACCTTTTGCATCAGTAGGTCAAGGGTATGTGGAGATATAGGGAGGAAATAACTACTAGAGGTTTTCTGAGACACACTGCAGCAGCCTATCCACTTCACCTATACTCCTCTAGGGACACTTCTGATAGACTTATAAAAGGAAACTCAAAAATGCACTAGACATGCTGCAATCATTCTATAAAAGCATTAATAAAATGACATAACATAGAATCAAGGCATAGACACATACTAAAGATGCAAAACATAGAATGGAGGTAAAAAATAGCTAAGTTCTGATTCAAGGTAAAAAATTAGGCAGAGCTCTACCTTACAAGCATGAGAGATTTTTAGGTAGAGTTTTCCTTAAGGTTGAGAGTAGATTTATTTCTCAAAAGAGAAGTTTTACAATATATAAGAAGAGGAAGAAAACTTGGCACTTCCTGGAAATATTTTTTTGACACTCATTTCTGCATGTGGCCCATGTGCATTCTACACCTTGGGAAGAGGAAAACACTATTACTAATGTCATTCTTTAGAAAAGGCCTACTAGAAACATGCTGCACAATCACCCAAATTTGACTTTGGCATTCAAGCATTAATGAAACAACATGGCCTCACCTCTACAGTTTGTAAATAGACTGCAATTTGTCCCCTCATCAATGCCAACTATAGAAAAATAGGTCACACCGCTTATCTAAAATAACTCACCTACCTTTTTCCACTTAAATGGCCTTGTCTTTTCTGCTCTTTATCTTCTTCTTGCTTTTTCAGCCCTCAAAGACGATCTTCTGGTGGGTCGCTACATTCCTTGGGTCTCTTTCCATGATTTGGTGCTAAGGTAGTTCAAAAACAATGGTTACTTCACTATGTTAAATTTGACATCTGCACAGCCATCACCTAATGGCTAGTTCATTTGCTTAAAATTGATAGCTTTCAAGATGTCACCATCCTCAGCAAAAGTCATCAGGGTTTTTTGTGGCTTTTTTCTTGTAGGTCTTTTGTTTTAGGCTTTTCTTGTGGACAAAAAGTCTATAAGAATTTTCTCAGTCTTTGTCTTTGTCTTTCAGGCTCTTTGAAGCTCTTTTTACCCTCCACAAGGGCTTTCAAGCCTTGAACTACCCTCTACAAGGGCTTTTGTACCTTCAGTTATGTCCTTTAGCTTTTTTAGTCTTCTTGCCCTCCACAAGGGCATTTGGATCTCAAACTACCCTCTGATTGTAGGGCACACCCTTGAACCAAGCCATTAAACCAAAATTGGTTCAACGGTTCAATTAGTTCAATGGTTCAACCACTACATGTTGATGCCATTGAACTTAAGCTTTTGAACTATTCAGTTGAACTGGAAGCTGCTAAACTGATGCCGAATGAACCAATTGGTTGAACCAGTTTAATGGTTCAAAGTCATGTGCTAATGAATCAAGTGGTTGAACCAATTGGCGATGAACTTTGCACTGAGCTTGAAGTGATAAACCAGGCATTGAACCAAGGCTGATTGAACCAGCTGAAGCATTCAACCAAGGTTGAACCAAGTGTTGATGAACTTTAAACATTGAACCAAGGCCTTGAACTAGTTCAATGGTTCAAATACGCTAATTTTTTTGTGACTTCCTTTAGACTAGAGCTTTAAGAAGCCTTGTAGAACCTGAAACTCTCTAAACTGATCCTTCATACACCAAAGGACTAACTTGTTGAGTCTATAGAAATTGCCAGAACCTATAGAGTCTGTAGAAATTGCCAAATTCATGCAAAATCAAAAAATGAAAATGGTCTAGCATAGTAGGGGCAGAGTGGGACTAATTTTTGGCCTATTGGGAAAAAATGGTCAACAGATTGGTGACTCCTAGGGGAAGCATGCTTGTTATGCTTAAAGACCAATTGCCTTGCAGTCCATCAGTCATAGAGTCAGATGCAGCTTAAAGAAAGATTAGAAACAGCCCCAAAGATCCAAGAATCAAACATGAAGCTTTTACCCAACACACAAAGGAAAACAAACAAGGCTAAAAACACTACCTGTGTAAATTGCACTTAGGGAAAGTAGGAAAGAAATTAAAAGCAAACTACTATATATAGCTAACCAATAATAATTGCCTCCCTCTTGGATCAAAGGGAAAATTTCTTAAGTCCCCTTATTGGCAAGAAGACTTATTGTGGCAAGCAAATAGATGAATGAAAAGGAGATTTGGTGACCTAATCCTCTTGCTTATCACCTTGCTTGGCTTGTATCTGAGTGGATCAAAATCAAACATGCTTCCAACATATGTATACTTTATTTGTCCTTGGAAGCTTGTTGAATGTTGGTCCCTTATACTAGTGCTCTTCACCAAGAAATCTATGGTTGCTAACTCATCACCATAAGCCCTTTGACATGTATAGCTCCCTTGCAGTGCATCATGGTCTGACCTATTTCCTTCTGCTTCATTGAAGACTCTATTAGACTCATCCTCTGCTCCCTCTTGGCCTTCTTGAAGAAGGGTGACTATGGTGATGTCTGAAATGGACTCACAAAATGATTGCTCATCCCACAGAACATCACCTCTTTGTTCAAAGCTTTCTTCTTCAAGGCCTTCCTCCAATAAGAGTGACCTCTCCTTTTCCTCCTCCAACTCAAGGTCTTCAACATAGTCATCCTCCTCATCGAAGCAATAAGGAAGTTCATCAAATAAGAGGGAAGAGAGCTCACTATGATTTTGTTCTTCCTCGTATTGTTGGAACATCTGCATGTATGCATGACCTGAGTCTTCTCCATTGCTGATGATGCCTTCACAAAAATCTCAATGATGATTTCTTTTTCATTGTCGCTCATGATATCCCCCTAGAAAAATTTAGATTGGATCTTCTGCTCCTCACCTACCTCTTGCAAAATAGGTTCCTCCTTGAGAAGGGGTGAAGTGGGAAAACCATGTGGAAGAGGAGGCAGTGCTTGAGCTAGAATCGAATGATTTTCCTCCTTCCACTTGGTCAACACTTCATCTATATTGAGTATGGCCTGATAGTTCTCTTGGAAGTGTGTAGGTGTGGTGTGTTCAGACATGGAATGTGTCATTGGGTCTGAACTATCCATCACACACTAGCTGAGGAATCTCTCTTTAGATTCCAACTCTGCAATTCTCCTAGCTAGATCTTCTTGGAAGAGCCTTTCTTGTAAGACACTAGCATTATCATGAGTAGGGGAAACCTCATACTATTTAAGGTTTTGAGAAAAACCCTGCTTCTCCTCCTTCCTACCCCATGATTCTACTATTTTCCCCCAGTTTAGGATTTCAAAATTGGAATTTTGCTCCCGTGAACAGGAGCAACTTTATTTTCTCCAAGGTCCTAGGGCTCCTCCACAAGGTCTAGGAGTTCTATCTCTCTTTCAAGAAGTAGTCTCATCCTAGCCTCTAAATCTTCAATTTGTTTGGCTAGGTTGTCCTAAAAGAGTCTTTCTTGGAGGTCACCAACATCATCGTGTTGAATAGGAGTAGTTTTGAAAGAGATGTGCTAGTTTTTAGAGTTTCCCCTAAAAGAAGATTCACACTCTAAGAAGTTTAGAAGGTTCATCTCCATGGGGGCTTGCTCTGATGCCCTTTGATGTTGGAAAGCTAGGTGCATGGGATTCAAAGCAGATGCATCAGATGAGTTGGAATGGGTGAGTCCTATTTGATAGAAAGGGTTTGGTGCAAAAGAGGGGGCTTTCTTCAAAATAGGAAGGGGCACACAAGGCTGAATGCCTTGAATAAATGGATTTCTCCATTTTTCTACCTCCTCCTCCATGGACTACAGGGCATGTGCTTGCCTAAACAAACACTCCTCTTTATACATTAGCTCCTATTGATATCTATACTGCTCCTCCAGTCTGTCAATCTCCATTGTTTGCTTCTCAAACTCTAGCACCACCTCCCTTATCATTGAAGGGCAACTAGGAGAGCTACTTGAGGTGATTCTCTAAAAATCTTGAGTCTAATTAAAGTCATATGAATGAATATAAGACCCATGATTTTGTGCAAAGGAATTATACATACAAAAAGTGATTTTTGATGGCACTAGGCTACTTAACCAATAGATTCAGCTCAGAGTCACCATTAGTGTTGATGCAAAAGCCTTCAAAGGCCAGTCAGTTGAAGAACACACCAAAAATTCTTCAACTCTTTGGACAAAACTTGTCCTAGTTGGTCCCACTAGGCATGAAAGAAACTATTGACGCAGAAGATTTCACCCTTGGTAGGAGGCCGAGCTCTTTCCTTCTTCACACAACAATGGAAACTCCCCTCTCGCCTATGGGACTGACGAAGATAGAGGGGAGAGTCTCTAAAATGAGGGATAGCTCCCTCTAATGTATCATTTAGGCCCTAGTTTCTCCTACTGCTAACAAATAAAATGTAAAAAGAAGGGGGGGATGAAAAGGGAGAGAGAGATGCTAAAAACAAAGCCTAAGCCTTAAAAAATAAAGGTGATACACCAGAAAATGTGATCCACCTAGCCTGAATATACACTTTTCACCAAAAAGGAGCACCTATACACTTCATCTAAAGTGAGAAGACCTTCTGCATTAGTGGGTTAGGGGTCCATGGAGATATAGGGAGGAAATAACTACTAGAGGCATTCTGAGACACACTGCAGCAGCCTATCCACTTCACCTACACTCCTTTATGGACACTTTTGACAGACCTGTAAAAGGAAAACTCAAAAATTGCACTAGACATGCTAAAATCATTCTGCAAAAGCATTTAAGAAAATGACTTAACATAGAATCAAATGCATAGACACATACTAAAGATGCAAAACTTAGAGTGGAGGTAAAAATGCTATGTTTCGATTTAACGTAAATTTTTGGCAGAACTCTCCCTTACAAGCCTGAGAGATTTTTGGGCAGAGTTTTGCCTTAAGGCTGAGAGTGGATTCCTTTCTCAAAAGAGAAGTTTACAATATATAGGAAGAGGAAGAAAAATTTGCGCTTCTTGGAAAGATTTTTTTTGGCACTCATTTCTGCAAGTGGCCCATGTGCGTTCTACACCTTGGGAAGAGGAAAACACTATTACTGATGTCATTCTTTAGAAAAGGCCTACTAGAACCATGCTACACAATCACCCAAATTTGACTTTGGCATTCAAGCATTAATGAAACAACATGGCCTCACCTCTATAGTCTACAAATAGACTATAGTTTGTCCCCTCATTAATGTAAACTACAAAAAAATAGGTCACATTGCTCATCTGCAATAACTCACCTACCCTTCGCCACTTGAATGGCCTTGTCTTTTCTACTCTTTGTCTTCTTCCTACTTTTTCAGCCCTCAAGGGCAATATTTTGGTAGGTCACTACTCTCCATAGGGCTCTTTCCATGATTTGGCGCTAAGGTAGTTCAAAAACAATGGCTACTTCACTATGTTAAATTTGACATCCATGCGGCCGTCACCCAACGGCTAGTTCATTTGCTTAAAATTGATGGCTTTTGGGACATCACCGTCCTCGACAAAAGTCATCAAGATTTTCTGTGGCTTTTTTCCCATGGGTCTTTTGTTTCAGGCTTTTCCTGCAGATAAAAAGTTTGTAAGAATTGTCTCGGTCTTTGTCTTTGTCTTTCAAGCTCTTTGAAGCTCTTTCTGCCCTCCATAAGGGCTTTTGGACCTTTAGTTGTGTCCTTTGGCTTTTTGGTCTTCTTGCCCTCTACAAGGGCATTTGGATCTCGAACTGCCCTTTAGCTGTAGGGCACACCCTTGAACCAAGCCATTGAACCAAGCCGTTGAACCAAAATTGGTTCAACGGTTCAACCACTGTGTGCCGATGTTGTTGAACCAAGCCTTTAAACTAAAATCATTGAACCATCTTATGAACCAAAGTGTTGAACTTAAGCATTGAACCAAATGATTGAACCAATCCGTTAAACCGGTTCAACAGTTCAATGAAGTGTGATGAGCCCCTTTGAACCAAAGGTCGATGAACCATCCAAAGCATTGAACCAAGGTTAAACCAAGTGTCGATGAAATTTAAACATTGATCCAAGGTTAAACCAAGTGCTGATGAACTTTAAACATTGAAACAAGGTTGAATCAAGTGTCGATGAACTTTAAACATTGAACCAAGGCCTTGAACCAATTCAATGGTTCAAGGACGCCAATTTTTTTGTGATTTCCTTTAGACCAGAGCCCAAAGAAGCCTTGTAAAACCCAAAACTCTCTAAACTGATCCTTCATGTGCCAAAGGACTAACCTATAGAGTCTGTAGAAATGAACAGATTCATGTAAAATTGAAAAATGAAATGGCCTAGAATAGCAGGGATAGAAGGGGACTGATTTTTTGCCTGTTGGGCAAAAAATGGTCAATAGTAATAAAATAGGTGGATTAGCTAAATAGTCCTGGAGTTATTGAAAAGTTGTTTGGTAGTGATCATACCAGTGAAATGCAACTTAATTCTTAAAAATATGTGTAAATGGATGACACTTGTCTGCTAACTAAGAGATAAAGCATCATATCAATTGGATCTTACCCTAAAAACTATGAAGTTGATTTAAATTAGTTGGTGGTAGCATCTCGGTTATAACATGGAATTTAGTTAGATCAACTTCAATACCTCTCTAAGACATGATGAATCCAAGTAATTTTATTGAGGTTACACCAAACACAAATTTATTTAGGTTGAGCCTAACTTTTTACTCTCATAATATTTCAAATGTCTTATGTAACACTATTGGATGGTTGACCATGGTTTTGGATTTTCCTAATATGTCATCGACATAGTCTTCAACAATATCATGTATCATATCATAGAATATGATAGTCATAGCCCTTTGATATATAGCTTCAACATTTTTAATACCAAATGGCATTGCCTGATAACAAACTATTCCCCATGGAGTGGTGAACATTGTTTTATGTTGGTCTTTTGGTGCTATCCTGCTCTGGTTATATCCTGAAAATACATCCATGAGTGAAAAAATTTCATAGCCTATCATGGATTTGATGATCATGTAAATATTAGGTAATAGAAAGTCATCCTTAAGACAATATTTGTTGATGTCTTAAAAATCAATATAGATTTTGACTCCTTCAAGTTTTTTACTAATAGGTACAACATTAGATATCCATTCTGAGTAGTCAATGGATCAAATACATCCTAATTCTAAGAGTTTTTCCAACTCTTTCTTTACCAAGATAGTAATTCAAGGATGCATATTATGTATCTTTTTTTAAATGGTTTAACATCATAATTAACCATAAGGTGGTGCAGAACCAAGGTGGGGTCTAAACCTATCATGTTAGAATAAGCCCATGCAAAGATATCTACAAATTTTCTTAATAGAGCTATAAAGACTTCACATTCCTCCTTAGTGAGGGATGCACCTAATTTTATCTATTTTAGGTATAATGGAGTCTTTATGTTTACCTCTATTATATATTTGACTAGAAGGGTCAAACCATCTTCTAGAATAGTAGGCAAAGACTTGAACTATTGTATTATATTAGTGTCTTCTACTATAACTTGCTCTTCAACTTCTCTTAGGCATGATGAATCTAAGTCCTCTAATGGGAGATCTGGACATGACAAAAATAGTCAAAAAATCTTGAAGAATTCTATCAAATACTTGTTTTTGTGAAAAAATAAACTTGTATCCATAAGCAAGTTCATTGTTGGTGGTCTCCTGGCCTAAATTTTAATAAGAATGAACACCCTCATCTAATAGCACCTGAAATAGGTTTTCACCACTAGACTGGCCATTATATTTACTTTTTTCTTGGTCATAAGTCACCTCAAAGAGGTTTTAACTTTTGGACCTTAATGTTTTATTTATTTGTAGGGTGTTCACTCGCTCTCTAAAATAGGCTTCAGGATCTAATGTAATTGAGAATCCTAAATTGTGATCTCCCAATGGAATGTTGTCCCTAAGACCTAAAAAATCATAGAATGCCTCATCATTTTAAAACTCATAAATTGATAAATTAGATTATTATTGGTCCTAATCTATCAGTTGGGGATAGTATAATGGTAATGGGTTGTGATGAATGAATAAGGTAAGGGTTTAAATGGCATTTTTATCAAATAGGTTAGTCTAATATAGGTCATCAAAGGTGAGGTTATGATCAGACTCTACTATGTTGTCGACATCATTAACACTAGCCACTGGTGATGGAATTTGAATAAGATATGTGGGGTCACCCCCAGGTAGTTTAAATCCAAGTTCATAGGGTCTTTTATACTTAGTTATAGAAATTGGCTCGATGGTTCCTTGTTGATTTAGTCTAAGGCCTCTTCCTTCATAATATTGATGCTATATGATCCTATTGGGAATAGTATACTTTAGACTTTTATAATAATTAGCTTGGTTGTCATTGTAAAACCATGATTCATCCCTTTCAAGAGGATTTGGTTCTAGGCTAGATATTGGTACAAATATGATACGTCTCTTATCTTTATTCTTTTGTTTCCAATGCATGTGTGGGGTGACTTTAGATCACCCAAAGGTCTTTGAATTCTAAGGAAGATTGGAAATATGGAAGGTATCATTGGTCCATACTCCCCCAATACATTATTTGAAATGGTGAAATTATTGAAAGATTCAAGAGATGGAATGTGGGAAAGGGAATCCAAGGCATTAGGATCTATGAAATTACAATGTGGCAAATCAATAAGTATGGCCTTTCATTTATCTTGATTGGAACTTAGATTCATGCCATATTAGTAATTATAGCTTTAAAACTTAGCCTCAATATGTTTGCAGTGTTCATATGGGTGTAAATCTCTTGGAATATTCACTTCCATCCCTGAGAGGGAGAACTTGATACATTGGTGTAGTGTTTACAGGACTACATGAATCTCATGTAACCAAGGCCTACATAAAATAATATTATATGACAACTCAATATCAATCACATGGTAAAGTGTATCATGGGTCAAAAGCCCAATGATAATTGGTAAGCTAATGGAGCCTTGTGATTCTCTTTCTTGATTATCATATGCTTTGATAGTCATCATTTATGGTTGAAGATCTACCAGTGTGTACCCAAGAAGCTTGATGAGCTTTAAAGGCACTATGTTGAGACCTGATCCATTGTCTATAAGGACACATTTCATTTTATGCTAATTTTTATAAACTTCTATGTACAATGGATTATTATGGAGTAGGATAAGGGAAGACATATCACTTTGGTTGAATGTGACTTGTTGGGCTAGAGCTAGATGTCCAACCAAAGCTTGAAATTTCTTAGGGGATATGTCATTAGAAAAAGTAGATTGGTTCAATAACTAATTAAATATGTTCTTGTGGATTGTTGACATTTGTAACAAATCTAAAATATAAATATGTGTTGGTGTCTTTTGTAATTGTTCCACAATATCAAACTTTTTTTCTTGGTCAATAGTGAATGGTTTATTCTGAGGCTAAACATTTGGTTAGATAACAAGCAAAGTGGTAGATAGTTATGGGCCTGGGATAGTAATCTTAGACCTCTAAGTTGTGATTTAAAAATTGAGATTAGATACTAGACCATAATTACTAAAAATGTTAGGAATGGTGTGGGACCAGATAAGACATGTCTCGATTACTAGTGTACTTGTATGTGGTATGTGGCAAGGGTGAGTTATTGGTGTAAGGTCCAAAAGTGGAAGTCCTAATTTGTTGGTTTGCTTGTGTGTTATACTAGGTCAAAGAAGGATTATCCATGTAATGTGGTTGAGCATTATTATTTAGCAATGGTCTAGATTGATTAATGCTCTGTCTAGGATTAATGAAGATGGTATTAATGCTACCCCCTGCAATCCTACAGCCCTATTGTAGTCATGTGTGACTGTATGGTAGGTTTGTTGGTTGTAACCATTTTAATCTTAGTTTTGTTCATTGTTTTGACATTGTGGGTTCTATTGTTGATTTTGATAATTCTACTAGTTTTGTTGGTTTAGCCTTTAATTTTGATACTGTTGATATTTTTGTTGCACTATTTGGTGTTATTGTTGTTGGTTATTCTATTGCTACTAATTGTTATGTTGGGAAAAAGGGTTTTGATAAATCCCACGAGTTTGATTGGAATTAGAAGTACCATTATCTAGTGTTATATCCTCATTCTCTAACATATTCTTGATTAAATGCTTGATTTACACACATATTCGTAGATTATGCCTATTGACTTGATGATATTCATAGAATTCATTTTCATGGTACCACTTAGGATAAGGAATGCCTTATGGATAATGCTTTGGTACATGCCAACTAATAAAAATATTAGTAGCAAGTTTGTGAAATACAAACTTAATAGGCTCTCCTAGGTCACTAAAGACACAATGCATAGGCATAGTTCTCCTTAGAGGAGGGGTTTACAATGGTAAAGGTTGATGTATTTGTTGTGTGGGTCTTATTTTTTATTCTTGTAGCATTGGTGGGAGAGGTTATTGGGTAGGAGTAAGCTGAAAAAGTGGTGCAAATGATGTTTGCATTGTTTGGATATGACATGACTCAGTTACTCCCTTAGCCACAACATTCCTATTACATTTAAATTGCTTTGGTCTTTCATGGTTATTGGCTTGTGCTAGTTATGATGCTTGAAATTGAATTAGATGTTAGTTTTGGCCACTTCTGTGATTAATACCTTGATTATTATTAGTCGATGTAAGCTTGATGATCCGTTTATTAATAAGATCTTAATCAATCAATAAACATTTATCGATGATCTCCTTAAAATTACATGCACATTGTAGTTCCAGATGATAAAATATCTCACTATGCAAATTTTTAGTAAAAATAGTGGCTAATTGTTTATTTGGTAAACTATGGGTGAATCAGCTTGCAAGAGCTCTCCATCACTGTAGATAACTTGCAAAACTCTCACCAAATTTTTCATTTCCTTATGTTAAGTCAACCAATAGAATCCCATGTTTGATATTATAGGAAAAGTGTTGTACAAACTTATCAAAAAGATCATCAATATATATTAATGAATTCTTTGGAAACTTTAAGAACCACTCCAAGGCTTGTTTAGCCAAGCTCCTTAGAAATAACAACAAAAGGTATATATTATTATATGCTACTAGTTGACATGCAACAAATAACTCTGTTAAATGAGCCTTAGGGTCACCTTTCCCTTTGTATTTGTTTAATTTTAGTGGTTCATATCTTGGAAGAAATGGTATCTACAAGTACTCCATGTTGAATGGATAAGAACACACATCATCCAGCTTAAATTTTTTAGTCTGTTTCCTATCCTGAATGGTAGTAATTACATCCTTCATCTATTGCAATTCTTGGGATAGGAAACTAGAAGGAACATTGGTTTGAGGGAGAATATTGGTTTGGGTAGATGGTTGGGAGGTCATAAGTGGGAAACTTTGACCAGGGTATGATGGAGATCTCTATTGGGGTATATTGGTTTGGTTGGGAAATGGACTAGGAATATGTATACATAGATTAAGATGTACTTGGAATTATACATTTAGTTGTGCAATATTCTAGTATGGGTTGGTGATAAAGGTTTGACTTGGAGGATTTTGTGGTTTAGATGGAGGGATATAACTATAATGTTCCTATCGTGGTTGAAAAGGGACATGTTTTTGACTAATTGAACCTTGTTGTTGAGTGGGAACTTGTGGACTAAGACCCTGTCTCTAAACTTATGGCACATTTTGAACTAATTATTGTCTAGTAGGTACTTAAGAAATATGGGAGACTCCTTGTTACAAAAATCCCTATGGGGAAGTGAAATTAGGTTAAAGATTCAACATCTATCACTGACCAATATTTACACATTATTGATGAGTCATCGCTTGGTCTTGGATTGATACACTAGTCTGTGACTAAAGAGGTATGCTTTCCATTACTTGGTGAGGTGAAACCTTAGTTTCCCCTTGCTGAGGTGGCAATACATTTATCCTCAGATATGTTGGTACACTAAATTATACCTGATGTTGTGGAATACTACTCATCACTTATTGAGGAGGAGTAAGATTTATTACATTCTATTGTTGAGGTGTGACACTAGTTATTGGTTGACTACCTAATCCCATAGGTTGCACCCTTGAGGAAGCAACTGGTTGAGGTTGGGAAATAAGTGGTGAAGGTTGGGGTATAGAGGATTCTATTCCTTGGTATGATGATCCACTCATGGTATTAACTATAGGTCTATGTTTTCAGCTAGTTTTTTGTGCATTAGTACCACTTTGATTGGGATTGGACATTGCTTGCACATTACCCACTATATTTTTCTCATTATTCTACATAGAAGTAGAAGACACTTCTTCAATAATGGGCATATGCATAAATTTATCTACCAAAGTGTTTTTTATGAATGGGTCTAAACTCTAACTCTCTTGACTAGTTAACTCTATCAAAACTCCTATTGAAGGATCAAAGTCAATAAGAGGTTTTCTCACCATGTTCATTTGATTTAAATTGCATGCTAGATTCAATTAGGTTTGATATGCTATCTACATTTGATTAAATTTGTCTTCCATGATGTTTTTTCCTATATTAGGTAGATTAGGGTTTAGATATGTTGTTTGGACTAGAGCCAAAGGATTGCATAAGAATCTTGTTGATCATAAATTATGTTGTATGGCATTATTACTAGGTTTGGTAAATTATCATGAGGGAAGTCTATTAGAAATTTGTCCCCTACCTCTATGGATCTAGCCAAAATCTCATCTTTTTTCTCCAATAAATGATGCTCAAACAAAAATGGATCATATGTGGAAGGTGCATTAGTAGAGTATGGCTATTAAAGAACTAGTTTTTTAGTTATGGGTATTATAAGTAGGTATTGTGTAATTTATTATTGGTCTTGTTATGAATAAGGTGGTGTATTAACCAAATATTTATCCAATGGGTCTTGGATTTGTGCCCCTAATTTAGTATTATAAGAGGGATAAGGATCCATCTCATAAGCAATATTATCTGCATAGGGGTCTTACAACATTTCTTCCTATGCAACCTCATTATTAATCCCCATATTTTACATGAGTCCACTACAAGTGTAGGAATACATGTTGGGATCCATAGTCAATGCTTGGCAATAGAAAGGGAAGAGAGTTATAAAAACTCTAAAAAGGACAATTTCTATAATAGATGATGTTCAAACTTGGTCTAGATTCGTCAAAATGATCAAAAAGGTTTATACAAAGATTTGTGAGGAAACAAGATAGAATCAAATATCTATTACCTCACTATTTACATAACTATAAGTAAGTAAATAAACCAAAAATTGAAATGTCAAACTTTAAGGTTGAAGTGTTTCAAATCAGTCTAATCTAGGAAAAGCAAGTGTTGCTAGGTCTTTTGGCCAAATGTGGCATCAAAAGCTAGGCTCAAACAAGGTATGTGTTAGGACTCTTGACCAAATGGTGTTAAAAGCTAGACTTTAAAATAAATATGATTTTTAATCTAACATATTTGAAACACTTCTAACAAATACTAGGTATTTGATTTTTTGATATAAACTTGACCAGCTAAGTATAAGGTATGAAACAAAAGGCACTTTAGAGATAGTTTATTTTTTTCTCCCAAATAATGGTATAAAACTTGGTTATTTTGACAAATAGCTAGACAAAAATTTAATTATGTAACTATGCTAGATAAAGGTTCACAAAAGGTACACTCAGATTGGTCTAAAAATCTAGGAATAAATTTGAACTCTATGCAAGAGGGTCTATGAAACAATATCTAAAATGTTTTGGGCAGCCTAACAATGCTAGACTACCCAAAAGATGTGAAAAAATGTTTGTTTCAAAATTTCTCTAAGGAAAAAATAGTTTCCCACAAATTTGATAGTATAACACTATCTTTCTTGACTCAAAATGTTTTGGTGCATAGACTCAAAGTGCAATTGTTTAGCACAAAATGACTTAAGTCTAACAAGTAGTGGTAATGATCATTAGTCTTAAACGACCTTCAACACAAATTGGAAATTGAACCTAAGTTCCCTAAATTTTAGTGAAAATAGAGAATACACTTAACACATCAACCCTATGTACTTATAAGGGTGAAATTTTGTATTTACATTATAAATGAAGGACTTAAACAACTTTGGCAAAGGTCTAGACTCAATTGGGAAACATAACTGTGTGAAAGTGGATGATATGACTCCCAAGTTTTGATGAAATTTTGAGAAAGGAAAATTGATGATTTCACATGGGCAGCATAACACCTCTTTGTTCAAAGTAAAATGAGGACCATGTGTTTTGGTTTGTATCATTTGTTTAAACCAAGTTTTGACTTTAGACAAGATTTTAATCTAGGACAAAACTTAACTGATTAATCACTCTTAGACTCTAAATTGATAAGGTTTCTTGGTATTGTTGGAATCCATCAATATACGTCATTTGAGATTATTTTAAGTGTTCATCTAAAATTAAATGCACACTATATAGTAGGGTTTTTACACCCCCCTTCTCTCAAATGATAGTACTATGACATGGAACTTGAGGCGCACATTGCACCAATAATACTTATATGGTCAGTGGGGTTTTGTCTAAGATCTACAAGTTTTTAAACATTCTAGGGGAATCAATTGCACAATGACTTTCATGTAAAATGATGCAAAATGCAATCATGAAAATTAGGTAACCATGGCATTGGCTAGTTATAAAAAGGTCTAGTCCTTTTTACAACCACTACATCATATTGTTCACTCACTGTAGTGCAATGTCCAAATGTAGATACATCATATGTGCAACTCAAAAGGATAAATTAAATTTAATGCCAAGAGATGAAACCCCAGGTCAAATCTTCCCTAAATAACTCATGGGAGGTAATGACATCCCCCTCACAAGCCAAGATGCATTGAAATGAAAGACATAAAAGTAAAGACTTTAGGGTCATTTTCTAGGTCACCCAAAATTATGACAAGTTTTTGGGGAGTGATTTAGATGAAATTATTTCTAATCCTTGGACTAGGATTTTTGTAATAATATGGTGCTTTTGATTCCAAGTGTTTACTAAAGGGGACAAGTGGAAGAGCATACACATGGCATCCCTTTTTTTACCAACCAAAATTCAATTAAAACAACTAAGTGAATACAAAAATCTTGGAGAAAGTGAGTTCATTTTTAAGCACCAAATTTAAAAGAATGGGTGGTGTTCATTTGACCCTTGGTCTTAAGATTTTGAACTTTGAAAACTAATGCTCAAAAACACTTACTTAAGTACCTGAATGTTACCTTAAGCACCAAAATAATGTTCTTAGTTTATTTTAAAGCATGCAAAAGATGATCTAAACATGTTTTTAGAAAATTTCAATTTTGGTTCTACAACAAAAACATTAGTATGTCCTTTAGCCTTGAAGCTACTTTGGGTTTGAAACAATGAAATAAAAAAAAGAGCTCTTAGGTTTTTCACATAGTATAATCCTACTATTCCATAGAGCAATCCCACTACTTGCAAGATAATCCTACAACTTTAAGAGTTATGGTATTATTGTTAACTATTTAATCACAATATCATGAATCTGAATGACAATACCACTACTTACAAGGCAATCCCACAACTTTCAAAGTTGTGGTATTGAAAATAATTCCACCACTTAATGTCACAATCCCACTACTTGGGGTAAAGAAAGTTGTGGTTTTGAAAATAATTCCACCACTTAATGTCACAATCCCACTACTTGGGGTAAAATGAGGTTTTTAAAAAAAAACATAACTTCAAGATAAAATAATTACATATTATGAAAATTCAAGAAAAAACTTATGGTTTAAAATAATCATTGAAAAAGGAGTCTAGATGACCCCAAATGAAGCTTTTAAAAATGACCTGTTCTGCACACTACAATACCACAACTCACAGTGACAATACCACCACTTGGAGGACAATACCACCACTTTAAAAGTAGTGTTATTGTTATTTAACCTACTAGCAGTTAGACAATACCATGACTTGGTTTAGCAACCTCGTGAGTTATATAACAATCCCAATACTAAGTTAGTAGTGGTATTGTTAAACCTACGTAGAAAGAGAAAGTTAGTTTTAAAAAAAAGAAGCTTAGTGCAATACCACAAGTTGTAGGATAATCCTATGACTCAAAGCAACAATACCATGAATGTGTTAAAACAAACTTGTGACTCCTAGAAAAATGTGTTTTTACTCCAATTTTCACTCTTATTGGCTTCTTACTTCAAGATTATGTAAGGAAAAGATTAGTAGGTTGCTTGAAATAGCTTCATGATCATTTTTGTGAAGCTAGGAAGGTCCCATCAAGCGTGCCATTATGTGAACTAGTAATTTGACTAAAAAGAGGAGATTAGTGTTATGTTAGTGACAAAATGAACAAAATAAATTGATAAGAAATATACTAAACTAACATATTCATGCCTAGTTACTAGGGTGAGCTTATTGAAGAAATAAAAATAAACAAATCACAACTAAAATGCAAGAAAAAACACATTCATTACCTTCCTTGATGCTCTAAAAGTATTCTTCAATTGGCTTGCTCAGTTTGTGCTCATGAAGCCCTTGTTAATT
This sequence comes from Torreya grandis, assembly GCA_037957365.1. Taxonomy (NCBI): domain Eukaryota; kingdom Viridiplantae; phylum Streptophyta; class Pinopsida; order Cupressales; family Taxaceae; genus Torreya; species Torreya grandis. Next base: position 1,360,846 of record JARHVA010002547.1, on the reverse strand, counting down.
GAAGCTTGGCTATCCTCCACCTCTCCTTGGCACCTTTGGATTTGGCTTGGCTTGGAATCAATTTGGCATGGTAAAACTAGTTTTCATGAATCTTTTGGAACCAATCTTTCATTATAACTTTGCACAAATTAATTTTAAAAATGATGTTCATGGCCTCTATTTATAGATTTTTCAGATTGATCAAAATCAACCTAAACCATCCATACTAAGATGAAGATGTGTGGTTTAGGATTAACTCATTTTTTTGTAATTAATTTTATAATTATCCTCATCATGACATTGAAAAAAGGGTCAATTAAGAGGCATGGAGGGTATTGATGAGGCATGGAGGGCATGAATCTTGATATTTGTGGAATTTATGGCCTAGGGATGTCTTCCCAAGAAATGAGGTCACCTGATGATGCAAATATTCAATATTCATTTCCAAAATAAATTGTTTAACAAGTTTCAATGGAATTCTTGATTAAGCTCTAATTTTTTTAATTAGCTCTTAAGCACGTTTAAGCACTTTGTGCATAAATTACTCAAATTGATCAAAAATTCCTTGTTATTAGTCTAAAATTTGATTGGATTGGAATTGAAAGGCAATGTCAGATGCATTGTATCCATTATCCCATTTAATATATTATCAATAGAAAATAATAAAGGCATGTGTCTTGTGTAAGAGATTTGATAGGAAAGAGCAATCCAGAGCACCTAGGTGCAAAATTGGCATTTTGACTTAGAATGATCTGATCAAAGTTAGATGTCCCATAAATTTCATTGCCCCATTTAGGGATACCCCATCCAAAATCAACACTTGAATATATCAATTTCAACTCATTTAATGTATTTTAGTGTTTTCAGGCCAGATTGTGCACTTTATGTGGAAATTGGTCAAAAGCCTAGTTGGAAGTTATTGGTGGCCAGATTTAGGTGTCAACATGGTGCAAGGGCTCATCATCTAGGACAAATATAGGAAATTAATGCTACCTAGTTTTATATTATTATTTTCTTACAAGGATACTTTGTCATGGACAAGCTTCTAGACTAGGTTGTAGGATATCGTTTCTAAGCTTACAATTAAGTATAGAAGAATGCGGTGTATTGAGCTCATAAAAACTTAGAGAGGAACATATGTCATGTTGATTTTGATAAATTTTTCCAAATGGAATTAGGGTGATATATAAAATGATATGAAATTTTATGATGCTCTTTGAATTATTTTATCACATAAACTCAAAGCTAAACAACCACTAAACAAAATAACCAATATGTAAAATGATGGATAAATAATGTGAAAGTCATTTGTAGTGAAAATAGGGAAATGTGAAATTCAATGACTATAAGTAGAAATGTTTGAGGTGTAAAAATTTCACAAACTTTTCAAACTCCTTACCTTATAAATTACACAAATGATAGGTTTTATTATTAAAATCTTCAGTCACCAGATATGGGCCCAACATATTTGGTGTGAACTTATGGCATTCTCCCTATTTATTATATAACATATATTCAAGTATTAATAAAAGGCCTCCTAATTATATGGGATATTGTGAACATTTATATGATGCTCATAATATTTCTCATAAGGCATGCTTAGCTTCATTATTCTTGTCATGCTTTAATAAGCAAAATAAAAAAAATTTAATAACTCAATGAGAAGTTTTCTATAATATTCTACCTCCATAAAGGAGAGATAAAGTCTTATCTTGAGCATTTTTAGGTCCTCCTTAGAACCATTGTTGATTTCCACAATGTTATGGGTAAAATTGAATGTTCCTTCCTCAACTATGGGAGTGGCATGGGGAAGGTAAATGGTCTCATTATCTAATTTGATGTTTAAACATAATTTTCCCCTATGTGATGGATATTGATTTATTACATTGAGGACGTGGATTTCTAGGTTAATTTTAGGACTTATCCTCATACCCTAAAACTTAAATCATGCCAACATTGTGAAATTTGATAGTGGAATTGAGAGCCTATAGTCTAAGATGCCTATTAGGATTATATGTTCCAATATTATGTGTAAAAAGGAAATTTAATGGGCTCATAATTTTCTAGGGTGGTAATTATTTCAGTCAAAGATTTCATTTAGATGATTGACATTGTCACAAGGGATTCTTCACTTAAATTTTATATTGTATCATTCCCCTATTCCTCATTTTTTTCATTTTGTGAGGTCTTGAGAATCTTAGAATACCTTTTTATGATACACACAATGGATTTTGTAGGCTCTATGTCTTTGGCTAAGGGTTGGAGTTTTACCACACCATTATTGGGTAAATGATGATTAATATCAAGCCCTGGTTCACTATTAAGGTTGGATTGGATTGATTCAAACGGTGTAGGATCCCCTTAATCCAAAGATATTTCCCTATATGGAGGGAGATAATATCTTAGAATAATTTATAAGATATATCCTTCATTGTTTAAATTCATGGTCTTTCGAGGATCATTTTACAATTTGTGTCCCTATGGATCACATAAAACTATGTTAAAAAAAATTAGGACTCAAATTTATAGGAAGAATAATGGTCATAATGGAATTGGAATTAAGGTTGTCATACCTATTAAGGTCTTATGAGCGTGGAGTAATCATTTTATAAATAACTAATTTTTAGGATAAATTAAAATGGGACTATGTTAACAGCCACCCCATTGTTGACCATTTATCTCTTCACATATTTATTATAAATATGTTTTAGATTAAGGTAAAAATAGGTTTTGAAGGGGCCCCAAAACCTTGTACAGATCAAGAAAGATAAACAATACAAACCGCCAAAGAAGGCAAAACACTGAAAGACAGTGACAGAACCAGGTTTTACATGGACCTGAAACCAACAAGATAAACCAGGCAAACAACCTAAAACCCTCACCAAAATGGAGAGGTAGAACCACCTTGCCCATCAGTTAATGAGCAAGGCTCCTCCACAACTTTAGGTTTTTCCATTAAACCCCTAACAGGGTGTTGTGGCTCAAACACCAACCACTGAGAAAACAGAGTTTCCTCCAAACTAACACAAATACTTCGCTTACCATATCTAGATGGCCATCTAACTCAGGAAAGAGATCCAACCCAGGTTCCATCCACAATGCAGCAAACTAAAGCAAGGTATAAAACACGCAAGAAGAAAGATCTCACCATTAAGCGCTGCATAAAACATGCTACCCAAAATGGACAACACCTCCAACTGAAAGACTCCACTCAGAACTATCACCACCACTGCCCAGCCCCTCCACCCATGAATCTACAAAGATTTCCCCCAACTCCCAGAGGAATCATCGCCATGGCATGCTCAAAGTCTCCAAAGACAAAACATGATCTGCTCAGATCAGGGTTGTGGATAGCGCAGCAACCGCAAGACGAAAAACCAAGGTAAAGACTCCAAAATGTGCACTAAAATATGGAACATTCTGTGCTGCGCCCCAATGTCCAAGATCCTACCATCCACTGGTCGAGACCTGGACTCCATCAAGCAAGGGGGCTGCCACAGAGGGAGGGTTTCAGGGCCGCATCCACATCCGCACAATCTTAATAATAATGATGGATCCCTCATTTTAAGAACCCTCCTCCTATCCATCTTAATGTCTAGTGGAAAATGTATAAGATTAAATAAATAACCTATGTCACTTGAGTTTTTCTTAGGTGACTAAATCATAATTTACCATAGGCTTGGAGTTGATGCTAGTCTAAAAAATGGCTATAAAGTGGAGAGTTATAGATTGATACTCTATTTCTTTAGTGATGATGTTCACATATCCATCTTTTTCTAGTTATACAAACCCTATAATCTATGTTTCTCCCTGAGGTCCCAATTAGGGTACCACATTAGGGTTGGTCAAGCCAAAATTAAAAACTTCAACATCATGGGTTACAATGGGTGGAGGTTAGTTGATTTGGTTACCATGTGGCTAGTTTTGAAAGTTGCATTTATGGTGATCAAGAAATAGGTTTTTTTAGTTATATGCACAAATTAAATTTTTGATGCACTACAAGACTAGTTGGTGGAGACTACGGGTTTGCCTTAGGATTCCCTAGGAACACATCCACAAACAAAAATTTAGTCCTTAGGGATTATTTGAAATAATTATGTGTATACCTTGTAATCATGAGTATAATGTGCAATGAATATATGTAAAATATAATAGACAATGGTATTATAATCTTTGGGCCTCTAGTTCTAGTTTAGTTGACCAAATCATTGTGGGTTATTGCCTTAATCAAAGGGTTAGTTTTGATATTGTAAGTAATGGTCAACATGTTTAAAATTGATTTTGATTTTTGATCTAAAATTGTGTGCTATGAGGTTATGGATGGTTAAAATATACCACATGAATTATGGGTGGAGTATTTTAGTTCCTCACACTTACATTTTTGTTGTTTATATTATTATTTTTCATGGGTTGAGGTAGGTTATTATTTACAATTTTTGGACTCTTTTAGTTATCTATCACACTATTCATAGTAGCATTTAAATTTCTATTTGTAACCTTGGGGCCTTGATTTTGGGGTTATTTTATTTTTTATTTTGATAACCCCTATTATTTTAATTTGGGGTGACTATTACTCCATTGGTCCCATAGGTTATATGGACACTATTTATGTCCACTTGGTTAATTATTAGATTTATTTCAAGCACTTTTTCATTGGATTAGTAAGGCTACTCTAAACAACTTCCCTCATTTCCTTGTTACAGGGTTGTAGAAAGAGATTTCATAGTTTTGATGGTCCATATGTGGTGTACTAGCACACAAATATAAAACTTGTCTCCATATTGTAATTAAAAGGGAAACAATTCATTTTGGTTCTTATTTAATATGAAATAGTTCTTGTATGCCATTATTGATAACTTTATTCATGTTTAATATCTTACCAAACTCTATCATGATTTTTTGGAAGGAGTGAATGGAGGCCTCAAGGAGGTGATAGTACCAATAAAGTGTGATTCCTTCCAATACCTTTTTAAAAAAATTGGAAACTGCCCCATCTCAAGGTAAAAAATATATAATAATGATCACGTATGCCTTAACATGTTCATTGGGATCTCTCTCCCCTTTAAACTTGAGGAGATCAAGTAGGGGATGTGGTAAAATGACTCATTGTATACTTAGATAAAGAAGTTATTTCAAATATTTGTCATAAGTCCCCATAGAAATAAAGTATACAAAAGTCATGGTGGGATGATCATAAATACATGGTTTGAGTAATATGTGGATGGGAAACTACTAGGAGGAAAATATGAATGTTGATTAAGTGGATTAAATTAGGTTGGAAAATAATTGTCTATCTAGGTGGACATGAAAAACATGTGGTGAAAAGGTTAAAGATAATTAGAGGTATAAATAATATTTGGCACTTGAAGAGTAGTGTATCTGAGTGGCACTTGGTTAGAATTTAGTTTGGAGGAATGGAAATTGGTGTCATTTTTTTCACTACATTGTTAGGAGGAAGTTAATAAAATACACCTCAAATAGGAATATGATTGTGTAGCTGATATGGTGGAGAATGTTAGAAGCTACTGAGTTTAGGAATCCATGAGTAAGGATGTCCTTGGATATTGCTTTGGAGTGTACCTAGTTTAAAGTGTATTATATGGGTACTATGATGATTGTCAAGTTGATATTAGGATAATAATGGAAGAGGGGGTGAAATGGTTATAGGACATCCCTTGATTTATACAAACTTGGTTGCTCTCCAAATCTTAAATGCAACCCACCAAATTAGAGATGAGTTCATTTAGTGAGGAAGTGGTGTTATATTTAATAACCTCATTTTTGAAATATTTATGAAGGAAATATTGATAATGAAAAATGAATTGATTTATGTTATAAGACTTAGTCTAAGTTGTTATTTTTTTCCCACGTGGTATAGAGGTATTTTAGTTATCATTAGAGGGGTGTGAGGATGATTGTAGATTTATCAACCCATATTCTAGATAGTATATTATATCAATATACTCATCAAATATTATTTTACTCTCTATATCTAGGTTTTTCAAGTTAATTTGAGATTTAGTTAAAATAGGAGGGTATGCCAATCCTCTAGTGCTTAAATTCATATTTTTAAAGTCCTAGTAGTTATTTGTGGTTTCATAGGGATACTAAAATTCTTTCATTACTCCTTTAGACCTAGTTTTTAAGTTTAATGATGAAGGATACAAAAAATGAGTCTCCAATTTTGGGTGGTTTTTTATAGATACAAATAAATAATGAAGCCTCACTAGGAACTTGGTGGTTCATATTAAAATTCTCTATATCAAACGATATCTCAAATTGTTATCCAAACACATTTAGGGGCTATATAAAAACCTATAGAATAATTAGAAGTGAATAAAGAGGTTGAGAAAAGGTAAGAAAAGAGAAAAATGTAAAAGTATAAGCTGATTCAAATTAGGTTCAAAAAATGTGTGCATGAGGAAAGTGGCACGCTAAACTTCATGCACCTAACTTCTTGAGTTCTGGCCAAGATAAATGATGAAAATATGATATAATGGCATGTCTATGGATTTGGTTGGTTAGGTTTAGGTGAAATTATTGGGTTTAAGATTACATGTGGTAAAGGATTCTCATGGAGATACCGAAATATATCACTTGCATCCCATTTTTTGTTTAGATATTTAAACTAAGAGGAGGCAAAATTCAAAGAACCATTAATGTGAGTAAGAAAAATATATATAAGTTCTTGGTTGATAATAGGTATGGGGAATTGGGCCTAATTAGGAAGGTTAAATCTATCAAGATGACTATGTCTGGTAAATTTCATATGCAATAGCTAATGAAAAGATGATAAGGTTAGTCTTAAGGCAGAATAAAATGAAGAGTGAAGATCTAGACTTGGAGATCATTAAACTATTAGGATAACATATGAGGGGGTTTAGTTATTTGTGGTAATTATATTATGTACTACTCATTTATAGCATTAATATCATAATAATAAGGTGCAAAATGATATGCATAAATAGGAGACCCAACTCTTGGGAAGATGTCTAACTTATGGATATATAGTTGTTCTAGACATATCATCCAAGGGAAAATGTATTTTTTTTTTCAATGATTAAATTATATACCTTCTCTTGATTATGATTTTCAAAAATTTACTTTTTTGAATGTTTTTGAAGCAAGGTTTTAAGCTTTTAATGTTTTAACAAGTCTTTTTTAATTCTATTTTTGGTGTTTTTGATACTAATTTGAAAGGAAATTAAGACTATACTACTTGATAAAAATAAAATATTAACAATGGTAAACTAAAAATATGAAATTAAATATATAAGAATCAAATTTTTTTGTTATTTTTAGATATGTAAGTGCTAGAAACTAAATTATATACGAATGATACAAGTTCTACTTTTGGGCTTTACTAGTTTGATTGCAAAGTTTTACCTACCCATGCTAAATGAAATATTATTTTTATTTCATTTTCAAATAAAAAATGTTAAATATAATATGAAATTTAATTTTTTAAACATGTAAATGAATAATAAAAAATATGAAACTTTGGTTTGTTCTATGCTATGTAATTTCTATTTTTCTCATGATCTAGTTCAACATGCTACCTAGACTATGAATCTTTCATATTTTTGATGATTTTATAAAACTGTATATTATCGTATATATGTGTATGTGAATGTTTTATGTTCTTTTTTTCCTGATATAAATTAAAAAAATTGATATGTAAAAGAGAGAAACTAGATCTAGCATGTAATTTTCTATATTTATATCTTTTATGTGTGTGGGTATGTTGGTGTGTGTATTTTTTTTAATTAATATATGTTAAAAGAAAGAATTTAAAAAAAAAAAAAAAATTGGTCTTACTTGATGATTAATTTATCCTAATATACCCTAGATTGAATGTAAACACACATTATTTGAAGCTTTAATATGCAACTACAAACTAAAGAAAACAACACTACATTTTTCAGTGCAAAAGAAGAGAGAAACATGATTTATTTTATTTTATTTTATTTTATAATTTTATCAATATGAAAACATAAAATGAAATAAAACTAAGACTATCTATTATAATAAATGAAATAAAACTAAAAGAAAATCCCCAACATGATCAATGGTGAGATCAAGTGAAGATGAAGAAATTATTGTTGTGTGTATATGATCCTTAGATAGATAGATCATATTGATAAATATATAAATTGGGAAATTTAAAAAAATGAAAATATAATTGAAGAAAGAAAGACAAAATTCTAAAAAATGAGCAATTAGATTGTGTCTAAAGTGATTCACGAACAACAATGAATTGGTTGCAAATTCAATGAATTCCATTATCCAAACCTATGTAGAGTGGCATGAATATGACTTAATATTGAGTCAAATATTCTCAAAAATGAAATAATATAGGCTAGGTATTTTTAAAACTTGAAAATTTCAATCTCTAGTACAATTGTTAAATTTGAAAACCTAGTAAAACTGAGATACTTGTAAAGAAAGAGAGGAAGTTTCATGTGAGAGTTAATTGAAGTTTTAATGTTAATTTAAACTGATAAAAATTGATAAAAATAGGAGTAATATTTAGCATGGATATATTTTAAGGTGAACACAAGATTAAAAAAATGAGAAAATGCAACCAAAATCATGTAAAATGAATTAAAATTGAAGTCTCAAATGCTAAATTTAAAAAATGTTCAAATTATGATGGAAATACCACTTCTTGAAGGTGGTGAAAAATGGAACTATTATGGTATTCATGGAATTATCATGATGGTTTCATCACCAAATGGAGATTTTTAAAATTTGACTGAAAACACTTAAAAAAATTAAAATTGATAAACATGAAATCCAATAAAGGGATACAATCCATAAAAAATATAGAGATCTAGGTCTAAACATATTTTTATGGATATCCTTACATCATCATTATATTTTTCCAAAATGTTGCACCGATAAAAATTTGGGTGTGTACAGGCAGAAAAAATGTTCCTAAACTAAAAACTATAAAATGCTAAGTAATTTACTCTTTGTTGCACTTACTACTTTTATCATATGAAAATTGTTAATCAATTTAAATAAATTATTCTTTACATTGAAATTTATTATAAAATGACAAATATTAAAATCTAAATAATATTTCAAAGTTTTATATGTATTAAACACTATTCAATCAAAAATATGGAAAATAGTATTTGTAAACCCATTTTTTTCTTGAAAATTGGTTTTTCATATTATTTTTATAGAATTTCAATTCAATTCATTATTACCATACACTAAATATAAATGTCAACATCTGTTAGTAGATTTTATTGAGAATTGATTTATAATTTCTATTTGAACTAGGTGTTTTGGCATGGATTTTTTATTTACATGCAAAAAACTATTTTTTTCAATTGGTTTTAAATTTATTTTTATTGTTTTATACAAGTATGTTTTGATGTTTTAGCAATCATGAGTTTTCATTATGTGAAAATAAATTATTAATTTTACCCAAGTTGTGATGTGAGCATACTATTGTAATGTTCAATCCATCATAAAAAAAACTATATACAAAATTTAGTTTCTACGTACCTCATGATGTATCAAAAATACATAAGGATTTTTATTTTCAACCATAGGAATCCTTTTAGACTTTTAATTTTGTAGTGCATTGATAAGTGTTTAGCCCTAGGATGTTACTCTAAGATAGTGTAGCTATGATATGATGGAAACCTCTATAATTAGTGCCCCTTTGGGCCTTATTTTCTATTTATGATTGGGATCAAGATATTTGACAACCTAAAATTAAAACATGAATTGCTTATTTACACCCATTTTCTCTTTTCTATTACACTTTTCCATGTTTTCTTCTTTTACCAACCAATAAGGTTAGCCCCCTTGTTTCTTTAAGGTGTAGTGATATATTAAGTGGAATCCATATAAAGCATATTTAGATTCCTTTTATCTATTATAAAATGGATAGTATGAATATAATTTTTATCAATTTCATAATATAGCTATTATAAGTTATGTATAGGCTAAAAATAATGTTGATGATGAACATGATAATTAATATAATGAAACTATGGATGATAATAAATATAATCCTAGGTTCTTTGATAGAATTTATCCCAATGAGCTTAATGGGTATACCTTGAACAAGTCACATAATTTTTTAACTTCCATCAAATACTTCATCAATGTCCTAAACATGTGGATAGGGTTTTCAAATTAATCATAACATATAAGATTGGCATTAAGATAATATTGTAACATCCTAGGCACAACAACAAGAGGTTTAATCTACAATTGTTAATAATTCAACTTCAGGTGTTTCAATTTTTACTATTGGTTCTATTCTTATATCAACACATCTAATTATAGATGTGATATAATCCATAAATATGGGGGAATCATAAGGTTCACAATAAATTAACATATGCATTTTTATGTAGGGATCATACACACCTTATTTTATTACTACACATGGTCCACCACCAACATCTCATAATGCACATTACCTTAAATAGATTATTATATCCGAGTATGATAAGGGTTTTTAATTATAACAAGGTGTGTATTCACATGATAGGATGATTTAAAACTATGTACTTTCTATCCATATACTTGGACATGAATAAAGTCAACCAAATATATCCAACGTATACTTGGATGGATAGGTGAGGATCAATTGTATCTTTGTATCTAGTAAAGGGTAACCTAAAACTCAAGTGTCAAGAGGAAAGGGTTATAAGGCCTAAGATAATGAGATAGGGATATATCTCTTGGTAGAACTCAAAAGGGTAAATGATTATAATTATGAAATTAAATTAAATGATTATAATGGGATTACATTAAATTAAACTATGGGTAAGTGATTGTAAATAAGGTAAGGTGTAATGGTAAACCAAATGGAGTTCTATGCAATCTAAAGTATTAAATAAAAAGCCAAGGCAAATTTATATAGATTATAACTTATTCAATATAATGAAGAAAATAAAAAAAGACACACACATATAACCAAACAGTAATATTCAACATTTAATATACCAAGTAATCAAAGAAAAGAGTATAGGGTTATAAATACTTACATTGGGGTGAACCATTTATGCTTACATCTCCCCTTTTGGCTTAAGATAAATTTTGAAAAAGATATTGTAGTTTGAAGACCTCAAATGGTTGGATGAAGAACTGTATAGTTTTTAGTTAGGAACTCCAAAGGACCTTTCCTATTGAGCTTCAATGAAACCAAAAGACAATACCTCCAATATAAGGTTATAAACCACTAACTCTCTAAAATAGTTCTTGTTATCATCAAAACTTTCACCCTTGATGAAGTTTTTCAAGACTCCTTATTTAAGTGATAGAATGGAGATACCTCTAGGTTGTGGGTGGCCTAACAAATGAGGTGAATCTCTAAATAAGACTATCTCCCTTGATGCTATCAACTTAAAAATACTACTAGATGTATTACTTTTGAAGGAAAAGGGTAAGAAAACTAAAATTAACATAACTAAGGAGGTGATTCACCAAACTAACTGATCACTACCAAAAAACTACATGTAGACCATAGGATTAATCTAAACATATACTACTCCCAATCTAAATCTCTTACATCAACATTTAAATGTGTAGGTTGTGATAGATTCTTAGGTTATAATGAGTAATCAAGAGGAATAAAATGACACTAATGAATAGGTAAACACACTCAACCCTTAAACTTCACTTTAACACTTCACATGACCTATAATATAATATTTCAAATTGCATATAGGAGTTAAAATAAGACATGTCAAGGAAGACCAATAAAATCACTTAACAAGATCAACTATCCATACATACACACTAAGTATTGTCATAAAAGAAGGTAAAACCAATAGTATTATCAATCTAAGGGATATAAATGAGAATGGATAATTATGTGGAGGATGCACTACAATTCCACACTAGGCAATATATATAGAAGAGAATGAGAAGGAGAAAGAATATGTACATTGGAGAGAGTTATGACAAGTGTCTCTATTGACAAAATTTGACTTCTAATTAAATTGGGTCAACAAATACATATTAAAACTTTAAAAATGTTTCCATATGTCCTATAGGGTCTCATGTGTGTCTAAACATCTCACCTATCCTTGTTCTAGCCTTGGTATAAGCCTAGCTAGCTTGTACTTGTCTAGTCAACTATGGTAAAACATGGTTAAAGGATAAAATAATTTTATAAATGTTTTAATAGGCTCATTGACATGTTATAAGGTGTTCCTAAGTCATGTATCATCCCTTTTTCCATGTTTCATATGCCAAAAGTGCTTTTTGGTCACATTTTTGGCTCATTAAATAACTTGTACAGACTTTTCCAAGGAAGTAATTTATCACCAAGTATGATTATAAAGTGGATGAGGTTAGAACATGTCAATAACTGGTCAAAGGTAGATAAGAAGTAGTTTCATGCATAAAAACAAGAGAATCTCCCAAAAAATAGGCTATTAATGGCACTTGTACAGACTTGGAAAGCCCATCTTTAGGTGAAAATGTGAGTTAAGTGTCACTAAATCTCCCTAAAGTCTTCCCTATGCTTAGTGTATAGATATAAGGTTAGAGAGATCAAATTTAACTTTTTCTCCTTCTTTATTGCATTTACATGCCAAGAAGGATGAACTTTAGATGCTTGATTTAGTTCATATAGATGGAGTTAGGAAGAGTTATCTTAAGAATCAAGAGGGGTCTTAGTTAGATTCAAATCCATGGAAACAAGTTTGAGTTTCATGGCTCCTCCTTTATGAATCATTGTTAAGAAGCTAGGCATCTTTTTATGCTCTTACATCCATGAGGGGTGCCTTTTTAAGTTTGTTTCTGACTCTTTTGTTTTAGTTTGACATTTTTGGTTATTTCATGTGTTTCTTAGAGACTCTCCATAGGTTTTTAGATCACCATATTATCATGAGTGTTCTCAAATGGCTAATAAATCCTTTTCTATGCTTGTTTGTCCTTATAAACTAGTTCTTTCACACGTATAGTTGTCTCAGATAGGAGGCTAGAGGTTTGTATAGAAGTATGGGTGGTAAGTACTATTATTCATAAGTTTTTGAAGCAAGTTGATAGCCTAATGAACATGAATAATACTTTGGTAGCCCACTATGTGTTGAGGAACCATTCAAAATAGGCAATCTAGTTTTTGAAACCATTTTCCTTAAAATAGAAAAATAGGCAGCTCTATGTTAATAGCAATATTGGATAGGTATGAGAGATGATTTCTTATTAAACCTTAAGAACTCCATCTAATAGCCCTACCATAATGGTATATTCATGCAAGAAATGGAAATTGGACTGTTCAAGGGAAATGAGTTTGGAAACCCTAAAGTCATGCTTTCACACACTGAAATTACTCAGTGTTATTTATAGGAATAATCTCCAAATGACTTATATACTTTTAAGGTGATAATATGTAAAGACTTGCCACCATACTAAGTAATTTATATGAAATAATATCACAAAAATGCCTAAAATTCCATATACATGAGGTTTAAGTCAAGTAGGAAAATAATGGTCCAAAATTTAAAGAGGCTAAGATAACCTACAGGTCTCCTTTTTCATATAATAGAGCACCTACAGTTGGGGACTTCACCTTGTGATAGAGCTTGACATTTCTTAGTGATTGATAACATAGATGGTATAGCACATGGATGAAAAAGGTTTCAAGATAAACTTGGTAAGATTAGGGGAGATGGTACATAGATGATTCAGGGGTTTAGACCCATAGAGACCTATAAGTGCCCCAATCAAGACATCAATAAGCTACAAGCAAGGTAAGCAGACTGTCTTAGTCATGGTGGAGGGAAACCCATATATGAACTCAAAGATTTTGTAGGTGAAGTATAGAGTATAAGGATTGGTCAAGTGATTCTTGTTTTAATGTTTCAATAGACATTCCTTTCACATTGTGATCAGGTCTCAAAGGAGTGAAAGTAATCTATACGAGTCCAAAAGCAAAGGGATGATGACTAGTATTTAGTGACTAAAATAGTGTCATAGAATGGTCTATGGAGGACATTAGTTTTAAAAATACACTTTGTGACCTCATCAGATAGTTAAACTAATCACCATAACAAGATCCCATGGAGCTAGACACACCTACAATAGGGCAAATAAATAAAGTGTCTTAGTCAGTAGCAGTAAGCTCAACTATAAAAGGGAAAAGATGTATTGGCAAGATAATGGGAATTCAACCCTAATGAAATAGTGAGTGATCACCTCAATATATGTGTTGATGATTTCATAGGAATATTTTAGGATGTAAATAAGCTCCAACACAAACCCCTAAATATCTTATTTTCACTTACAGTCATGCTTAAGGGTATAACACAACCAATTAGGTGAGTTTAAAGTAGTGTGATAGAAAATAATGTAAGTCAAAGTGATGTTTAAAATCAAAATACCTATATAATAGATATAATATTCCTATGGATCTATTATAAATTATTATAGAACAATGACAAACCTCTAACAATGCATCACATAGTTCACTCTTATAAATCTTGCACATTCTACCTTTGAAGGAACTATTCTTGAATTATGAAGTTTTGAGGGATCAAATGATATGACCTAGGCCTAAAATTTGGTATGGAAAGGCCTCACCACTATATGAATTCCCTCCAATGTTCATTTTTCTTGATAAAATAGGGGAAGTACCCCCTATTTTATCTCAAATAGGGGGTACTTCCCCTCATACATTGACTGACAAATTTGAGAGTTAGTGGTAAAAATGAGGCAAAGAGATAAAGCAAAATTTGAAGGTGTATCAAGTTTTATCACATAAAATATAACATTAATATCAAACCAAAAAGGGTTGAATCCAAGCAAAATGATCTAGGGAGCTACGTATACAAGTAGAACTATTTGAGGCCTTGAGCCTAGTTTGGAAACCACTCTCACTTATATCATGGACTGAGCTCTCCAAAAAGTTTAAACATGTTTATAGAGTAAATTTGTAGGTGTTATAACTTTTGGAGCTCAATAAATCTCGATTTAAGGGTCCAAACCACCAAGAGTTATAGAAAAACTATAGAGCCAATACTAGGCCTAACATCTAAAAGGAGGTCAACTTCATTTTTGTCTTGATATGTACAATAAAACCTATTGAAACATGATTATGGGATCATTACAAGTATTTTAAAACATTCACTTTGTAGATAAGTCCATTTCTTGGCTTGAAGGCACTCAAACCCTATAGAATGCATAGATAAGACTCAAGTAGCCAAATTGGAATACTTAGGATTCCTCTAAGGCTTTGAATGGAGATCTGAGGTGTTCAAGGATGTGAGATAGGGTCCCCAAAAATTCATCAATGGCATTGGTTTAGAATTCCAATGTGTAGTCTTTATTAATAAAGGCTCAAACCTAAAATTGCAAAAAACCCTCACAAAACCCTAACTCAAGCTCGATGGAGAAGATAAGAAAAATGGAGCATTTAAATGGAGTGTAAAGGTAAGGTAGATTATTTAAATTTGTATATGAATTTTTAGGTCTCCTCTCCATGTAATTGAGTTGTACTTTACATGTAAAAATGGTGTACAATAAAGCTTTATTTGATAAATGTTTATGTCTTACAGGTATGGAAAAGTTTTGTTGTTGAGTTTTGTCTTAGACCAAGTGTGTTTTGAGAGGTACCACTATCAAGAGACTCTAAACCATGATGAAGCAATCTATAATGACTATGGTCCTTTTGAAGATGGTTTGAAGATTGATTCTAAAACCACATGTGAAGTTGATCCTACAAACATCAAGAAGGAGTTTGAACAAGAAACACTCCTAGAATTCCATGGTACAAAAATTATTAAGAGGTCTGAATAGGTTGTAAAAAAAAGAGAAGAATAATGAAACATTTTGAGAAGACATAGACATTCAATAAGTTGTTCCATTCATGGAGTTGAAAATCTATCATGAGGAGACAAAGGAACAATAGTATGAGGTATGTTTCCAAGGTCAATAATATTTCATCTACCTTGGAGACTTGTTTGATATGGATCCATCAAAAGACATGCCAATCCAAAGAACAACAAAGGAGAATGAGTCATCTAGTATTAAATCTAAAAGGAATCATGCTTGGCACATTGATCCATCTCATGAGGAAGGAGATTCAAGATACTTTCCTTTTGATCTAGGAAGGAAGTATGTTTTTTAAGATATGCATAATTAGTTTGCTTCCTATTTTATTATGTTTCTTAAGTGTCTTGTTGACACATGTGTGTGTGTGTTTATTTCCTTTGTCTTATGTATATTGTCTTGTTTTTGTGTGTTGAGTTCAATCATCTATCTTGTTATTCAAGTCAGGGCTTGATCTTGTTGTTCTTAGAGTGTATTTGACTCCCTTTGCCTAATAGATAGGATAAGGCCAATGATCTTTAACATAGCAAGCATGTTATCCCTAGGAATTTCAAAAAGTGTTGACCAAATTTGAATTCTAATTAAATTGGATCAAACACTACATATTTAAACTTTTCAAAGGTGTCCATATGTCTTATAGGGTCTCATTTTTTTCTAAACATCTCACCTATCCTTGTTCTAGCCTTGGTATAAGCCTAGCTTCCTTGTACTTATCTAGTCAACTCTAGTTAATTATGGTCAAACATTGTCAAAGACTAAAATTATTTTATAAATGTTTAAATAAGGTCATTGGCATGTTATAAGGTGTTATTAAGTCATGTATTAACCCATTTCCCATGTTTCATATGCCAAAAGTGCCTTTTGGTCACATTTTTGGCTCATTAAATGACTTGTGTGGACTTTTCCAAGGAAAAAATTTATCACCAAGTATGATTATAATGTGGATGATGTCATAAAATGTTAGGAATTGGTTATAGGTAGATAATTAGTTTCATGCAAAAAAATAGGAGAATCTCCCAAAAAATAGGCTTTTAATGGCACTTGTGCAGACTTAGAAAGCCCATCTTTAAGTGAAAATGGGAGTTAAGTGTCTCTAAAGATCCCTAAAGTGTTCCCTATTCCTGGTGTGTAGAGATAAGTTCAAAAATTAAAAAAACCCATCTTTTCCTTCTTTCTTTCTTTCACAAGCCAAGAAGGATCAACTTTAGATGCTTGGTACAATCTGTATAGATAGATTTGGGAGGAGTGATCTTGGGAGTTAAGAGGGGTCTTAGTTAGATTTAAATCCATGGAAACAAGTTTGATTTTTATGGATCCTCATTAATGAATCATTTTTAAGAAGATAGGTATATTTTTATGTTCTTACATCCATGAGGGGTCCCTATTTGAGCTTGTTTCTAAATCTTTTGCTTTGGTTTGATAGTGTTAGTTATTTTGTGTGTTTCTAAGAGCCTATCCATAAGTTTATACATCACCATCTTAGCATGAGTGTTCTCAAATGCCTAAGAAATCATTTTCTAGGATTTTTTATGATTTTAAACTAGCTCTTTCACACCTATAGTTATCTTAGATAGGAGTCTATAGGTTTGTAAATAATTATGGGTGGAAGGTACTAGTATTCCTAAGTTTGTGAATAAATTTTATAGCCTGATGAACATGACTGATCCTTTGGTATCCCACTATGTGTTGAGGAACCATTCAAAACAAGAAATCTAGTTTTTGGAACCAATTCCCCTAAAATAGAAAAATAGAGAGCTCTATGTTTGTAAAAATATTGGATAGGTATGAGAGATGATTTCTCTTTAAACCTTAGGAACTCCATCTAATATCCATACCATGAGGGTATATTCTTTTAATAAAGGGAAATTAGAGAGTTCAAGGGAAATGATTGTGGAGACCCTGAAGTCATGCTTTCACACACTGAAATCACTCAGTGTTATCTATAAGAATAAGCTCCAAATTACTTCTAGACTCTCAAGGTAATAATGTGTAAAGATTTTCCACCATACTAAGTGATTTATATGAAGTGATGTCACAAAAATGTCTCAAATACCATCTAAAGGAGGTTTAATTCAAGTGGTAAAAGAATGGTCCAAATCTAAAGAGGCTAAGATAACCTATAGGTCTCATTTTCTATACAATAGAGCACCTACTGTTGGGGACTTCACCTTGGGATACATCTTGACATTTCTAGGTAAATGATAACTTAGATGGTATAGAAAATGGATGAAAAAGGTTTCAAGATCACTTTTGTAAGCTTAGGGGAGATGGGATAGAGATGAATTATGGGTCTATACCCATAGAAATCTATAGGTTCCCCAAAGTCAAGACATTAATCACCTATAGGCAAGGTAAGAAAACTATCTCTGTCATGGTGGAGGGAAACTCATATATGAATCCAAAGAGTTTGTAGTTGTAGTAAAGAGTATAAGGAGTGGCCAAGTGGTTCTTGTTTTAATGTTTTAATGGGTATTCCTTTCACATTATGATCAGGTCTCAAAGGAGTGAAAGTAATCTACAGGGGTCCAAAAGCAAAGGGATGGTGACTAGTATTTGGTGACTAAAATAGTGTCCTAGAATGGTCTATGGAGGAAATTAGTTTCAAACATACACTTTGTGGCCTCAAGAGATAGTTAAAGTCCCCTAATCACCATGAAAATATCCCATAGAGCTAGACACACCTACAATAGGGTCTAGAAACAAAGTGTCTTAGTCAGCAACAATAAGCTCAACTTTAAAAATGGTATAATGGGAATTCAACCCTAATTGAATAGTGAGTGATAACCTCAATATATGTGTTTATTATTTCATAAGAATATTTTTTGAGATAAATAAACTCCAACACAAACCCCTGAATATCCTATTTTTACTTACAGTCAAGCTTAAGGGTAGAACATAGCTAATTGGGTGAGTTCCAAGCAGTGTGAGAGAAAAAGATGTAATTTAAAGTGACGTTTTAAATAAAAAAACCTATATAATATATATATATTAGTCCTATGGACCTATTATTAATGAGCATAGATAAAGTATATACCTCTAAAAGTGCATCACATAGTCCCTTGTAAATCCTAGACATTCTACCTTTGATGGAAGTAGTCTTGAATTTTGAAGTTTTGAGAGGTCAAATGATATGACCTAGTCCTGAAATTTGGTATGGAAAGTCCTTAAAACTATAGGAAATCCTAATAATATTTATTTTTCCTAATAAAATAGGGGAATTAACCTTATTTTTTCTCATATATCAGGTACTTCCCCTCATACATTGATTGGCAGATTTGAGAGTTAGTGGTAAAAATGAGGTAAAGAGATAAATAAACCCTAGAATAAGTTGTATAAACTTGAATAAAACCAAATATAAAATGAAGATAAAACCATAGAGGGATGAAGCTAAGCAAAATTATATGGGGACCCAGGTATATAGGTAGAATAATTTGAGGCCTTGAGCCTAGTTTGGAAACCACTCTCACTTATATCATGGACTGAGCTCTCCAATGAGTTTGAACATGTTTATAAAGTAATTTTTGAGGTTTTTTAACTTGTGGATCTCAAGTAATATCTATTAGATGGTCTAAACCACTAAGAGTTGTAGACATGTTATAGATCCAACACTAGGCCTAACATCTAAAGGGAGGTCAAATTAATTTTTGGCTTGATATGTACACTAAAACCTATTGAAACATGATTATGGGATCATTAAAAGTATGGTAGAACTTTCACTTTGTAGATAATTTCACCAAGAGGCTATTTCTTGGATTGATGGCACTCAAACCTTGTAGAATGCATGAAAAAGACCTGAGTGGCCAAATTTAAATGTTTAGGATTCCTATAAGGATTTGCATGGAGAGATAAGGTGTTTAGGGACGTGAGAGAGGGTTCCAAAGAAGTATTTAGTGGCATTGGTTTAGAGATCTAATGTTTAGTATTTATGAATAAAGGCTAAGACCTAAAATTTCTAAAAACTCTCACAAACCCCCAACTCGAACCCAATGGAGAAGATAAGAAAAATGGAGAATCTAAATGGAGTGTAAAGGCTAGGGAGATGATTTGAAGTTGTATAGGACTCTTCAGGTTTCCTCCCCTTGTAGTTGAGTTATATTGCACTTGTATAGATGGTGTATAACAAGGCTTTATTTGATAAATTTGTGTGTCTTGTAGGTATGGATAAATTTTAAATGATAAAATCACCTTTAGGAGAGAGATAGGGACTTGTTATAAGTCTCCATGATCATTAATTAAGGTATAAAGGCTATTAAGTGTGTCTATTATATTCTTCATCTCAGCCAATCATAATGAGCAAGTAGTGACCACTTAGTCGAAAAGATGAAAGTTTAAATAGGGAATCCTTTTGAAGTTGTTTGATGAATATGATGACATAGAGACCCTTGAAAAGTGGAATTCCTCCTTGTTCAAGATTGGGTTGAAGAATTGGAAGCATTTTGAGTTCCAAGTGTGAGAGGTACATGAGAAAGAGTCATTTATAACTTCTAGGGATGATTGCTCAAGGATAGAAGGATATGGATGATTAAGGACCACTCTAATGCCTATGGAGGCTTTTTAGTAACCCTTCCTTCTAAAATAAACCATCAGACCTATCCCTATTTAGTGGTGAGGTAGTTTAATGAAGGAAAATTATGAGGGTAGTTTCATATGCAAGAAAAGGAACATCTATACCACATTTGGAGGAGTTGGATAATTTTGAGAGACATTTTTCCTTTTTTTCCTTGTAAGACATATTTCATGCTTGATTCCATGTTTTATTAACTCATTATTACTTGAAAAGTGTCTTATTGTCTCTTGATCTTCACTTTCTCTCTCTTCTCTCAATTCTTATATGTACTAGACTTTTTAGCTTTTATACATAGCTCTCCACCTGAGTATGGAAAATCCCTACTCAATTTTTGTCTTGAAATAATAAATAATGTTTTTTTTTACCTAATTAATGACATCATGAAGTGCATACTATGGTTTTTGGTCTTGCATAAGTGTATTTTACTTACCTTGACATATTATCCTTCTTAGTGCCTTGTTCAGTTTGAGATCTCTCTTTTGTATAGTGAGTAGTATATTCATTAGTGTTTCTAGAAGACCTATTATCTAGTACTCCTAATATAGGCTCTCTTAAAGATCCCATGCTTGAAAAATTGATATAAAAGAAGAGAGATTTTATTTTGGTGAGGTGTATGTGCAAGTTTCTCTTTGGTTCCAAGTGCATTGAAAGTGGTGTGAGTAAACAATCTATTTTATGTACCACCTCCTTAGTTAGGTTAGTTTAGGCTTCTTGACCCTTTTACTCACAAGTGTAAGTATGGTTTTGGTCTTTTTAAGTGTTACATCAAGGGGAACTATCCATAATATAAATAATCACCTCAAATTTGGATCACCCATAGCCCTAAGGTGTTTTCATTGTGCCACTTAAATGAAGAGAGTTAAATCATCTCCTCAAGAGGTGCAAGTTCAAGTGACAATAGTTCACTAATGAAGAAGTAGGTTTAAATAAGAAAGCCTAAAATTTGGAAAGTATATTAAGTATCTTTAACATGTGTCATCTTTATATTATCATGATCTTCTATGGGTTGGCGTAAGAGAGACTCCATATTCCTTGATTGTCTTTGCGGCTCATTTATATTCTTTGAAATTACCCTCTTCCTTATCTAGAATCGAATATGGCATTCTTGATCATCAAAGTCACCTTGAAATACCATATCCCATTCTCTTTGACATTTTTCATATGTTTGAGAGTTCTCCATAATGAGTTTTTAGTGGTAATCATGTTTATTAGGTGTCTTGAAACCCATCAATTTCACACACCTCTCTCACAAGGTTTTTTCAATGATATACTAGGATATCATGCTCAAGCCTGCTTATATTCACCTGATTGTAATTTTTAATGATATAATGAGGCTTAAAATATAGAAAAACTATGATCTTAGTGATTTTCCAAGGGATATTAATCTCTCTTACCTTAGTGTGTATCAATCTACAATCAGATCTGTAGGTAGAAATTTGATCTTGAAACATCTCCTTCTTCCTCATAAAAACTAAGCTTGTTTATTTAAATGGTTCAATGGTAGGTGAATTGAAAACATAGATTAAATTAATGACCCTCTAAATGGTTTAAAATATAATAAATATCAAACACCTCCACTTTTATGTGCAGACCTACATTCACCCATCCATTCAAGAACCATGAAGTTTTATTGAAAGAAACAAGGCCAAAACCTTCATGACCTACTATCCATCAATTCAAGTGTTTTATATAAATATTTAATGAATTATAGAAAATTTATTGGGTACTATTTAAGTGAATAATACCCAAAACAATCAAAGACCTGCTTGGAGTTCGTTGAAACATTCCTACCAACCATCTAAACTAAAGGTTTTGTTTTTTTTTAGGATCACACATGCCAATTAGGTGTTTTAAATTTAATTAGGTATATAATTTAGTATTTCATGATCTCATTCAACCATTAATTTTTGTCTAATAATTTATTAATTCCTTCAAAACATTTAAAACTAACCTTGTATGGATGAAGAGGGTAATTTTAACTGCTTAAGCTCTTAGTGATTGTTAATAAAAGAGGAGACATCAATATAATAACTATGGCCATGAATTTTAAGGTAATAATTACCCCAATATACTCCCAATATCATTCCTTCTATCTCTCTCTGCTATTCATACCATGCATTTGAAACTATCTATTGTGAGCTTGCCAAGAGCTTGATAGGAGAAAGGAAGTGTTTTTTCCTTATCTAGACCTAGAAAATTTTATTTAACATAAATTTTAATTTTTAAATATGAAGATACACATTTTTAAACATTTATACCTAGATATGAGCCCTCCAAATCTGTACAAGTGAATGAACTACCCTATTTTGGCATTGAAACTACAATAACTTACCATTTTTCTGATCTAACACTACATATTTGACGTTGAAACTCCATATCATGTTGAAATGACCTTATCAAGATCCTTTCACAGGTGAAATTAAATTCAATATAATTTTTTCCTTTAGACAAACTTACCACCTTATATCACATTGAATTATTCATGAGGTGACTTGAAGATTTATTTCTTTGAAACACAATATTTAAGCCTATATCACCTTTGATGAACTTATTCACATTATTTATTATTTACATAAAGGGATATTATGTTGAATTTGGCACTTTAAACATTACTTGTAACTTTTAGCATGAGAAATTTACTTGATCAATCCAAACAACATAAGATCCTTAACATTTCCAAAATACATTAATATATGCTAAGTTACCTTAACATTTCCTAAAAATGTATAAGGACTACGTTATAATCACTAGACAACCACTTTATTACCATGACCTCATGTTTTGATTATGTCACCCTAGGATACCTTCTAATACTACTAGGACAATAAGACAACTCACCATGATAGACAAGATATGAATTGAGCAAATGCTTTTAAGGCTATCAATAAAAGTTAAAATGAGCTAACTAGAAAGTTTTTTATGAGACTCACCTATGGTATACAAAATTGGATAACATCTTTGGTAACCTCTTGGGATTGCATGCTTGTTATGATCATTAAATCAATTTCCTAGTCCATCCATTGGGCATGGGGTCATCTCTCACTCAATCTCAGACTTGAGCTGACCTTGACACTTGACTAAAAATGCCTTGAAACAACTGAGACAACTCAATACCTTCAAAAAAGCAAGAATCAAACACACCAAATCAAGACACACATACACACATGTGTTACAAAGCACTTAGGGAAAACAAAATCATAAGAACACTACTAAAAACAACTAACCTTTAGATATTTTCCTCCTAGATCAAAAGGAAAATTCTCTTCCTCCATGAGATAATAATGATGTAGAACAATTTTTTCTTTGGACATGATTCCTGGTAGATTAGTTCTTTCTTGACCACTCATTTAGCATACTCTCATGTGAATTATCAGTAACAAATATGTTTCTAAAAAAACATAATCATTTTATAGTCCAAGACTCTTCTCATGATGTTTATTGATGTTTGAATCCACCTCAAACAAGACTACCTATTGAATCATAGGTATAACATCATATTTAACTTAAATAGGTTCCATGAAATGATGTTTTTGATCTTGGATGACTTCTTGGGGATTCCTGCATTATTTCTCAAGAAAGATAGTAGTGTCAAAAACATCCACAATCTACCCAACAAGATGTATAGGCCCCTAAATATCCTCAAATTCATTACAAATATATAAATAATGTTGCCATAAATCATCTTGTAACTTTTCATGTTGGTTTGAGAAGGCATGATGCATATGATTGTATTCTTGATGATGTGTCTTCATCAAATTTATAGCTAATATCATGTGATCCTGAATTTCATGGTGATTGATTGGTATAACTATAAACTCAATTACAACTATACTTTTCTCTTCAAAGGTGATTGGTTAATATTCATTAGAAGATATTTCAAGCTTGCTCAAGACATAATATTTCTCAATTAGGAGATCCTCTATCTCAATACTAGTTATAACCTCGTCATTGAAACTTCATATGCAAGCATTCCCTTGAGATTCCTCCATTATCAAACTAACTAGATCTTATTTTCAATAAGAAGGAATAACAACATTTTTCAATCAAAGGAGAGAGTTCAAAATGTTAAAGATTAGTGATTACATTAGGCAGTTTACTCTAGTAATTAGTAGTTATACTATTACCTAAGTTAGAATATATTGTTTGGTATGTTATTATTTTGAGTAACAATAATAATATATGAGTAGATATTATATATAATTATGAGGCTGTTTATTGAGTAATTATAGGGATTGGAGTATCCCTAATTATAAGAAATATTTCTCCTATATATCTATATAGAGTTTGATTAATAAATAGTGTGTATTGACCAACTGAAATTTTGTATTGTACACATTGTTGAGCCTTCAGCGCTACCAAATAATGGGTTAAACTTATTAACTATTATTAGAGAAGGTTCCACCCTAGATATATCTATAAATTCAAGGCTTATTCATCACAAGGTTTTTGGAGTGAAGACAACATCCATTATCCTTATCTTTTGAAAGTACTATTTTCTTTTTGTCAAGAGTAATGTAGTGTAAACCATTACATGTTTTGTTGGAATTCAGAGAGTTTTTTTTAAATTAAAAAATATTTACATATTTTTATATGTTTTTATAGTTTGTAGTATTTTTCCCTATGTAATGTATAGTTCATAATATAATTCCATACTTCGACATGAAGGTTTGGCATAGTCAAGGATTTTCAAGATAACAACTGCTCATGCCCTTCATGATGTTACATGGTGTTTGATCTACAATAAATCTCTTTCTAGTTTTATTTTGCACTTTTTCTCTCATTTCTACATGAGGGTTTGATATATTAAAAAAAATCAGATTTAACTATAGAGTGGATTTTTAGTTTACATCTTTTTCAACATCTAATGAGCTCGGACTAACATAGATCTGACTTTCTTTGCTCTATATCGAGCTATATATTAGCCTATTAATTCCCTAATTCAGTCACCATGGAAGTGACACCTTATGGCTCAATTAAGTTATTATTTAACTTGGAACTGATCCAACATTGAGTCATCTACATAATGTTCCCAATGATATATACTTCAATGGTTCACAAATATCATAACAATTTGTAGTAGAAGCATGGATAAAATCCCTGATCATGCCAAGTTCCTTCTCCATGGTTGAAAATTATATTGGATCAATATAGACTCAACATAGTACTTTGATTATGTTCTTAGCAAACACTATGTCACTCCTACATTGAGGATATCCAGTTTGTTAGAGTCGATGGTAGATTATATCACAAACCCCTATTTAGCCATTGATCCCACTCAACTCACCTCCTGTAGACTCTACATATTCCTTTGTTGGTGGCCACATCTCCTCAAAGACAGTGGAGAATATCATTATTATATTTTGAGGTTTTTGTTTTCTTAGTATTGTTTAAAGTGATTTTGTTTTCAACAACTTTTATTTTATATGTGGTGTTTTATGTTCTTAGACTATGTTTTTGTTTCTGAAAAGTAGGTTACCTTTTAGTTAATGGTTTTGGTTTTATGTATTTTGTTATCATTTAGTTTTGAAAATTTATAATTGTTATTTTATAGTGCTTTTTTAATAGTTTGTTTTATGTTATATAGTTTTTCTATTTTATTATTTTGGTTTAATATTGTGTTTTTTAGATATTAGTAATTTTTTTATATGTGTTTATTATAATTTTAAGTTTTTTGTTTTTGTGTGTCTCTTCAATTATGTCTTTTAAGATTCAATTATTAAAAAGTTTGGTGTTTATTATATATTTAATCATATAATTAGTTTTTAAAAATCAAAATGACAATTAAATTGTTGTCATCAAATAATATATTTGTCATCTTGTGTTTATAGTGAGTTGATAATTTTTTAGTAATCATTTGTAAGTGTCTTGTCTTTTTTGAATTATTTTTTCAATGTCTCTAGTTATTTGTCATTAGTGTTTTGGGTCATTTTTTATTTTTGTTTAAAGTTATATGTGTCATCATTTAGGTAAGTCCTCTTTTTATCGTAAGTTGCAAATAAAACTCGAAAGGAATTTTATAATAAATCTCCTCTCCAATATAAATTTTTTATATTATGTAATGGATGCATTTTCAGGAAAACCTAACATCTACATGTCAATATTATAAGAGGGAAATATAGTGATGTGTATTTATCCCTTCTCTCACCATGTAAACTCTAAGGGAGGGAATGTTAAGGATTAGCATTTACATTAGGTAGTTTACTTTGGTAATTAGTAGTTATACTATTACCTAAGTTAGAATATATTGTTTGTTATGTTATTTTTGTGAATAAAAAGAATAATATATGGGTAGATATTATATATAATTTGTAGGTTGTTTGTCAAGTGATTATAAGGATCAAACTATCCTCAATTATAGTAAATATGTTGCTTATATATTTGTATGGATTTTGATAATAAAGTGTGTGTTAATCAACTAAAATTTTATGTGTTGTGCACATTATTAAGCCTTTAGATCTACCAAATAATGGGTTGAAATTGTTAAAAAATAGACTCTTACTTATTTTAGGCTACTTAAGGTATCTTGGAAAGTATCAAAATGCATCTCACTTACATCTAGTTTCTCCAATTCCTCAAGGGGATCTAAGAACTATTATTCTTGATCATCCATGGTCTCAATGAGATGACTACCTAGCTATGCTACTACTATAACCACCTAAATTTGGATTCACTAATATTCAACAGTGTTTTCACCTTTAAAGTATGCTAACACATGATGAAGATAACCTTCCCTTTCATTACTAAAGACTGATTTGTTATTTTCCTTACCAAGGGGTATGCTAATGATGAATTCCTCCTCATTTTCACTTGAAGAGTCTTCTTCATAACCCTCATTTTTATAACTTACAACTTTCAATTGACCTTAATTAGCCTCCAATATAACATTTTATTATTCAATGGTGAGTTATTTAATCTCAAGAATACGATTTGGGCTCTCATGATAAATGATATTATCCTTCTCTCTCCATTCACCGACCAATACCTCAAACCTAGATAATATTTAATCTTTAACTTTCTCAACATGGACCTCCTTCTTCATTTGAAATCTCTCTTAAATTAACTTCCATAATGGTAAATTTTTAGGTTATTGAAGAGGGATGGGTTAGGTTTGAATAGGTTTATGAATTGGCTTGAAACATAGTACATTTTCATTATTTTGAATGCCTTATTAGATAGACTTCCATGATGGGAAAGATTTAAGCCCTTGAGGAGGGATGGGTGAGACTTGAATAGGTTCAAGTTCTTATTTGGTCTCAATTTCCCAATATAATCTTGTTCCACTTTGCTTATCCTATGACTTCATCACTTGATTCTAACTTAGAATCTTAAGGGACCTCTTATGGGGATATTCAAGAAGGGGAATGGATTTTTTTTACAAAATAGCCTCATTATTTTCCCTCCAAGAAGTAATCAAACACCCAAATTCTGATTTGTCTTGATCTTTAACATTATTCACAAGAACTTTTTCCTCTTTTGGATATTCTCTTGGATTGATTTATAAAATGGGAAAGCTTGAGGAATGTGTGAAGGATTTGGGAAATCACTTAATTCATCCTTTTGAGGGAGAATAGAAGGAGAAAAAATGGATGAGATAGAGAAGGAAAAGGCACATGAGGCTAAAATCAATGAATTTATTTCCCCATATAAACCATTAAATTATACCTCCTATGTCTAACATGTCACTAGTGAGTCTTTATTAGTTCTCTCTGTCTCTCAATAGGTGCCCATTGTCTCTTAATAAATTGTAATGAGTCTCTCACATTTTGAATAAGATAAATAGGAACACTTAAAACATGGTCCCTTTATTTATTAATCTCTATCATATGCCTCTCATATCCTAAGAGAGTTTGCTTCAAGCTTGAGATAGATTGATTATAAATGTGACTATGTTGACTAGGAGCAGCTTGGTCTTGACAAGGCTGATTAGAAGGATGAGTAGGTTTCCAAGGAGGTGGATTTGGGGTGGAATGTTATATATATGACTGATATGACTCAACATAAGGTTGATATGGATAATTATAAGGATATTATGGACTAATATACTATAGGAATGGCTCACCAACTTGAGTAAAATAGACATCCACTCTAAACCCAACCATGAGAACTCATGAGAAAATAAAAATAGAAAGAGAAATTGTTTAAAATGGTACATAGGATGATAAAACCAAATGGATGAACTTGGATTCACCATTTTTTTTATGCCTCTAAAGGCTGATACATTAAAGATAACAACAACACTCTTCAATCGATGAAATCTCTTATCCCACTAGGCATGTCAAAATTATTATCATAAAAATTTGCACCCTTAAGGAGTTTTTTCAAGCCTCCTCACTTAATTCATAGCATGGATACATCTATAGGATATGAGTGGCTAATAAATGAGGTGAATATATCCCTTGATGCTATCACCTTAAAATTACTACTAGCTCTATTTATTGTAAAGAAAACAAGAGAACTGAAAGTAACCTGACCAAGGAGGTGATGCACCAAATTAATTGATCTACCAACTAGATGCATGTGCACATGTAAACCATGTGACTAATTTGAACATACACTACTCCAAATCTAAATCTCTTACATCATCATTTTAATGTGGAGATCATGATAGATATCTAGGTTAGGAGGACTAATCACTAAGTCTAAAATGACAATATTGAATATGTAAATACACTCAAACCTTATACTTTAATTTAAGACTTCACATGATCTATAAGATAATATTTAAATGTTCATATAGGTGTTAAAATATGACATATATACAAGATCAACTATCCATAAATACACACTAAGTAACAAGATCAAAGGAATAGTTGATCTTGTTAAGTATCACTTAACAAGATCAACTATCCATAAATACACACTAAGTAAAATTATAAGAGGTAAAACCAATAGTATTATTCATCAAATGAATAAAAATTATTAAATATTCACAATACTTAGGTTGAGGATGCATTACAAAGCCACACTAGGCAGCATATATAAAAGAGAATGAGAAGGGGAGAGAAGATATACATTGGAGAGACTTATGACAAGTGTCCCCTCATGAGGAAGTAGGTTATATAAATAAATATTATAAGTAGGTATATTTATGAACTCTATTTAACATATATAATCCCAATATTATCATTATCTTCTAGGGATTGGCATAGGAGAGATTCCATTTTCCTTGATTGTCTTGGTGACTCATTAATCTTCTGTGAAATTGCCCTCTTCCTTATCTATAAGTGACAAATGGCATTATTGATCATAAAAGTCATATTAAACTAACTTAGTCCCTTATATTTGACACATTTCATATGTTTTATAGTTATCCATACTGATGTTTCAATGGTAATCATGTTTTATTAGGTGCCTTAAAACCCTTCAATCTCACTACGCCCCTCTCACAAGGTTTTTTCAATGATATACTAGGGTATCATCCTCAAGCTTACTTATAATCACATGATTGGATTTTTTCATGATATAATTAGGACTTAAATATCATTAACTAGTTCCCTTTAGCTATTTTACAAGGGCTATCAAGCTCTCCATAATCCTCCATAGGTTTGTAATTAGTCTTCTTAGGCAATATAGTAACACCGTCACCTTTTTAGCCCAAATTAGTGACTTGAATAACTCATATATAATATTAGGAGATATATAAATGGGTATAGATGTACTTATAACCTATATCAATGCTTATTAATCCTTTTTACTTTATTTTATGGATTATCACCACTTTGCACACTCATAAATAGTCTTACAACTATGCCTTTTATGCCATTTTCATACATTTTGTCCTTGGCAAGTGCTATAAATCTGATTCATAAAAGACCTAAGAGAGCCATATTAAATAAATTTCAAGTTTAACTCATCCCATTTTAGGTATTTATAGGATCCATTTCTCCCATCAAGTCATTATGAGGGTTTTAGGAGGGTTTTAAGTAACCTAGTTTCTTAATGATTATTCATAGCCTATAGGGCCTAAATGCCTAAAATATTGATAATAATTATTATTAAAAAAAAAATTTCACACTCCCAAATTATCTAATAACACCATGAATCTTCTCACATGATTTCTCATGTGTTAAAAGTGCCTCTCAGGAGACTAGGTTTATAACTGTGGACTTGAGAGAGAGAAATTTACATGAGAATGCACTAAATTATTTAGTTTGAATTTTAAATAGTACCTTGGGATTTGTGAAAAATATTTTGAGGTGTTACCATTCCCAAATCAATTAATTAAACTTTAAATCTACTTGAAACTACCAAGCTCAAAACTAGGTTCTATGCCTAGTTACATCCAAGTGACCCTAACAACGTTACTTGAGCACTTTTTTTACTTCCCACTGAGCTCAAACTCATGAAAACATATTATAAAATTTACTATTTAAATAATAATTATTTGATATTATAACATGTTTTATACCCTATTTATAATCTTCAATCCTCAAAACACTTTTATACTAGCAAGTTTCCTTCAATTTTCATACACATGCTTGTGTATGACCAATCTAGGCTCTTTAGGCCTAATTAGACCTCTTGCCCATTTCATTATCTTCAGTATCCTTGGTGAAAATATTTTAGGATATTTTTATCATTTATAATGGATTTTATGTGTCTGTATCTTTCATTTCCCTTTGTATACCTCTATACATCCCTCCAACACCACACAGTTCATGTTTTCCTCATTTTACACACACGCGTATGTATGCCTACTAGGTATCTTGAAATTTTTATGATATTTATTAGTATTTAATAATTTTATAATGTTTTTATTGGCTCAAAATATAATTATTTATCACTTTCACTCAACATTTTCATGATTTTGTATACCTATACTAACTGCCACCAACCTATAGGTGTTCTTTTGATCTCTTTGACTACAAGTTTGAGTTAGTCTTCTTCTCATTTTAACTTCAATGGTTTTGGTTGAAATTAAGGTTATTTTAATTATATATTTACCCTTTATATTCCTATCCAACATTAATTCACTTCATACATATCCCTTTTTCCCTAAGTTTGCCCATACAAGCCTGTAGGTGGTAATTTGATCTCATTGTATGGTAGGCTATTGGAAATAGGGTGTCATAATTTAGTCTCAAATTTCTTGTATTGACCCCATAAAAATAATATACCTTAAGAAACATGTCTCCTATATTTTAAACTTATTGATCATCTATTCAACACTATATCATTAGTATATAAGCCTGTAGGTCTGTGTTTGGATATGTATTAACCATTATAGTGTTTCCTTGATATTCTCACAACATATAAATGTTTTATCCTTATTTTTATTAGTTTTATCATATTATTAAAACTTTAAAAACATTAAAATAAATAAAAAACCATTCTCTCTTACCTTAGTCTATATCAATCCACAATTAGACCTATAGGTGGCACTTTGATCTTGAAGCATCTCCTTCTTCCTCATAGAAACTGAGTTTTTTCTCTTAAATGGTCCAATGGAAGGTGATTTTAAAAAAACCTTCTCATAAAGTACCCTCTTAATGTTATAACATATAATAAATATCAAACACCTCCACTTTCATGTGCAGACCTACATTCACCCATCCATTCAAGAACCATAAAGGTTTTATTGAGAGAAACAAGGATAAAACCTTCATAACCTATTGTACTTCACTTTAATTTTTTGATATAAATATTTAATGACTGATATAAACTTTATTGGAGACTTTTGGAGTGAATAATATCTAAATAAATAAAACACCCTACCTAGAGTTCATTGAAACATGTTTGTCAACCATCTAAACTAAAGATTTTGTTCTTTCTGAGGGTCACACATGTCAAGTAGGTGTTGAAAGTGATATTAATAATATAATGGAATCTTTTATGATATCATTAAATAATTCATTTCCATCCAAAAACTTACAAATGCCTTGAGAATGTTCAAAACCAAACCTATGTGGATGAAGAGGCTAATTTTGACTGCCTAAACTCTTATTGATTGTTCATAAAGGAGGATACATAAATATGATAACTATGTCAATATATTTGAAGTTCATATATACCCTAATCAACCACAATGATATTTAATTCTAAATCTCTCTTTCCTATCTATACCATGCATATGAAACTAGCCATTATGAACTTGCCAAGAGCTTGATGAGAGAAATAAAGTGTTTTTTGCCTTTTATAGACATTTAAAAGCTTCTTGAACATATATTTATCTTTTCAAAGATGAAGATACACATTTTGAAACATTTATACATTAATATGAGCCCTATAAATCCATATAAGTAAATTAAATTCCCTCTTTTATTGTTGAAACTATAATAATTGACAATTTTTCTGATCTAACACTACATATCTAACCTTAAAACTATCATATAACATTGAAATGACATTTTTAATCTCCTTTGACATGTGTAATTATATTAAAGATAATTTTGGAATTTATACTAACTTACCAACTTATATCACATTTAATTAGTCATGAGGGTGACTTGAAGATATAATTTTTTAAAACCTAATATTGAAGCCTATATCACCTTTGATGACCTTATTAACATGATTTGTTTTTTCCATAAGAGCCTATTATGTTTAATTTGGAATTTTAAACATTGAATTTAAGTGATAGCATGATAAATTGACTTTATCAATCTAAATAACATAAGATCCTTAACATTTCTAAGATACCTTAAAATATGATAAGTTACCTTAAATTTTTCTAAACATGTATAAGTACTAGGTTATAGCCACCATAAACTAAATTTAGGACTATGACCTCATGTTTTGATTATGTCACCTTGGGAGACCTTCTAATAATACTAGTACAATAATATAACTCACCATGATAGACAAGATATGAATTGAACAAACACTTTCAAGGCTATCAGCAAAAGTTAAAATGAGCTAACTAGCAATTTTTTGATGAGACTTACCTATGGTATCCAAAATTGGCTAAAAATTATTTGATAAAAAATGTAAGCACAAAAAAAGTGTAAGTAAGATATAAGAGTGACAAAAAATCTAATAATTATGGGAAACAAAGTTGTAAGAATGATCAGAAAGCTAAGAATTATGGAAAGCCAAATAATATAATTCCATATAATTGGGACATGTGGAAGAGTGAATATATATTAGTAAAATTTAATAAATTAACCATACAATCTATTGTACATCTATGAAAGTTACATATTCCCTATTAAGTGTAGACATGTTAAAAGGAATCGCTTGTGTATGAGCTATTAAGTATCTCAAGGCCATCAAATATAATTATAAAGTAGAACATGTAGATACCCAAATCCACACATAGAATTATAAATGATAGGTATACCATAGAGAAACTACTAGCTAATCCATCCCAACCACCCTATTAATCTAGTTTCATGATCTCTTTGATAAATGACTCCAACTCTTTCACATCCATTAGATCTATCTATTCTACCAGGTTCACCTCGCCTTGATATTTCTAAAGGGATTGAAGATATGTATAGATCCTACCTCTACCCATTTTTAGGGGGAAGGAATTAGGTAGAGGTGACCTAACACTTTTCATCTTCTAAAAAACATCAGTGAAGGGAATACAAATATGTGGGGGCTTGATCTTCTCAATGTACAACACCAAGACTAACCCTATCTTATGTTAATAAGTAAATTAAGCCTCCAATTCCTAAATATACAAATTCATTAAGGTAACATAATCCCACACAAATGTAGCCTCATATTTTTTACATGATCCATGGATAAACATATGCATGATATAGCCAAAGTAATTCATGTCATTCACCATGTTCTATAGGTGTCTGATAAAAAAATATAATTCAAATATTCATTTTTCTAATGATAATCCAAAATATATTGACCCAAAATAATTTACATCAAGTACTGAGCTTGTCCATCATGATTTTTTTTTCCAAATCTCAATAAGTGTAAACACACTTATGTAACACTATCCAACAAGAAACTAAACATAAAACTACTAATGGAGAAGAGACAAAGATATAAAATATTTAATTTAAAGGCCATGAAAAAGGTTAAGGTGAATAAATGAATGGAAAATTAGACATTATGAATATAATGAAGATGAAAGTGAAACACTAAACCATGTGTTGTAGTTAACCCACATATAAACACTTATTATGTTCATAGTTTTAAGGTGGTAAGTGAACTTTATAAATGGGTGTCATGTGCTTCCTAAAAATAAAATTTCAAGCCAATCCCATTCTTATTGTGAGAAGACAATCTTAAACCTAGGTTATTCAATATATATACTACTAATACATTATAATATTAATATCATTTTATAAATTAATATTATATATACTAGCATTACCACATAGGTGGAAAGTTACTTTAGAAGGACATAATATTATATAATTATTTATTAATGCACAAAGTATGAAGTAGTAATAATAAAAACTAATACATGACAATTTCAATAGTTCTATAGGTATGTCTCATGACTAGATAAAATATAAATATGAATAATTGAGTAGATTCATAAATGTAGGAATGAGTAATCAAACATAATCTTAGAATTTCACATGATTAATAAATAAAATACACATTTAATGTAAACCACTTGTAATAAATTAATATAAACAATATGAAATATGCATAGATAGAAATTTTGTTGAATATTTGATTATAGTTTATTATGTGTAGTAGTTTTTCATCATGCAATAATAACTTATGGGATAAAATTTAAGTATGTACATTTGTGTAAATTAACAATTTACACATAAATATAAGCAATATATAGTAATAGATGCATCATCACAAATTAAATAAACATGTTTAAAATAAGTATGCAATACAATAGTGAGGCCTTAATTGTGTATAAAAATCTATTTAGGATCCACATAGATATTTTACCGTATTTTTTGATATATCATTAAATGAATTAAGAAGTGTTACATATAGGTGTAAAAATAGAAATATCAAAATGATAAAGATATAAAAATGATCAACTATTATTATTTTTTCATATTACTAAATACATAAATATGTTATTCTTGGAAATTAATAAGAATAAAATAATTATCTTGCATACAAATCTAAGTTAAAATTTATGAATATTTGACTATGAAAATTAGAAGAGATGGCATACCAATATATGTTAAATTTTATGACTACTTGACTATGAAAATTAGAAGAAGATATGACTATGTGGTCTTAGTATCATAATTAGTAATAAAAAGAAACATTTGGACATGTCCACTGTAGGTGGATGGTGGTGTAGTTTACTCTAGTCTGTTGGCTATGGCCTTGTTTAAATTGATTGTAATAGAGTGTATACAAACATAAATAGAAAAAATAGGAATATGAAAGTGACATATTAGATACAGAAGTAGAAGATGATTCTAGATAGGAGTGTAGTGGTTTGACAACATAATAGTGTGTCTAATTTTGTTGATAGTAAAATTAGATAGGTTTCATGTATGTCTAAACTTATCATTGCACCTATTATGCATGTAGGTGATCAACAATATTGTATATCATAAATAGGGTTTTTATACACAAAAATCATTATGTTTTATATTATCTTTGAAACCCTTTGATCACTTTGATAGCCTAAAAATGTACAAGAAAAAGAGGAAAGTGTACTGCACTAAGTTGACCTCAATCACCCCCTTGATGAATTACCATTGCTTGTATATCCAATACTCTAAGGAGGTTAATCAATCCCTAGTAGTTTTCCCACCTAGAGATAAATATGAAAATGTTCTTATTTGAATATATGTATATAATTATAAGATGGATTTGATATTTGACAATAATAAATTTTGAATTTCATTGGAGGGGCCTTGACTTGGGTTCTAATTGATCCTTGAATAATGCAAAATTTGGGTAAAATAGGGAAAATTTTATCAATATGTAAAATTGTAAATTCTTATACCAAGTGAAATATCAAGTTCTTTAATGAATGACTCTTGACATGTATTTATAGGTGAATCTTTTCAAAATTTCCTTTATCTAACCATGTGAAACATTTTGAAAGACCCAAAGGGATAACTTAAAATATGGAAACTAGTCATTATTTTGTGTGGGATGTAGCCAACCTTAGTGGATATGGGGGAATTGCACCTCTCTATTCATAGGGATGATTTATCCAAATAATTTAGGGACATATGTACAAATATGGATATAATATAATGGTGATTTTAGATAGCTTGAGCATTTGGCATTGAATATTTTTATTTAGTGATAACAACAAACAAAGGATTAGTCCTACATATAAAATAATTTATTAAAAGAATGGTGAATAATATTAATGCAATTAGGTGCCAATCATGTGGTTATTAATGTGTTAAGACTTAGTATTTTTAAGTATCTATGACCAAATTTATGTGTCTAAATTTTCATTTGAAAAAACTTGAACTTTGAAAATTTAAAAATTTAAAAATCTAAAAGAGAACAAAGGGTAGTACACATACTTATAGGTTAAATGAAATCTCATGTTAACCTTTAACTTATAATAGAGAACCATGTCCCCTTACTAAATAATTTAGAGAATTTGAATCAATGAATAATTTAAGAGTGATCAAATTCAAATTTTTAATAATTAATCAAGGCCTTGAGTTATAAATATGTATTATACCAACTCTAATGAAAGGTTATAATAAAAATATAGCAACTAAAAAATGTGGAAGCATTCTAGATTCAATAAAAGTGATGCCAAGGCTAATAAGTGTCACTAGACTTGAACACACATCACCCACATCGATTTGAATCACACCGATGTAGATGGATATATATTATAATTTACATTATCTAAGGGGAAATAAGAGTATGCATGCCACTTTCATGACCAAATTATTCATAGAATTTGATTTTGAAAATATATTTTTTATTTTGAACTTTCATTTTTTCCTTTGAATTTACATATTTTTATCTTTTGAAATTTACAACTTTGAAATTTTAAAAATATTGGAAACTTGAAAATTTTATTGTTTTCATATTCAAAAACTATTTATCATGAATGAGTAACATTGCCAATTTTAATGTGTGCTAATTATATAATGTGTTATGTATATATGTTCAATTTTTAAATATATTTACAACCTATAATATTGATCTTGTCACTATTTTTTCACATGCCCATGCATATACATTTAAGTGTGTATAATTTTTTACTTTGAGTCTTTGAAAAAGTGAGTATTTATTATTGTCATCTTCCTAAATAGTATGTATCAATGTGAAAATATATGTTATCTATTTGATTTTTGAATCACTTTGAATATTTGAAAAATTATATTCTATTTATAAAATCTGATTTTGAATATCTGAAAACCTACTATATTTATTTTTAAATCTCTATTTGTACCAAATATATTCATAGATATTTGAATATATAATATAAACCCATTATCATTCCCTCATTTTGATATTATGTATGCATAATATAAGTCACTCATCTCAAAATAATAGTTAATTTTATCATGTGATGAGGATATGATCATATAGTATAATTACATCATGTTTAAGAGTATACTATCATGGAATTACAATTTTTCATTTGAATATGTATGTGACATATTGAATGTGTCACATACAAGTGTCATGTCTAGATATATTTATCATTTAATGACATAATAAATTAATCATATTTGAAGTATATTATGCATATGAGTGCATAATGAAGATCATAACAACATTAGTCAATATCAACAAGCATACAAACACCATATGCACTAATTTCACACAATGGCATACAATTCCAACGGTCCACATATAAGGGACATGATCAAATTTCACATTAATAAATATTACACACACATAAGGCCAAGAACCACAAGAAATGGACATGTTTAAATGTCACACCTACCAAAAAATGATATCATAGAGTTGCTCAAGAAAATTTCACACAAGGGCCAAGGGACACACATAATAAGACATAAATGTTAAGCCTATTATGAAATAAAGTAAATAACATCAAAGAATCATAAAAAAATTGCAATTAGTATATTCCATTCATATACATAAATGTCATATTATTATCAAAGTAACATATATCAGTGATTATCAAAACATTTGTAAGATAT